>OX387217.1:617500-1064633 GCA_947561695.1 Tyria jacobaeae
GAATAACATTAGAACTTTATATGAAAACGTACATATAAAATCGAAATGTAAGGTACTTATAGTAATAACATCATTGGTAATTTAGTATAATTTTAGAAAAGTAGCAAAAATATCCAACTCTGTGTGACTTAAGGGGGCTCAAAGTAGATTTGGTATCAGCTGCAGACAAAGATAGGACGGACTGCGGCGGATAAATTAAATGGTTTCACTTTTATTGCTAATGAAATAACATTAAATTAAACCAACGTGTGCTTCATGTGCTACGAATTTTGGGAGACTAAATAACAAACATTCAATAAAAAAAGCTGTATATTTATTTTGTTACTTGTCGTTTCACGTCCGTTTCCCTTGGGATTATAGTCATTGATCTGTAATGTTTTGTAGCATAAAGAATCTATTAAGATCTTTGATGCAGTGCTAATTCTGATCAACAGCCACACCATATATGAATAATATTTGCCGTAGTATATGAATACAATTCGTCTAAGTCTTAAGATTCTACTTCTCCTTAAGTATTGTTCACTAATTTTATTTAAAATGTTGCATTATCGCATCTTGTGATCACCTCAAGGCCACCATTGGTTGGGAAACGAGTTTATATATGGCAAGGGGAGTTGCAGAGTTTAAAAAACCATATATGTGAGTGTTATTCATATTTATAAAGGAACATTCGCTTTTTCCCACGTGTGTATTTCATCTTCGCAGAAGTTCGCTGATTCCTAGAGAAAGATCTTTTCATGACTGCGTCAGGTGCATTCATATTCCTTAATAAATACTGTAAATTCTTTATGAAACAAATAACTCAAATCAATCAATCAAATTAAATTAAACATTCTGCTAGTATAATACATAGCGTATCTATTATTGGTAAATGAAAATTTCTCGTATCTATTTCAGAAACCTATGTTGCTTCAAAATGCTTTAAAAATCAGTATTGACAATTAAGAATGAATCGTATCGTAAAAATCGTATCGACGTTGGAGCATCGACGATGATAAACAATCTAATTGACATACTCGTATTTATGTACAATCAATATGATTGTCAAAATTACTTACATCCCATCCTTCCTTCATTACATATATAAGCTTTTAAATGATTCTACAACCTACGAAACTATAAATTAGTATAAAAAGTTTACCTGCCATACATAAAATATTAGACGTTCGCAAACTGGTCCGATTTTTCGTGTCACCTGTTTTTGTACAAGCCGCGTGCGTCGACCGCGTTCGGCCGAGCTGGCATCTAACTAGGTACATTAATTTTGTACTTTTCTGTGATTGGCTAATTAGTAAATGTATGCTGCTTTAATGTGTACTATTCGTGTCATTGCATCTGTATATAACTAGGCTAAGTTTATATTTTTTTATACTATAGGGGGACAGACGAACAGACAGGTCACCTGATGGTAAGTGACAAAGGTGCTGAGGGTTGGGGGCTGCTGGGAGGGGAAAAGGAGGAATGAGGAGATGGGAAGACGAGAGGGGGATGGGGGAGAGGAAAGAGCAGAGGAGGAGTTGGGTCTCCTGTGGGTATTCTACAACAGATCGGAAGTTTTACTCTGCATCTCTGGACCTCTACAGTTACTTACCTGATAAAAGTGTCAATCCAATTAATTCTAGAAAATACGCAATATTATAATGGATCTGTTTCCCGGCTTTTAACTAACGGCTATTTTGTATTCGTTTATTATGATCGGTGGTTGTCACTTACCATCAGATGACCCGTCTGTTCGTCTAAAGTATAAAAAAAACCGTGTGGTGTTTTGGTACAAAAGATAGGAACGATGTTCCTTATTATAAAAAAAAAAATAACGCAAAGTGTTTTGTCTTTACATACACGTTCGTACACACATGTACATGTGTTTACGTAATGATATCAACTTAAAGAAAGGCTGTTATTTTTAAATTCTAGACCGACGACTATATTATTTGTTTATACAGATATATTTCACTACATCGTTATCGTCGTAAAACTATACATAGCTTTATATCTAACAGTTATAAATATGTGTTCGTCTATAAAGTTCAGCCTTATGGCTGTAGATAAGGGCACCATAAAATATACAACAGATAACCTAGAAATACATTTTTACTATGAGTTCACTGGAAGCATGACTTGATGCATGTGACTGCTTAGACACTTACAGTGTATGTAAAATTTAATGATGATTAGTTGAATAGTGTGTGACAAGCTAACCAACATTCGCATTTGTAATATTAGTTAGAGTATGTTTAGGGACTGTCTCCGTTTCAAAGGCTAAAGAGGGTTATGTTTTCAAGTATATATATGTATATAAGTAAATAAAAAAAGGAAACATCATACATGTGTCTGATGTTTCTTTGTTACGCCCTACAGCCTAAATGATTTGATGGTTTCGACAAGTTAGGTGTCATTTGAATCGTGTTAATACTGGGAGCGGCCTAATATATAACATTGTAGTCTGACGTTGATGTCATTTATATTTTTACCAACTCCACTAAAAAGAGGGTTATGAATTTCGAGTGTATTTATGTATGTACATGTTATGTCACAACCTAGAGCGTAAACTGTTGGTAGATTTCGACATGCGAAGTTTTATTTGTAGTCTTAATTGTGAAGATTGTTATCTCATTTATATCTCGCACATGTAACATAAAACAGTAATAAAGGCGGACGTCGGTTATAAAACATTAACTGAATCTGTTCGTCAGGTCTGTGTGTTCCATTGAACGACACGTGGACTATGGCTATTAAATACGTATAATTGAGCTCCGTGTCTCGCAGGTAAGCAACCAGATACGATAAACTGAATTTCATACAAATCAATTTCTGTCGGAATTAAAAAAAAAACGCGTATACACTGTGTCACAGTTAATGGTAGTAAGAAGATATGACTGCCACATGCCGTAACGAATTAAGTGGTCACCACTAAGCCGCGCCGAGTGCTGTGGGTACGAATGCTATACATATACAAACTTTTGTGATACTCATAAAGTCATCCCGAGTCCAAATGTTCTTTACGTCCGTTGTTTGAATGTTTGTGAAGTATTTTGATTTATATAAATAACATAAAAAGACTATGTCGCCGACAAACATAAAACACAAATGTGACTAAAGTACAAAGCAAAGGTTTACTCCTTAATAAGCGTTATATTGTATTATTTCAAGTGTGGTGAGAAAACCAACCGCGAGCCTTAAACCTCGATATGTGTTATTGTTGTCAACCCCCAAAAGCACTCATTAGGTTATTATTGTAACTGATATTTTTAAAGCTTTATATACCCACATCTTAGTAATTTTACTACTTAATTCTATAATGCATATATGCATAACCTACACCGAGTTTAACTTAACAGTAACTTTTAACATCTATGAAACTTAGATATAATGCTACGAAGTGCTACAGACTACGTAGACACTCTACGTTTTAAGGTAACACAGAGTTTTTACGTTTGCGAATGAATAACCGTGTTCTCGCAGTTTGGCATTCAAGATCGCTGCTCCTATGTATATTATTCCGGTTTTGACCGGTGCGATACCACGGCCTCACAGAAAATCGATTGTGAACCTCCGCTTGCATTGCATTTCCCCGAGATGAGTTAGGTTTCCAGAGGCCCAACTCCTCTCCTATATACTCTTTCCTTATTCCCCCCCTTTTATTTGTTCTCCTTATACATTCTCTCTTCTTTCCAATCAAAGCATCCCCCCATTCTTTAGGCAGCGCACTTATAACTCTTGAGTTGCAGGTGTCTATGAACGGTTGTTGTCACTTACCATCAGATGACCCGTCTGTTCGTCTGTCCCCCTATAGTATATGATAGATCATGAGGGATAGAGGATACGAGGAGGGGAAGGAAGAGAGGGGGGATGAGGAGATGGGAAAGAGGAGTGGGTAGTTGGGCCACCGGAACATTTTGATATTCGATACGAAATGTATTCCCTTTACGTAATAGGAAGACTGTACATACATGTACTGTCTGATAGATACCAGTCCAATCCCTTAGTCGCATTTTAAGACAACCGCAATGATGATGAAGAACGATCCTAAATCATGATAATAAAGTTCTCGCGCCAGTTAGTATATATACGACATTCCAACATCAACCGTTGGGTCGCGGTCGGCCAGGCATGATCACCTCGCCTGGTTTTAGGATCCTACCTATGAGTAGGAGGGACATAACACCCGTTCCTCCGCCTAAGAAGAAGGCAGAGATGTAGTAAAAACCCCCATTTTGTCAGCATCTCATCTCTCATCTCATCATCTCATCATCATGTACACTCACTACACAAACTTACTTATATTGTTAGTTTGTTAAAAAATAAAACTATCCATGCAAATAAATCTGACCGTGTTGTTGCCGAAACAGATATTGAAATGAAAGCAGATAATATTAGTATCAGTCGGAATAAAGGCTGGCATATTTACAAATAGCCGCAGTTAGTTACCCTCCCAAGGGATGTATTAAAATGCATGTGCGGTCACTAAATCCAAACCCAAACTGTTATCATAAAAATGCATAAAAGAGAACATTTTAAGCGAGCCTCTTGGAAGCATTCTGTTAACATATTACAGATTTTATTTTTAGTAATATATATTAATTTTTATTTGAAAACATGTTTTAATGCTTGTAAATAAAGTGTATTTTTTTTTGCCTCCTATATATCATCTTAAAATTGCGTCCCTTACGCGGCTTTAATATGGATTTTGTCATGTCAAAGGACGCAATAATCTTAAAATGTTCTTGTTGAAAGGTCATCACGGGATCCATATGTTCTCCTGTACTCCTGAAATCCTTTTGTTTATAATCTAAATAGAATTCCAAATAATTCAATTAGTTTAATATTTGACACCTGAAAGCGTAACTAATAAAATAATAAGATAGCCTTTGACCTTCCCAGTGTTAAAAGTATCACCATATTGAATTCCATCAAAATCGGTTCAGCCGTTTAGACGTAAAAATTAACAGACAGACATACAGAGTTTCTTTCATATTTTTAGTATTAGTATTACTTACGAATAGTAATGGTGACGTATATAATAGATGCGTTCTTTCAGCACGAAGAAATAGAAAAGTTACCAGACTTAAATACATAGATGATAACAGTTTAAGGAGTAACAATTGTCGGGCGCAGAACCGTTTGTTTAGGAGAGGAAGATAACACAAACATGTAATAAAGTAGTGTTCAGTTTGTAATGAATATGGTAGGATAATATTATTGTGGTAATTCTAAATTGTATGTATTTACATTAGAATTCTTGTTTTTGTTCATATGATATAAATATCGTAAGTGCGATCCCTTGTAAGTACGAAGTAGTAGGAATTTCAGATACAGTAGTATTTGAAATTCATAATACTTCGTACTTACAAATTAATACCGGTCAATACTGTGTCTTGTTTTCTTAAAAATTCAAGATTTACCTGTTTGTAATATACCATTTTTTTATGATGTATTATACTTGAATTGAATATAATATACCATTTCATTTTATATATATAATTTTACTGTAATGTTTCTTCTAACACAATTAAAAATAATAAAGGAATATTTATATTTGACTAAAATGAAAACGAAAAACAAAATAAAATAAAAATATTAAATGTTATTTATTCACAAACATGCATCGTAAAATTCCTTCGCATCGTCGTCAACGTTCCCTCTTGGAAATGATACTAGAAGCCTCCTGGGTCGCAGCATTACCACGTTGAAGAACAATGCTTATCCGCTGTGTAAGGAAAAGGCCAACCTTCTGGTCACGAGAAGTGGCGATCAGTCGTTTAGCTAGTTCCTTTTAAGTTGAACGAACACATGACCACTATCCATGACCATGACTTTGCCCTTAATACTCTTATTTAAGCCGTTTGTGGCTTTCCGAGGACTGCTCATCTTCCATGGCAGTAACGTCATACCATGTGGTCTCTTGCCACCGTCTCGTGCCACACCATTAGGCTTCCCGTACGACCAGAACGCTGCCGTGACAAGAGCACGTCGGCTTATGTCATCTATGTTGGTGTGTCTAGATGTAAGGCCAGCGCTTCTGCTACAAGAAAGGCCATGATGTCCGAGACTGCCAACAGCTTCTCTACAGAGAAAACGAACTATAGTAAAAGTTGAATGTACAACAATTTCATTAAATCATGTTAGGTGCCAAAGAATTGAACTTTTGTACAGTCGGTTTGGCTCTTCTTTCCTGTGCCGATCGGTGAAAGCCTGGAATTCAGTAACAGCGTACGTGTTTACTTCTCACTCTCCCGGGTCTTTTAAGCGGGGTGTGAAAAAGCATCTCACCAGGCCGCCATAGTGTGGGTCACCATGCTGCATTGAGTAGACATGCAATGAGAATGGTGACCACCACTCCTGGACTCCACTTATTGCTTTCCATCAGGTAAAGTGGAATCACTTTGGTAGTCTAATAAAAAAAAAACAGTAGAGAGTCAGAACAGTATCTGTCTTGTTACAAAAATAAACACATTTATCTCTGTTGAGTTCTAAGCCAAAGATTTAAATTTATTTTTCAAAAAAGCCTAATCTTGTAAAACAGTCAACAAGTTCTGTGATCGATGTACATAATGTTGAATTTTGAATTTGACAGTAATGGGTTGTATTATTAAACTAATGATGACTGGTCCTAAAAGGTTAGTCTGCTGATATCCATCAGTTGATTCCAGAAGATTGTTTTTATGTATCAATTTTGTGTTTCTAGCTTTTCTTGTGCAACAAAGTATCAGGACTGAAAGCATTTTTCGGGTCAACCTTCAAGATGACCTCCCCTTCCTTACTGCTCAGGTATGCGGAGAAGGCGAGTATGGCAGCTTCGCAACCACTTTTTGAGACAAATCCCAATTACAAATGGTCGGTTCTGAAACACTTGCAGCAAATTTTGCCCACCAACTGCCGCAAAGTACCCTACGGCAATAGGATAATTGCCACCGTCGCTCTTACAAAGTGTACATAAATTGGCATTATGTTAGATATCAATGATGCCATGGTCCTCATTGTCGGAAAGCATAACATGTACTTAGGTCGTAAACTTTTCTCTCTTTGCTTCTCCTCTTCTTCAAGAGAGCATCACCAGCTTCGATTAAACCTTCTACGATTCAAAGTATAGTGCAAACGAATTGGTAATGCACAATAAAGTCGGTTATCTATCCTATATAATATTTAAAATTAAGATATTTGCGTCACATGTTGGTAGCTGATCATGGAAGGTACAACTCCTTAACGGAGAATAGCACTTGTTTAAATTGCAAGTTTTTTGAATTCACAGGAATGATGGTGATTATCTGCACCTATAGCAATTTTAAAACACATTTACTTTCAATATACGAGCATCAAATCTCATATTCTTATGAACGTGTACATACATTGACTTGATTGGCAAATGCAACTCAAGAGTTGCAAGTGCGATTCCGGTCATTATTAGTCAACTTTTTTTATATTATAGAGGGACAGGCGAACTGATTGGTCACCTGATGGTAAGTGACAACCGCTGTCCATGGACACCTAAACCTCAAGAAGAGAGGGGGATGAGGATATGAAAAAATTGAAGGGGGGACAAGGTAATGAGAAAGGAAAGGGGAAGTTGGGCCTCCGAAAACCTCACTAATTTCTGGTAAATGCAACGCTTTGCCTTACAACTAGTTTTCTGTGAGGCCATGGAATCGCACCGGTCGATCCGGCCCATTCCATTTTTTATATATTAGCCTACTATCGTGACTCCACTTTGCCTGAAAGAAAGTAATAAGTGAAGTCCGTTCGTGCCTAAGCATGGCTCTACCACTTTACACACTGTTACCCACTATTATTTGGTAACCCTGAAATTCATATATCCGTCAGCCAGCTACATTGGAATCAAAGATAAAGAAATTGTGTTTCAGTACAGTAAATAGCGGCTTCCTGCACAAAATGGACTTGGGTCGTTTTGAGTTGTTTAGGCTAAGGTAATATCTTAAACTGATCAGCCATGATCAAAAACACTATACTTATTTATTACATTGGTCACCAACATTTCTTTCCATCACAATGGGGTCACAATCCCTCTTACAGTTCTTGTGACCTAATTCAATCCAAGCAGACCCACCATTGACTACACTCGGCAACGATAAAAGTTCACGGTCTAAATTTTACAAACACCATACGATGCGAGAAACCGTATCGCTAACAGGATCTCTACGAAATTTTGTCATAAAAGCCCCCATAGATATGTAATCTCAAAGAAACACAAGCTAACTTGTTCTCGACACCATAATATTACAGTGTTCATGTAGTTATCGCTCGATATGTTCGTAGTATAATATAGTAAACCCGACTGCGGTGATAAAACGCGAGTGTCACATCACACGCTTCTATAGATAGTGCACATGGAAAGCTATTTTGTTAAGTACTATGTGTGTAGGAATCCGTTTCATAGCTCTATCGCTGGTGACTTATAAATATAGAATGGTGACGTTCATAGTTTATTTTTGTAAACTTCAATAACTGTAATTTTTGGATGAAAATTTATCATAATTGAATTTGTGAAATTGTGAGGAAAAAACTCAGATTTACTTTTATAATATTCGCACACGCACATACACACACACCCCCCACACACACACACACACACAAACACACACACGCGTTGAACGTTATTGCCGGGATGCTGCTAATTGAAGTACTAGCCGAAGAACGGAAAACCCTTTACCACCGTCAGGTAACGACCACACTGAACCCCGGAGGACTTGGCAAGGGGGAACGGCTAAATAGCATACGACGAAGGCAATAGAAGTGGGATATCAGTACAAAAGGCAGATGGACCTACCGTCTTATTCCACAGGTTAATGTCTGGTTCAACCGTAATCATGGTGAGGTCAATTACTACATGACACAAATGATCTCAGGACATGGGTGCTAGCTTTTTTTTAGTCGGTATGGGTGTAGTCATAACATCGAGTCTGACATACCCAGGTTAGACCCTGATGATACGTAAGAGTATTTTTGTCGATACCTCTGGAAAAAATAAACACACACACACACACGCATACTAATTTATCAAATGGTCATCACCCAATCAACACAGTATCTTTCTCGTTTCAATGCCTTTTGGAAATCATTTTTGTTACACCTTATAGCCGATCCCTGTCTCCTTAAGTTACAGGCGCAGCCTAGTTTAAGAGACATAGCTCAAATTTTTGAATAGCTTACAATATTATGTAAGTCTTTAGAATACTAATGTATAATTCTGTAAACACCTACTATGTCTAATGTGTTTCATTGTTGTTGTAACCCTTTTGGATCAATTATTATTATTATTCCCTTTATTCAAGTTAATATACATGTACAAATAACATTTAAATATACTGTGACGCCATGCCAACGTCACCGCACAGTCGAAAAATCCATAGAACTTTTTCGAAGGAATATTGACAAGTCACGGTAGCTGAGCGGTAGTGGCTACGGCTGCGAGCCGAATGCCGTGAGTTCAAGCTCCGGTGGACTCTATGGGTTTTTGTTTGTGATTTCGGTGTTTTATAGAAAATTGTAGTAAAAGAAGACGATTCTTTAAAAAAATCGAATATAATGGAAAGTACTAGATCAAGCCAAATGAATTAAGTTGTAGAAGACAATCGAAAAGAATAACGAAATGACAGTCGAAATTCAACAATACCTGGACGTCGAGACAACTCCGGGGTGGCAACTTCCGACGTAGCGTCGATGAAAACCCCGGTGTCGGGTCTCAGTGCCTTACTTGAACAGCTGCGCGCTATGCAAGAAGAGCAAGCCCGCCGACAAGAGGAACAGCTGCGCGTTGTGCAGGAAGAGCAAGCCCGCCAACAAGAGGAACAGCTGCGCGCTGTGTAGGAAGAGCAAGTAGCTATGCAAGAGGATCAAGCCCGCCGACAGGAGGAACTGCTGTGCGCTATGCAGAAGAATCTTCTGACGGCTATCACCGAAAGCACGCGGAGGGTTGAGGCTATAGAGACAACCGTGCAAATGAACATGAAGACCGCCTCTCCTTCATCGAAGAAGACGTCAAGAAGATTGAGGAAGACGTCAAGAGGATAAAAATAAATGGAGTTCCGGCTCCAGCGACCATAGTAAGTGCATCCTCTTCCGGCGGAAATTTTAAAGTACCGCCCTTTGATGGGACCTCTTCCTGGGCGGCCTATAAATTACAATTTAAAGCTGTGAGAAACTTAAATAGGTGGACCAACAGCCAAGCCAAAACCGCTTTTACTTCGGGACTACGAGACAAAGCTCTGACTGTACCGGAGGCTTTAGGAAGTGAAACTACCTATGAGCAGTTGCTAGAAGCCTTGGAATCGCGCTATGGGGACTCGCATCTGGAGCATGTCTTCCGCGCTCAACTCCGTGACCGATGCCGACGAGCAAATGAATCCTTACAACAGTGGGCCCTAGAAGTGGAAAAGTTGGTCCGGAAGGCGTACCAATCATCACCACCATCAGACATTGACAGCATACTTTTGCAGTCGTTTGTCGACAGTATTTTCGACGCGGAAGTAAGGGCTGCCGTGCGCCTGGATCAAGGAAGCCGTCGTGCATGCGCTTGAGGTAGAAGCTGTCCGACGAGACCCGAGGAGTGGACGCCTGAGGGAGATAAATTCAACGGAACTGGAGCGGCGAAACCAACGTAGAGCTTTCGTCCCTAGATGCTACAACTGCGGGGAGCGGGGATATCTAAGAAGCGGGAAGGAACCAGGAAAACTAATTAAGGCCAGGGCTGAGGGGTGGGCACTGGCCGGTAGACATGAAGCTCCGAAAATTAAGATTCATCAGAGCACGGATGGAAACAGCTTAACCGTTAATGGATCAGTAAATGGAATTCTATGCCCATTGACTTTTGATACTGGTGCGTCACGTACGGTAATTGGGATACAGCTGATAAGAAGAAACGGGAAGATAAACGTTCGGAAGGGAGCTTACCAGCTGAAAACGGCTACCGGCCAGCGAATACCAGTAACAGGCAACCAGAAAGTGGCCATTAAGATTGGTGATAAACTTTACTGGCAACAAGCAATCATTGCTGACATTGTGGATGATTGTATTATTGGCCTTGACTTCTTGAAGAACCATCGGTGCAAACTTGACATTAACTGCGGTATCCTGAAGTGTGGAGATGATGAAATACCAATAAGAGGCGGTGGTTAAGGCAAGGTGTATTGCATTAAGAACACAAAATTACTGCCAAGATCACAAACGCTGGTTCCAGTAAATTTCAACAAACAAAGTAAGTTGCAACAACGACGGTGGACATTATTGGAAAAAGTGAATAGCGAAAGTTCGTAGTTTCCAGCACGTACAGTTGTCAACACATCTACAGAAACAGTGGTACCTGTATTAAATTTAATTAATGAAGAACAGGTATTGAGGAAAGGTACGCTAATAGGACGGAGCGAAGAAATCGTCTGGTTGCGAAATTGTCAAGAAGTCAAAAAGACGGACAGAAGTACAATCGACGTTAACAGTATACTAGAGGGATGTAAGGAAGATTTGACAACTATTGAATTATTGAGGGCGAAGAATTTGCTACGTCGGTTCTCCGATATCTTTTCAAAGAGCGATGGTGATATCGGCAGGACAAGTATGGTACAACACAAAATTAACAACCTATTCGTCAACGACCTCGTCGAATTCCTTTTGCCAGAGAAAAAGAAGTGGACGACGTGATTCAAGACATGAAGAATAATGCAGTAATTGAACCAAGCACGGCCAGTGCACGGCCAGGATGGAGTGAAGTTGCTGGTGAGTGCAACAACTAAGAGCTATTGGGCGCAATGGAATAGTCTGCTCTTACATAAGGGGCTTTTATGTCGAAAATGGGAGAGTGCATCTGAGCAAACAGTCATCTTCAGACAGTTGTACTAAAGTAAAAGATTTCTGATTAACTGCGAGCGTATCACGACGGAACATCAGGCGGTCATCTTGGTGTAAAGCGGACTTTAGTGAAGATTCGTCAACGCTATTACTGGTTGCACTGCAAGGAAGATGTTGAAGACTGGTGCAGGAAGTGTACGAGCTGTTCTGTGGTCAGAAGTGGCCAGAAGCGAATGGCACTACCAAATCAAGAACCTATATACTATTATACTGTGCTACTCTGGCCACTTGATTACGTCTATGCAAATACTCACCGTTTGCAACACGAGAACAACCAAAAATAAAATACCTGATAAATTCACCGGGACGGTGGCATGCCCGACATATTTCGATTCGATTCGATTTCGTGCCGTCTTTCAGAAAAAAAATCCGATAGTTATTCGTCATAACAACTCCATCCATAATTGCAAAGAAAAAACCTTCAGTTTCTCCAAAAAGATCACCACACCGTAGCCACAATGTAAAAGCTTTTACATCTACATCAGGCCCATTTAGGACCCGATAGAATCGACCATGAAGCTCTTTGCCCTTCCATACTTCCTTGCGATCATTAGTAATAAGTACTAAAGGTTTGCGCCAGTTCTCTTTAGCCAGACCGAGCGGTGTAAGTCCATTGTCCACTGCTAGAACATTACGATGCACTTCTACATCGGTGTGAAGAAATATTCTCTGAGGTTGTATATCTCGCGATTGTGTAGGGTCTTAATGTTTAAAAGACCACGACCTCCAAACTTTCGCGGGATATACAATCTCATTACCGATGACCGTGAATGGTGCATTCGAAATGCAGTCATCAGTGTACGGACTCTCCTATCAATAACATCTAGTTCAGTCTGAGTCCATTTGAGCGTACCAAAGGAATACCTGCCTGACAAAAGACTTTTAAGTACTTTTTACAGGCGGCCGAAAAATCGGTCCCGCAATGCCTGTTGCACACTAGCCGCAGTTATTCCCAATGACTGTGATATACCCAGATACTTGTAGGTTTCAGCAGAAGAAAGTTCTAAGTTTAGTTGAATCTGAAAGTTCAACTCCTTCAGATTCTACTACACATGACTACACACTTGAATACACCAAATTCTTCTTGATAGAATTACTAAAGTTTTCAGTCACCTTTAGTAACGCTGTCAGTTGCAATTTACTGGGGGCAAATAGTTTTAAATCATCCAAATGTAGAAAGTGAGATATAACTTTCTTTTTTTTGTGACGGGGTGGAAGATCCCCATGGGGGGGAAGGGGTATGTCGGACTCTTACCGACTAAAAACCACCCCGGTGTTCTTCTGCTTGCCTATGATTGGGGGAGCGAGAATCGCCGTGGCATTCTTCCGCTGCCTCCAACCGGCACTGACCCGTCCCGCCCAAGACGGGTCCCGTCACCCGCTGTTACCACCACCCTTTGGTCACAGTACTCTGAGAGACGCACGGAACACTGCGCGCTGCCTCTCGGGCCTGTATCTGTTCGGGCGATGAACTCCCCAAAGTTTCGTCGCCCGCAGGCCGCTTCGTAGGGTGGCCGGAGATCAGTGAATCCAGCGCCCGGTGCGTCTTCTGCGAGCAGAGAAAGTTGGATTGCGCTCCCTCTCCCGTTCCGCCGCTTCCTTTGAGGACATCACTTCCTCGCAGAAGGAAGCAACGGCGTTCCATGCACTCTTGCTCCGAACCATGGACAGAACCAGGATTGGGAGCGAGAGACTACCCACAGAACCGATTGCCGCCACGAGATCACGGCGCTGACTGGCAAAAGCTGGGCATGCTGCCTGTGTGTGAAGCGCCGTGTCATCGGGGCAGCCATCGCAATGGTGGAACCGTGACGTCGGTTCCCGACCAATCCGACACAGGTACTTGCCGAAGCAACCGTGTCCGGAAAGCACCTGCGTCACTCAAGTGAGATATAACTTGATCATCTTTCCGCAACTTAAATCCTAGCCCTGAACCCTCTTACAGAGTGCTGAGAGGATTTAAAGGTATATAGGTATATAGGTAATAGCTAGGTAGCATTATGTGTCATTATGTATAGGTATATAGGTAATAGCTAGGTAGCATAATGCTACCTAGCTATTTTATTATTGTTATTATATGAGGTTTATTAACGTTTTATAAATACGCACCATTAGGAATGCTGCATTATTTTTTTTTTCATATTATACTTTGTTACATAGGAAAATAAATTTATCTTTATTATTTCATTTTATACTGCTCCTTGGCCCCCTATTAAAAAAAAAGAATTCATACGTAAAAAAAAATAAGAGACAAATAAAAAAAAAAAAGTGACCGAATTATATTTTGTATAGAAAACTAACGTGACTTTATATATGTAATGATTTTAATAATGTTATACTTACAAAAACCTACTACGAGTATAACTATGTACGTGTATGTATGTGTAACACAACCATATTTTTCTAAACTTCGTACATCTAATTTTGTTGTAGTTGTGTAGTATAAACTTTTTTCTTTTAAATCTCATTCGCATACGTTATTTGGGCGTCTAGTCGGCATATTAATATGTATATATAATAAGCTAATTTACTAAACGCTTAAACTTAAATATGAGGTTTTGAAAAGCAAAATTGTGTTATAATTTTGTTTTATAACACAATTTTGCTTTTCAAAACCTCATATTTGATATTTAATTTGATGATTATGTTTTTAAATGATGATTATGTTTTTCTGTGGAAGAGATGGGGTAGCCATGCTCTACGCATGGCTACCCTATCTCTTCCGGAGAGTTATCTATCAGATAGTATAGACTGCCCGCATGTCGGCAATAGGCTTGCCCTCTATTACGTACATGGGACTAAATTATGGTTAGCAAAAAATGGGAGTAAAGACAACTAACATACATAATACTCACAAATAGACGAACTTATCAGGTATGAGGAGTAAATATGTATGTAATAGTGTACATATGAATTGAAAGTGTGATGAGTGGGGTTTGATCTTTATATGTGGGTGCGATAATTAGCAATTCATTAGTAGAATTTGTGAATTTTCTGGAAATGAAAGTGTTTGGTTAATGTTATATATAGTATGAAGAATTACATTGTACAATCTATCGTAACAGGTTGTTTATCCACTCAAGCAACGTGGGTTACCAACGTGACTTGACTTACTTCATACACTAACATTTATTTTTAAAATTGATGTTCTCACACAAACAGTAAGGATATAAAAAACCGGTTGTTATGCTATTTTTATGCGTAGTTCTTTTTGTATACTGCTAAAGGAACCAACAGACGACATTCTGCTAGCATGTGAATAAAAAATATTACGGAAACCCTATAGGAGCAGAACCTGCAGGGTCCAAATCCAGAGTTTAAAATATTAACCATTCAGGGATTCAATCAAACACAAACACAAAATGTTGTCAAAATCTGCGAATCTGTTTAGCATGAAGACAGAAGAATATACATAAAATAATCACATACTTGGTCTAGCGGTTAGCGCATGCGACTGCCGAACAAGAGGTCTCGGGTTCGGGTTCGATTCCAGGGTCGGCCCAAAATAGAGCCATTGGGTTGTTTTTTCTTTTTGTTTTGAGCGTAGTATTTATAGTAATACAGCAAGAGCCTTACAAAATAATTTTCTATCCAATCAATTATATTTACAATAGTATTTTAATTCGTATGTTGTAATTGGATTTTAAAGTAGATCCCTAATTGTATACATAAAACAAGATACATGTAATGTCAATTGTAAGTATCAGAACCTGCTATAAAAGTATTTTATACATTAACAAAATATACGTTCAACATCTTTACGCGAGGACTAAGAAAACCGAAACCTTGCATAAAGTCGGATATCTCATAGCAAGCCCTTTCAGTTATTAAATTTATAAGTTTACTTTTTATAAAAGAAGTACTCAGAGATTTACATGATTTTGGTAGTTTATCATAGATAGAGATAGAGCCATACAAAATATAAGCTGTTTTAGCATAATGAAGGCAGAGTTTAGAATTGTCAAGTCTATTCCTTGAATTTGACATAATAAACATTACCGTTTCCAAAATGTATAAAGAAGGTAATATCAATATTTTATGCTTTACAAAATACGGTTTGCAACAATCTGTTATTTCCAGCGAAGAAAACATCAAGCGAATGCACCTTTTCTGGTCCCGAAAAGCTTTATAATTATCCAGACTATTTCTCCAAAACAATTCCATACCTAATAATTGATTCCGCTAAACCACAATAGGCAGTAATTAACATCGCATCTGTGGTACTAACTTCTGCAAGATGTCTTAGAGCATATGCAGCGCTACTTAATTTTTTACTAAGTTCTTGAATTTTACTTTTCCAGTTCAACTTGCTGTCAATCACTGATCCAAGAAACTTTGTAATGTCAGCTTCAATTATATTAGTGTTATTAAAATGAATTTTCAGATTTTCAATTGTGTTAATGTGTCTGAAGTGAATCTTTGTCTTATTCAAGTTAATTATCAAATTATTAACATTTACCCAATTTATGATAGAATTAAATGAATTATTTATGTTATTCTCATATGTTTCTTGGTCATTAAAAGATATAGTCACAGTGCCTTCGTCCGCGAAAGGTGTCATTGGTTGTTCAGCAGCTTTAGGTAGATCGTTATTATACAAATTAAACAGCAATGGCCCCGGTATACTACCTTGTGGAACTCCGTATTTTATTCCTCTTTCTGTTGATCGAAAATTTTCCTCACGGTTTGTTTTGCTGTTAATTGCACTGATTTCTGTAATTTGCTTACGGTTAGAAAGATATGATTTTATTAGTTGAAATACCTTTTACCTAATTGCCACACGTTTCAAGTTACACATACAGCGATAGTGGACACAGTTAAACGCCAGTGTCATGTCGCAGAATATGGCGCTAACGGGTTTTCTTACTTCATACATCATGACGTTATTTAAAAAATCATAAATAGCTAAATTTATATTTTTGCTTTTCGAAATGCCTTTTGTTCTTCTGCAAATATTTTATATTTTCGTAAGTAACTGTTAATTTCGCGATATAAAATATATATTGCCAATACATTTGACATGACTGAGAGAAGTGCAATTGGACTACAAATTACCATTAAATCGTGGTTAACTTTTTTTGAATAGCGGTTTTACAATAGATTTTTTAAATGCATCAGGAAATTTACTGGTGCTTATACAAAAGTTACTAATAAAACTCAAGTGTGTACATATTATGAACGCAACCGCTTTTACTATATTTGTCGCGATGCCATCGTAACCAACGCTGCTAGTGTTTTTTAAATGCATTATTGTTTTCAATATATCAAACGGTGTAGATGGATAGTTCTGTTAATAATTAATGATCTTGAGTTAGTCCTTACATCAAATGTTAATTTTATTTTATCCATAAAATAATTGTAAAATGAATTAGCTATCTCTATTGGACTGTAGTGTCTTTATTTTCAGAGTTTATAAAGGAAATGTGGTTTTTCGGAGCATTAAATCCACAATTTTTAATGATTTCTTATTTAAACATTTAATATTATAATCGTTATGTGCTCTGTGTATTGTGGAATATTTTTTAAATTTGTCTTTATTAACTTGATTTGGTTTTAAATGGTATTGCTCAAGAAGATTCCTTTTGCTTTTACTACACATTTTGATCCCATGTGTTACTCAAGTAGGTTTTTAGTGATCTTTATGGTGAATATTTTATGGGAAAAACATAGTTTGTAAAATAATTGGAATGTTTCAAGAAAACGGTTATAGGCTATATTGGGTAATATATTATTATAAACAGTCTCGTATATATCCGAAAAGTTAAACTACCTATACAAATCTTAAATTTTTCTATGTTTTCTTAGTTATATTCTCGTTTTGATTTATGCCAATATTTTATTCCATACATTTTTTGAACGCGAACTCTATAACTTTACAACTCTTGTTAAATTATGAACACAATTGTCTATACAGGCCCGGCTTGCAATTCGAGTGGGTTCTCTTAGAGCTAGTTTCTTTTTTATAATATAGGGGGACAGACGAACAGACGGGTCACCTGATGGTAAGTGACACCGCTGTCCATGGACACTTGCAACTCAACGCTGCCCGCCTTTTAGGGTGATGAGGGATGGGGGATGCAGGGAGCGGAAAGAAGAGAGGAGGGATAAGGAGACGGGAAAGAGGAGAAAGGAGATTAGGGGAGAGAAAAGGGGGGAGGGGAAAGTGGGCCTTCGGAAACCTCACTCAATTCGTGGAAATGCAACGCAAGCGTTACTTCACAACCGGTTTTCTGTGAGGCCGTGGTATCGCACCGGTCGAGCCTGCTCATTCGTGATAGTTGTAATTTAAAGTTTAATAGAATACATTCAAATTCAGTTGACAGCTTACCTGTCTTCAAAATGACAATGTTGTAATCGCCAGTAATAACGATATTTTTATAACTTTGTTTGATATGTATTTTAAAAGAATTTCGAGTCTATCAAAGAACTCATTGATATTACTTAAATTTGGAACTCTGTTAACACATATAATTGTAATACCGTAGTCAATCAGTTTAATTGCGCAACACTTAAATACGCTTTGCGAGGATATTTTTGCTACGCTACTATAACATCCAGCTAGACTATAGTTTAGTAGATATAGCTGATTTTCAGAGCCTGCTACCATAAAATGCTCAGAAATACATATTACGTCTACATCAAGATGCTGTTTAGAGAGCTCCGTTAAACAGCGACAGAGTATCATATTTATTAATAAGTCCCACAATATTTTTAATGTAAAACGTATACATTTTTAGTAAACAAAAAAAAATTTCTTATAGGAAATTCTCAGTAACAGCCCGGAGTTTGTTTGTTTTCGGACTAGAAGCCAACCCCAATAGACATAGAAGGAGCCTCAATCGAGAGCCTAGTTCTGTAAAGAACTGTTCTACTTCTAGCCACTGGCCTCCTCTCAATATGACAGAACTTAGTCCAGTGTTCTCTATTAGATTTCTTTGTAAGTAAGTATAGTTTATTTGCCATTAAATGTTGTACATAAGTATTTAGTTGATATAAATGCAAACATTTAATCATTCTGACATGCAAAAACTTAGGTTCAAAATTACAAAATTAATAAAAAATATAGTATAATGGACTGAAAACTAGGCGACCAAAAAAAATTCTATAACTTTTTTATAATCATTAAAAAATCATTATAAATGTCAATAGTACAAAGGATATAATGATAATTAAAGCCCTTTCAAATATGTATTTCTTTCCATGCATAAAAACAGTTATGTAGTTAAAAGAGTTGTTCTAGGTTGATAATTTAAAACGAGTCGATCTCTGTGTCTTGTGTTTTGTGGAAAAACATATTTTGTAGTCCAACCATAACGATGGTTTTATTCACTTTTCAAATAAGCTCACATAATTTTAATGAAACTTCGATTTAGACTAGGAGCAACACACAATGTCTTTAGCACTAACACATGCTATAAAAACTCTTCTTGTTAGTTGAGAGTATGACTTTGTTAAATACTGAAAGAAAGAAATAATATATATTTATTTTGTACTCACACAAAGTCAAAGGTAAATATCAAGTATTACAGGTTTTTTTTTTTTTTTTTTTTTATTCGTAAGCCTACCATAATGACTCCACTTTGCCTGATGGTAAGCAATAAGTGGAGTCCAAGAGTGGTGGTCACCATCCTCATTGCATGTCTAGTCAATGCAGCATGGTGACCCACACTATGGCGGCCTGGTAAGATGCTTTTTGACGCCCCGCTTAAAAGACCCGGGATCAAATTGGGAAGGAAACACGTGCGCTGGTAGGGAATTCCAGGCTTTCACTGATCGGCACAGGAAAGAAGAGCCAAACCGTTTCGTTCGGGATCGCATATCTTCGACTCGCAAACGGTGACTCCTCAGGCCAGCACGTGTAGTCCTGTAGAGGAAGGGAGAAGGTGGGACCAAGGTTGCGACAGATCCCTGTCTTTAAAGCAGCGTTGAGCCCACGGGATGGATGCAAAATAATCCCGCATTCCATCCCAATCTGCTGACGAGTAGTGCCATAACCGTCGCCTTGTTACCACAGGCCGTGGTGGGGCAACAAGAGGCACCGAGGTGGACACCAGGCAGTGGTCGGAGGATCCCAGAGGGGCGTGAACCGTTACACTGTACTGCGCTGGGTGACTCGTCAGCAGAAGGTCTAGCAAAGAGGGCGCTTGACCCGATATGTCTGGTATCCTGGTGGGCTGGAGTACCAGTTGGGTAAGGTCATGCGTGAGAGCGAATGCGTGGGCAGTACCAGTACCTCAGGATGATATACTTATATCCGGCTTTTCATATTTTATGTAAAACATAATAATGAATTATGAGATTATAATTGTTTCCTTGTAACATAGATGTTGGTAGATATAGAAAAAAATAATTTTAATAACATTTCCATTTCTACACGAAGTTAAAAAACTGGCACTACCACGTGCTTCTGAGTACAAAATATAATTAGACAGAACGATGTTTTATTTTCTTGAAATATTATAAAAATTACGGTAATCTTTAATCTGTTTATATATTATTATAAAACAAATCTAAAGAGACCTTTTTATTGTACGCGCAACACTTAAACTGGGTCTAGTAGAAATATATACTAGGAACGCTGCAATTTAGTGTATAATTTAAGCTATGTTTAATTGCAATTTATTCACTGTGTCCTGGGAAACCCCTTATTTCCTATAGTTTAATTGCTATTTATTCACTGTGTCTTGGGAAACTCCTTTTTTCCTATAGTTTAATCTATGTACGTGACACATAACGCCACCTATTGGTCAATAGCTAATACATCCTAAAAAGTAAACTAACAATTTTTATGTTGTAGTAATATATGTCGTGTTACCATCAAATTAAAACTAAAAATACACAGAATATTACACTACAAATATAGAAATGAACACAAACACAACAAGTAAATGTTACAGCGAATAGTAAGTTGTGTTGTGAAATAATTATAGTTAATTACTTTTGATCGAATACAATTTCACAGAGAGATTACTCGTAATATCTAAATGCCTACGTGTCTTACGTTATTCACGTTACAAAGTAATGGTTTCATTCGATACATAATGTTTTAGCAACTTTTTAGATATAAAAACTACGTTATTCACGTTACAAAGTAATGGTTTCATTCGGTACGTACTGTTTTAGCGACTTTTTAGATATAAAAACTACGTTATTCACGTTACAAAGTAATGGTTTCATTAGTTACGTACTGTTTTAGCGACTTTTTAGATATATAGGTAAACTTCTAGACTTTTAAATTTATTACTTATTTTTTTTAGCTATAATTCATCATTTACTTTCTAAGATATTAATTCTCAGGAAAATTTTGTTGTGTGTTTTTATACAAGAATTTAATTTAATTAAAAAGAAGGTTTTCTATACTCGATTCGTATTTATGTATGTATATCTATTTGTGTGCAACTAATATTTAAGGGCCTCTTTTGAAGGAACTTATTTTGTATACAATATATTGGGATCAAATGAAGATCTCCAAAGATAAACAACGTAACAAATATGTATGGCTATGTATTGTTTTCACATTTCAATAACAGAACACTAGGCCTGTTCATTTTGAAGGGTTAAGCAGATATATGTACATGTACGGTACACCCTTATATCTTTCACAATGCAAATTGCCACAGTTCTTTCTACTTCGTCAAATGTAGACAAGTTATTTTGTTTTTATATATAGTTGATTATGAACCTTCCCTGGCGTGTTAATTCAACGCACAGATTTGGCCAATGTCGAGTGTACAGAGAGTTCAAGCATATTGAAAATTTAATAATTTGACATTATTCAACATAGGCATGACGTTTATTGACGTTACAAACATATTTGTGATAATGAAGTTTTTAGCATGAGCTACGTTTTCAATAAACAAGTAAAATTGTTAAACCCGACTGCGTTGTTATCTGCCTCTTCTTATTTTGTTGGCGTTATCTTGCAACATTATACCCTACGTTACTCCCACTCTTAAACCCATCTAAATTGTGCCTTGCACGCCGAAATCCATCACGCTAGGCTATATATAGATCATACAAAAAAAATTTACACACTCGAAAAGCGCACACCTACCTGCACAGTTGAATAAAAAATTATCAGTGAAGCGCACATATAATGTGTGCTTCACTGATAATTAAATTAAACGTTAATATTTACAAAGGCCTAAAAGGCCGGCAACGCACTTGTGACTCTTGAGTTGTCATTTACCATCAATTGACCCGGCTGCTCGTTTGACCCCTATCGCATAAAAAAAAAAAAAAAAAAAAAAAACAAAACAATGAAGCCAAAGTTTAATATCCAAATAAATAAGAGAGTTAAGATAAATTTATTGCTAAGGATAAATTCGTCGCTTTAGAATGTCGTAGGAATACAGACTGTTAATATTAGAACGCGGGCCTCGTCCCCTTGACCTATATTTGTTACTTCAATCAATCAATTAGCCTTTAGTAGGCACCGTCCACTGGTGGACATAGGTCTCCCCAATATGGGCCATAGCACCCGGTACTCTCCGCGTCTATCAAAGCTACTTCTTTTTAGTCTACTTGACCAATTCTAATTATACTTTTTTTAGAGGATCTAATTTAGAACTGATACCTAATAAATGGTCTCTCTGTTCTGTGCGTATAGTTGAATAATAGGACCCGATGAAAAAATGGTAAAACAGAAACAAATATTGTAACACAAAAAATATGCGCAATGGGCGGCCTTATTGATAAGAAGCAATATCTTCCAGGCAACCTTAGGAAGGAGCGTGATGATACGTGGGTTTTAGTGTTAAAAAATAAAGCTTAGATATGGAGAAGATAAGATTTGGCTTTTTATTCTTATAAAACATCAGATTTTGACTCTTAGTGAAACTACGGGGTACAGATAGTTTTATTTATATACATACAAAAATAAAAAAGACGTATCTAAGTACGATCCTTGTGCTATCTAATATACTTCGTTGTTACTATTCACTTACTGTGTTTGTAGTAATCGAGAATCACAATAACTCTCTATTATGAAACATTACTCTATATCCCACTTCTACTTCAAGCGATTGCGGATGAAACCATTTTTGTATATAGTTTTGTTAGGCTTATCGCTAGGCGGGGCACTATCAATTCTGCTCGCGTCTCTTGAAAATCAAGGTGGTAAGGCCTTCTGACCTTTAAGGTGTGATTATCCAAGCTGTACTGGAATTCCTGGAAATATCTTTCTTAAGGTATACCTGGGCCCTTGCAATAGATCAACTGGGGACGGATCATGATGTTGTTTTAGTCTTGAGGTTCTAACACGAAAATACATAGCATTTTAACGGCAAAAATTGAACCTGCACTGGGGACTATCTATATATTTTTAATATCTATCAAAAAAATATTCTGTAAATGAACATACAGGCCGTCCAAAGATAAGGCGTTATCAATAATAGAAACACACGTCATTAGTAGGTTAATTGAAACATTTTTTTTTTCTTTTTTGTATCAACATATGTGAGCAAGTTATGGTACATTAATCGTGTAGTTTGGCAGCTCGGTCAACTAATCTTTGTATAGATATAAACGGTGTGGCGACTTATTACACAAAAAATTCAAGAAACCAAAATAAGTTTTCAAGTTAGAACAAAAATACAAGAAACCAGGAAAAAAAAAGGAAAAACCTGAAATATGAATCTGATGGTCTTTCAGAATAACAATAAACAAAGTATATATAAATAATAAAGTAAAAAATAAAGGCTGTGAATTCTGTGATAAAGCGGCGCGTGTTTGCATTAAAATGTCAGGGAACCCCATTTTATACATTTCCATTAAATTTATCATCGTAAAACATGGTGTTTTTACAAGCGCACATTATATTTTCTATCTCTTCAATAATAACGACTTTCCGAATTGATAAAATTCGTTTCATGTTTTTTTAACTGAGATGCAAATTTTTGTATCTCAGTTAAAAAAACATGAAACGCTCTGATGGATCTGCTCCTCAATAAATGAACCCATTTTTATTTATTTATTTTCTGAACAGAACACTCGATCGAGTTACCTATTAAAGGTAACTCGATCGAGTGTTCTTAATTCCAAGAAAAACTGTTCGGCAGTTTATGTTTTTGTATCTCTTCTAGTTTTTAAAGGAATTTCTATGTTCGATAAGAATTTTAATTTTTACTTTCTAATTTATATATTTATCTAATTTTATTTACTCATGGTTAATTCTATTTTTAAGCGTTTTTCATTGAAATAATATTTCTCTGTTTTAAATTTCACGAAGCATGGACATACACCTATTTTAACAAACACTGGGGTGTCACACCTCTATTCATGCCCATTACGATTTCATTTCAGTAGTAATAAGCAGTACGTCGTTAGGTAGCGCTTTGTTATGTCACAGAATGTAGAAGGGTATTCATTCTCTAAGTACAATACAATATATTGTACGCAACAAAGAAATGTAGTGAGCAATGAGCGAACCATTAAAATAATTATATTCGGTTCTAATTCGTATCCGCCAGTTCTTTCAGACAACCAGCAACTGTTCCATTGCATTGCAACTGCTAGCTTTGTTACAGTTTACTTAATTAAAATATATGAGAGCACAACTATCCCTGTGAAAAAAAAAACAAATTATCACCTTGGGAGAGCCACGCTTAGCCACGAATAGGCTGGCTAGACCGGAGTATTACCACCGCCTCACAAAAAACCGCCTGTCTTGCTTGCAATGTTTTGTTTGGCAACAAACTAATATTAATGTTGATATTGAAAGGATCGTAAAATATAAATTAATGATGAAATTTAATGTAAGAGTTACGTAGTAACCATAGTAAACGCTATTAAACATTTTCTGATGAGATTTTTATTTATGTATTATTGTATATAACGATAGATGTCTGACATCTGTCGTTCAGTGCGTGTGTGCTTTGCAGTCAAAACAGAACTTGGACCGTTTGTTTTGAATGCACTGATGAACTATTCAGTGATATCCATGGACCGGGACGGTAAACTTTGAGGATACGGGCAGTTTAACATAAAGTTGGCGGATCATTCAACTATTTAATTGGAGGAAATCCCATACTAATAAGGTACAGTGATTGCATTTAAAACTAATGTCACAATTGCAAAGAAATGATTACAATAGTTCATCTGTTCGATATTGGTGAACAGGGATATTTGATGTTTTTACATACATATGTATATATATAGTTATTTTATATATATATATATATATATATATATAGTTATTTTGTAAAATGGTTTTATGCGATTAAAAAACCACGTTGTTAACAAATTCTAAAACTTATTTCCCGTACCGTATCTTCATAACCCCTTTTTCTTCGTGGGATATTCCGACCGTCTATGAATTATGTGCATAATGATTACACTTCAAAAAGCCCAGTTTTTCTACAGTATTTAAAGATAATAGTATTCAATCCTGAAAAATGATCTTGAGGTACTTTGAATACAAACTACATTTAAAACAAAATAGTAAAATTATTACACATCCATGCCTACACTCACGCCCGCTTCCCTGAAGCTGTAGGCAGAGGCGTAAATAACATTTGACGATTTTATTTTTGAAGTGAAAACTTCTTTTAGCGCGGTACGCATATTTTTAGATGAGATAAAATCTATGGACTCGCGACACCGTTACGAGACGCATATGTCCAATCAACGCAATATTAGCACAAAGAGATATAGAAGTACAATTGATGCGGTATTCACGAGATATTTTATTAACTTCGAATCAAAATTGTTTATTTTCTATTTTCGTTTCCATGAACCTATACTTTCTATTTTGGATTGTAATAATTTTAATGATAATGATGATGATACAAGAGTTGTCGAAATTGTCAACGATGATTCATAAAAGAATATTAAATGTATTCTAAGGTTTCTAATAATTATTAAAATAACAAATGTTATTAAAATACAATTCATAAATAAAATACAATTCATTACCCAATAACCCTAGTACCCATCTTAAAAATATCTAACGCGCCAAAATAAGTTTTCACTTCTGTCAGCAGTCCCGGAGTGCATTTTTTTTTATTAGGTTGGTAACTAATAAACACGCCACTTTTTTCGATTAGTTTCTAAAACGTTATTAAACTATCTCGAATTTCTTGGAGTAGTATATAAACAAAGCAAGAGTTGCATGTCAGATTAGTTGACACTGGATCTCCAATAGTAAAACTTCAGTAAACTATGGATATTTCTCGTAGAGAACTTCGCCTGCTTTTACTTCACGAATTTCACTTAGGTCGAAAAGAACGAAGCAGTGCACAATATTTGTGCAACAGTGGGTGAAGGCGTGCGCTCTTACGATACCACCAAACATTGGTTCAGAAGATTTTAGGATGGAAATTATGACCTATCTGATGAACCTCATCCAGGACGACCTCCTGCAATAGATGTAGATGAGTTAAAAAGACTCATAGAAATGAATCCCAGGTTCACTTCACGTTGTCTGGCAGAGCAGCTTCAGTGTTCTCATACTGCAGTAGAAATACAGCTCCAAGCTTTAGAAAAGACCTGAAAATATTCAGTTTTGTTTGCCACATGGGGTGACGCCGTTTGAACTTCTGAAGAGAGCTAACGTGTGCAAGGAACTACTTAGTTATCATCGTACCAATGAGTTTCTGAGGGATGTAATTACGGGGTATAAAAAGTGGCCGAGTAAAAAAGTTCCTTTAAGTGTGTGGGGGGGAATATACGGAGCTATATACTGGGAGCTGCTGCCATCTAACACTACAATCATGGCCAATATTTATTGTGACCAACTGGATAAAGTAGCAGTAAGATTACCGAAAATTCAAAATACCGTAAACTTTTTGCACGATAATGTTCGACCACATGTAGCAAAAGCGACTCGTGAAAAATTACTTTCGCTTGGCTGGGATGTCCTTCTTCACCCACCTTACTCTCCAGACATTATGCCCTCAAATTATGATCTATTTCGTTTTCTAGCACACTACTTAGATATAATAAATTTAAAAATGAAGACCAGCTTCAAAGTGACTTTACCATCTTTTTTGATCAAAAGCCTAAAAACTTCTACAACAAAGGCATTATGTGTCTGCCAGCGCGATGGCGACAGGTGACAGAAAACGACGGTGCTTATATAGTTGAGAATTATTATAATTTGATTTTGTATACTTGAAAAAATAAATAAATTTGTGTACAATGACGGCGGGTTTATTAGTTGCCAACCTAATATATTTGCCTACCATAGTGACTCCACTTTGCCTGATTATGATTTAGTCCCTGTTACGGAATAGGGGACAAGCCTATTCAGATCCCTTAGTCGCCTTTTAGGACATCCACGGGATGAGATGGTAGCCTACTGATACTAAACCGACAAACGAAAAAAAAAATGTTTTAGTTAGTACTTGTTTTTATTTCTTTTAATTACTTGTGTTAGCAGTCCAAAAATAGATTATTATGAATTTGTAGGTTTTCAGTCAGAATAATGGCCATACAAAACTATCAAGTGTGGTGGCACTAGTCTATCCAAGTTCGCGTGCTAATCAAATACAGCGGGACAGTCACAGAATTTCGTAGAGCGCTCCTGTTATTTGTATGGATTTTGATGTGTACAGAGTACACTATAAAGAAGGGGGCTGGTGTTGCTAATTAACAAGCACTATATTTAAAAAAATAGGTAAGTAAGGCCTGTTATGTATGAAATATGCAAGAATAACAGAATAGCTTGTATATATAGAACGAATGATATTGTGTTACAAGTCTCACAAAGACTGACACAAAAAACTGCAGTATTACTAATAATTTAATAAAAAAGCAATTTCGTAGTGTGATCTAAGTTATTCTGGTAACCTACAATTTATTCAAATTAAATGGAAGCTTGGATTTGGTTGCAATCCAGCTTGGCCTGCAGCCAAAGCTCCATCAACTTGAACGAGAGTATATTACACTCGCTGAATTAGGTACCGATGTAAACAGGCCATTTGTGCATTTATTAAGACCTCGTTCCTCAGTATCTTCATATGATAGTTACTGTTAGTTTTATTTTGTGTATGTACATGTAAGAATATATGCAAATGGGTGACTATTGTCTCTTTCTACCCCGAAGGGAAAAAGGGTTAGTTTATGTATATGAGAGGCCTGTTGGTCTAGTGCCAGAGGTCGTGGGATTCATCCTCAGGTCCGTCATGTTCATTGTGTTCGTTGTTTGTATATTTTTAAGAAACGCAACTGCTATGTAACAATATTAGTAAATATAATGTATGTCACAATCAGTAAGCTTTAACCAACTGAGCTCTAATTAATACCGAACCAGCTACTACGTATAATAGGACTAGTTACTATTAACTGTATTTATTCTTGAACTTTTAATACCAACTCTCTAACTGCTTCTAATCCTACTAAGTTTCAGTATTTCTCATATCGCCTACGAACATAAGATTTTTAAATATGGTTTGAGTTTGATACCTCCTCTGTCCTCTTCAGCATATAGGCGTAAACCTATATATTTTAAATGATATGATTATTTATTAGATAAAGCCTGGCACCTCCCTGTATTCTTGCAATGCATGTTGGTAATTTCTATAGACAATTTATGAAAGAGACTTCAGATTCATTAGGTGTTACAAAAAGGTGTGGTTAAGTTTTAGAAAAGTTGTGCCGTGTGGTTCTCGGCTCAGTAGAATAAGCCGCCGCGTTTGTCGTAATAGGCAACTGAGGAATGGGACTGTTATATATCAGACAGTATGTGTACTGTCATAAAGTGCCAGATTGACGGCATTAGGCTTGCTCCCTAATTCGTTAGCGGGACATAATTCTTTTTGGCGGAATAATGGTGTTTTATATACCTCTGCCTACCCTTTAAGGGATATGGTTATGTATGTGACTACTAATAGATTATCATCCATTCACCGACAATCTTTGTGAGCTCCTATCATCATAAACTCTCTTTATAAGTAGAGTGCGGATTACAGTTACACGGTTTCTTCTTTTCTCTCTCTTTCTATTCTTTACAGATCTTCTGTTTTCTGATCAGGTTATTTAAAAGACATTTAAGTATTAACTTGTATAGAAAAAAATTATGATCTGATTTAACAATTTCTTAGCAATTTTTCTTGAATCCTCCTGGAAGATTAAATTTAAGAAAATATTCTTAAATTAAATCTGCCTAATTTTAATAGTTGGATTAACTCATTAATAAGGTTTTTTCTTTGTTCGTAATCTAACGTCACGGCGGACTTCATTTGTTCTTCTTGTTATTGACTAATCATATGTTAGACACCCCTGATCTTGCCTATTGAAACGAATGAAAAACGAAAAGGAACAGAGTACACACGAAAGACAGAATACAGAACAACAGAATTGAGAAAGGGGAACCATGTTAACTTGATAACTTGATGCCTTGTTTTGATTGATCTGTCGCAGATGTTGTGCTTCAGGGTATGGAACTTTTCATTCCATTCTCCCTGATTCCCACAGGTGGTAAGTCCCAGCCTTGGTTTGGTCGAACCTGCAAAGCGGCGTCCCGCCGAAAACAGGAATGTTACCAAGCATGGGCTAATGCAACGACAGCACGGGATGTAAAGACCAGCACATTAAAGAAGCAATTTAACGTTGCCTCCAGGTCCCTCAAAAGAGTAATTGCTGGGGCGAAGTCGGCTCACATCGGCAGAATTGGCGAGAGACTAGTTAGTCTCCCCTCCGGAACTCGTGCATTCTGGTCTCTTGCCAAAGCTGTCCAGGGGAACTTTTGTAAGCCATCCCTTCCACCTCTGCGCATAGGAGATAATTCGTTGGCCCACGACGCTAAAGAAAAAGCCGATCTTCTGGGCAAACTCTTTGCGTCCAACTCGACCCTGGACGACGGGGGAAACGCACCGCCGACCATACCGCAGTGCGAGACCCGCATGCCGGAAGTCCGGTTTACACAAAGGGCAGTGCGTAAAGCGCTTCTTTCCCTCGACGTTCATAAGTCGAGTGGGCCCGATAGAATCTCTCCTATCGTGCTGAAGACGTGTGCTCCAGAGTTAGCACCGGTTTTAACGCGCCTTTATCGGCTTTCCTACTCTCTTGGCGTAGTCCCGAACTCATGGAAGACAGCTCTAGTGCACCCAATCCCTAAAAAAGGAGATCGCTCGGATCCGTCCAACTACAGACCCATAGCCATCACCTCCTTGTTCTCCAAGATACTGGAATCCATTGTTAACTGCCAGCTCCTCCGGTACTTAGAAGACCACCAGCTCCTCAATGATCGACAATACGGCTTCCGTCAGGGTCGTTCAGCTGGTGATCTTCTCGTATACCTGACTCACCGGTGGGCACAGGCGATCGAGACCAAGGGGGAAGCGTTGGCCGTTAGTTTGGACGTGTTGAAGGCCTTCGATCGGGTCTGGCACAAAGCGCTCCTTGCGAAGCTTCCTTCCTATGGGCTTCCCGAGAAACTGTGCAATTGGCTCACCAGTTTTCTTACAGACAGAAGCATCAAGGTCGTTGTTGACGGTGCATGCTCCGACTCGAAGTCTGTTAATTCTGGTGTCCCACAAGGCTGTGTGCTATCACCCACGCTGTTTCTTCTGCATATCAACGACATGCTGCAGATTAGCAGCATCCATTGCTATGCAGACGATAGCACGAGCGATGCCCTTTACACCGGCCGTGCTAACATTTCTCGGGTAAACGTCATCGAAAGCCGATCCAAACTTGTGTCTGAAATCGAAACTTCTTTATCAAAAGTTTCAGATTGGGGTCGACTTAACCTAGTCCAATTTAACCCCACGAAGACACAGGTTTGCGCGTTCACCGCTAAAAAGATGCCATTGGTCGTATCACCTCAATTTGAGAGCACTTCCCTAACTGCATCAGCCAGTATCGGAATCCTTGGCGTCGATATATCAAGCGAAGTCCAGTTTCGCGGTCACTTAGAGAGTAAGGCCATATTAGCCTCGAAGAAGCTTGGTGTGCTAAACAGATCGAGACAGTATTTTACTCCGGCCCACCGCCTGCAACTTTATAAGGCGCAGGTTCGGCCGCACATGGAATACTGTTCTCATCTCTATGCAGGTGCACCCCAGTACCAACTTCTGCCTCTTGACCGCATTCAACGGAGAGCGACTCGCATCATCGACTGCCAAGATATTTCTGATCGAATTGACACCTTGGCGTTGCGTAGAGATGTAGCTTCACTCTGCATCCTCTATCGCTTGTATCATGGGGAGTGTTCAGAGGAATTGTTCGGACTTATACCGGCTGCTGGTTTCCGCCATCGTCCTACGCGACAAAATATCCATCCCCATCACCTGGACGATTGGCACTCCACCACTGTGCGCTTCTCGAGAAGCTTTTTGCCTCGCACAACCAGCTTATGGAACAAATTGTCGCCTGCCGTATTTCCGAACCGATACGACCTTCAAACCTTCAAGAAGAGAGCGTACCTCTACCTAAAAGGCCGGCAACGCACTTGTGACTCTTGAGTTGCGGGTGTCCATGGGCGGCGGTAGTCACTTACCATCAGGTGACCCGTCTGCTCGTTTGCCCCCTATCGCATAAAAAAAAAAAAAAAAAAATTGTGGCATTAAATATCACGCAGTTTGCAAAGGAGCAATCTCTGTTCTATCATCCGATCCGAAAAATTTAGTTTGTGTTAAAGTTATGTGTACAGGCATAGGCATAAGTTATTTATGAAGATATAAGGCATTATTGTCTACTTTTATTTACTCTTCTATATGTAGGAGTAGTTCAGTCTCTTCATAATTCAGCTTTAGTAAGTAATCACATACATGTTTCTGTAATTGCAGTTTTCTCAAAGGACGTCCATATATTTATAGCTCTATTTATTTTATTATAGCTAAAAGGTACAAAGAGATTGGAGAAATATTGGGAAAATTTTCGCCTGCCGTATTTCCGGACCAATACGACCTTCAAACCTTCAAGAAAAGAGCGTACTCCTACCTAAAAGGCCCTCAACGCACTTGTGACTCTTGAGTTGTCCATGGGCGGCGGTAATCACTTACCATAAGGTGACCCATTTGCTCGTTTGCCCCTATCGCATCGATGGGTCTCGATCTTTTTCATCGTTTTTAAAGCGCCACTCCAGATAGAGATGCAGTACGTCAAGAGCGACTGACAGAGTGAATAGTATATCAATTTAGCAACACGGGGTCAGAAATATGCAAAAGGTTTTTAAAGATATATATTTATAACTTTATTACTCTACTACACAATAGTTATAATATGCCATTTAAAGTTAATATTGCTGTCAATGGTGATTGCTAAATATTTTATTGCACGTAAACATTGTACACGTTCCAGTCTAGGGTCATTGGTAGTTACAGCCGGTTTGACATTCATGTGATATGATTTTAAGATAATTAATATTTTCTTAAAATCATATCACATGGGGTGTCACCCTTTATGTTGAAACAGATATATTTCGACTTATCTACTCTCGATCTTAACGTTAAGGGCCAGGATGTTTCTTTAAAGCCAGTTGCTAGCATCACTAAAACCCGTCTGTGGAGCTACAAAAACTTCATGCCAAGGATTAGCGTTATAGAAGAGTGTAGTATTATCTGCGAAAGATATGATTTCCGTTTAGGAGAGTCTTAAGCCCGTGAGTTCGTTTATATACACGAGGTATAATATCACAGGCCAAGAATGCTGCCTTATGAAACCCCGTGCGATACGTCAAGGCGAGTACTTTCATGATTTATTCTTTATAGGTGTGTACTGTCTGAAATTTCAAGTTTACATTAGATTATATTGATCGTGTTCGTAAGCAGTGAAACATATCAGAAATTACGAAAGTTTAAAAGTAGGTTTGACACTAAAACTAGCATAATTTAATCCTACACGACCCACGCTCTGTTATATTAATGGGAGTACCCAAAAATAACGCTTTTCAATTTCGTAACAAACGTTTGATTATGGACACTGAACTGCCAGCGGTTTGAGATACACGTTTTAACGCTCGCCGTAATTGTTTCTACAAATTGCGGATCCTGTAATGCCCTCAGCCGTTTTTGTTTGAGGATTCGCGAATCCATTTGAAAATTAAATACTGCATAAGCTAAATTATGAGGATATAGTATATGGTACACGGCTTTTGACTCAACTAAATTGATATAAAAGATACGTAAAATTAAAAAAAAAAGTTCGTAAAAAAAATGTCGAACTTAGATATTATTTTTTTGGCATAGGATAAAAACCAAAAAACGTAAAATATGTTGTATTATTTAGGATACTTTCATAGACAGGCAGTCTCCAACATTTCGTTGATGGAACTTTCCCTTTTTTATAAAGGACATTATTAAAACAATAACGGTAATAAAATGGCCGTTACTAGTAAAATATTGTAAATGAAATACATAGTGCCAAAATAAAATGCTTGTGTTTTATGTTCGGGTTAGTTTGGTACAGAGAATGGAACGTTATAGGCCGTAGACATTTTATAGGCTATAACAATCACTGCAGGCTCGCGTAAAACGAAACGTGGTTGGAATCATAACAATCTATAAATTTAGTTAAATCTAAAGCAGATGCTCTTTTATTACTTTTTACTTTTTGTATTTTTTTCGTAACGAACCAATATTGTGTTAAATGCTTTTAATCAAAGACTAAAAACTCACTAATCGTCTTCAAAAGCATTTTGGATTAGCGACTGGTCAACATTTAGAGTTTGAGTAATTCCTTCCTCCTTCGTTCCTTGCTTTAGTCTCGATTATTGAAATATGATTTTGATTTATCATAAGACTTATATAACTTTTGATATTTGAATAGTTTCGTCTTTTTCTTCATTCCAGCAATTACTGCAATTTAAGTTATATACCTATAAAATATTAACAGTAAAAGATTTGATACCAGGAATACATAGTTCGCGACTGAACGTTGAATATAGAGATAGGGTTTGAAGTATATAGATTGGTGAATTGGAAACATTCTTTAAAGTCAATGCAGAAAGGTAGTTCTTCATCAAAAAAGAATCGCACCCAAGGTCTTACAATATTAACTGACTAGCTTTAAGCCGTGGTTTGTCGAAACAAAGCCTGTGTCCTTCCCCAGCCTAAAATCTTGATATGTGGGTTCCAAGCATACCAAAAATCTATTTAGCCCATTAGCCGTGCCAAAGCTTGTGTTTAGCCAACCATTTGGTATGGCATGTTGGTATATTCACTCACACTTCCTTTAACATGTCTTATATATTCGTAACTCGTTAAGGGTAATTGCATTACTTTATCAAAAGTAGCAGAAAGACCGAAATCTATCAAATAAAGTAGATATCTCAAAGCTGTCAGTACAATTGCGTAGATGAATTAACCTTTTGGACCGCCACATGTATACATGGCAAAGCAAAACTTGTCTAGCACGCCACGGTGACATGATAGACTTTTAAACGCTAATAAACTTTATAAAAAAGTATTGTTTTTGTTATATGTGTTGTTTCTTATTTAGCTGGACTCATCCCAATTTATAGGATGTGAACTGCTTACTATTTATTTCTTCCATATTACCATAAGTTCACAAAAACGAACACTAGTTTCATAGTGCCCTCCCCGCCACGGTTGCGATATGGTGAGACGCAGTGTTGCAGTTAACATACAATGTAGCACAAATATCGATGTCGACAGAAACGTAAGCTATCTTTAAAATGCCTTTAATTTTGCAATAATAAATATATAAATATTTAACACTTAACTTATATGATTGCTACTCGCATATAAAAATATAATACCAATCTATGCGCTCATAAAAAGTCTGCATCAGTTGATTATAATTATTGATAAGTGATAGAGATGGGCATTCCAGTATGTTAATGTCTCTCCAGTATGTTAATCTCCATCATTCTCCATTACACACTGTCGCATTATCTATGCCTTTAACGCCACAGTCATGCAATCATGACAATCTACCTACGTCACAAGCTATAAATTTTAAAATAGGGCTGTTTCTCTCCTATTATTAAATAATATAACCGAATAGGGATAGCTACCATTCGATTTATACAACACAAACATTATTATCGACTATTCTAAGCGAGGGCTATCCCCTTAGCGAGGGCTTAGGGGATAACAGGAAAAAAATCCTATATGCCGCTGGTAAAGGCGAAGTACTTGGGGATAAAAGAAATAAATTAATTTCAAATTCTATACAAACTTTCGTAAGGAGGGGATTTCATCAGTTAGGCTTACGCCTAACTGATGAAATCCTCTCCCCTGTAGTGTTACTACAATATTATTATAATTAAAATATAACAATAATTTCAGAGATACTTAATCCATAATTTTATACATAACAGGGTTGACACTGTATTTAAAAAACCAAACTGCAAGTAGAAAAAACCAAACTGCAAGTTGAATGTTTTATATATATATACATATATAAAAGATTAAGCCGCTATAGGCGATAGTGCTGTGACAGGAATGGCTTAATTTTATCTATTGTTGTTCCTATTTGTAGATTTTATTCAATAATAAAATACTGCGTAAATATGGCACTCAAAGCCTTAAATTATATTTGTTACGACAGGGAGAGAAAAAAAAATAAGGGAAAAAAAATATATGTTATCAGGTATTAATTGAATTTAAAAATATAAACAGTTGCTCGTAAGCTTTATCAATGTTATTCTGCATCAATACTGTTTTATAGGTATTAAAGGTTGAAATCATAGTTTGGCGCTAAGAGCACGATTTTCCTTTTTTTGACGTGGCGGCAAAATATTAACGCTTATTGTGTCATAAGTTCATAACATTTCTATCAGTATATTAACAATTAAATTGATATCTAAGCTGTAAAGTTTTGTAGGTAATTGTAAACTAATTAAAATTATTTAATACTATTACAGGACATCATATATCAGTGTTGTCAACTGAAACTAAAATCAGAATACATAATGTACATACAAACATACACTCAAGCCTATAACCCCGAAGGTGTAAGCAGAGGGGTAAGCCCTCTTTTTGGCAATCATAATTTAGTCCCACATACTTAACATAGAGAATGTATTGATTTTTAAAAATAAACAGTAACTACAATACAAAATGATCAACTCAGAGGAACAAAATACTTACAGAATTATAAAATAACGTATTATACGTTGTGATGTTATACAATAGTGTTGAAGATTATGTACATATATATATATATATATATATAAGTTATGAAGTCTTAGTACAAAATATAATCCAATTATTAATTTTAGAAAACTTTAGCATCTTGTTAATTGGATAAAATAGTGCAGAGCTTGTTCAATAAGAGACTAAACTTGGAACTATGTTCCTGAGTTCCTAAATGAACTTGTTATATAAAACATGGTAGTCACGTCCTCGCAGCCATAGTCGTCTTACGCTGATCACTCACTAGACAAATAATTCGTCCCGGATATTCCAAACACTATTACAAATAATGCGCGTCACCTGAGGATCAGTGACTACGCCGCCCGTGGACACCTGCAACTCAGGAGTCGCAACTGCATTGTCTTTGAAAGTATATTAAAAAGAGAGGTATATACTAAAATCCTATCCAAATCACCTCCATGGCTGTTGAGAACAATACAAGACATATACATTCAAATATTGTACCTCCTTTCTGAAGTCACTTATAATTTGTAACAGGAACAAATCACACAACAAAGAAAGCTTACTCCATCCATAAAAGTTAATCGAAAGAGAATGTACTACATATAATGTGCTTGATAAGCATATGCCCAAGGATGGCAGGAAATCCGATCGTAATAGGTGTAATAAAGTGAACAAAATTGCCTATAAAATATGATACTCCTTTGCGTCGATCTCCAAGAGGTAAAAGAGCCGGAAAATAGGCCGTAGGGAAGTTCGTTATTAACTAAATATTTAAAATGGTATGAGTCCATTCATGCGGCTACTTTTCGGACATGTCGTATTAATGATTCTTAACTAAGCGAGCTGAGTTTACTCAAAGTTTCAGTTTTCTTACATGTTATGTTTATCCTTACTAATTATTTAACTGTAGATTTTTTTTAAACATTTGGCTATGATAGGAACCCCTATGAGGTGAAGGCCTCCTCCAAAGATTACCACTCTTCTCGGTCTTGAGGTAATTATAGCAATTTTCATCCGCCAAAAGAGTGGCAAATAGAGTTTTAGTGTCATCCTCCCAGCGTGTGGTAGGTCTTTTTCCATTTCTTATGTTTTTTGAACCATCTATAAATCTAAGGTCTAAGAGACGCACTACATGTCGAACCCATTTCTGAGCATAACTGAAGCATTTTTTCCTTTTGTCTTTAAACTTGTGTTTGTGTATCTTATTTTTTGTTTTATGTAATTTTCATCATTCTCGCTTCTATGTCTCTCAAAAACACAAAATAAACACATGAGATGTTTATTTTAATTAAAACACAATAGTGATATACAAAAAATTTAAGACTGAAATGGTTTTCTCATGGATGATCCCTTGTCACTGGACCCAACTCTTATCTTACTTCTCTTGAATCCTTTCCAATAAAAACAATTCATCGTAATCGTCTGGCGTGATATTGAACTATTCGTCCATTTGTCGCGCACATGCTTAATGCAAATTTAAGACTTACATATATGGTCCTCTCATGGATTCCATTGTCAGAACTGGACCAAATTGAAATGGGATCACACGGGAATCAAAATCGGTTCAAGCAGTCGAAAGTTCTAAGGTAACCAACTTAAAAAAAATACAGTCGAATTTAGAACATCCTCCTTTTTTGAAGTTGTTTGTGTCCCCCAAAAGGGGATAGTCAGTCTTATTAAAATTGAAAGAACCCTTTTTTGTGGAGAACAACGACTTACCTTGACTTAGCCCGGACACGCGCTCTTAATGGTAGGTTCCAAATAATCTTGGGACTGTACCGTAGACAGTTTTAATTCGGATCCCATAAGATATTTGAGTCAGCCGAAACCGGCACGGCAACGATACCTGGATTTTATAATGTTAGGATATCTGTTGATGTCCTTAAGTGAATAGTTAAATATTATAGCCACCATCTGATCTGGTAAGGTTAGGTGACAATTATTAAGCTAGAACGACAAAAAGTTATTCAAAGCGACTGGTGCACAAAAACTGCAATAGAGGCACGATTCCCTGACATATAGGGTGCAGGTGCTTACCGGTCACGGATGTTTCGGGAAGTACCTTCGGGATATCCGCAGGGAGCCCGACGCCCGGTGCCACCACTGCGTCAGTTGCAAGGAAGACACGGCCCGGCTTACAGTACAAGAGTGTACTGCTTGGGAAGAGCCGCGGCATGCCTAAGTGATAGAGATAGGGCCTTACCTCTCACTCACAGCACTTGCGCGCGTCATGGTCGGGAGCGAGAGGTCATGGGATGCAGTGGTCACCTTCTGGGAAACCATTATGTCACAGAAGGAGGCTGCGGAAAGGGAGAGGAAAAACACGAACACCCACTACATCCGCAGACGACGCACCGGAAGGAGGGCTGACAATACCTAATTCCGGCCTCCGTAAATGGATCTGAGTTCGGTGGACTGAACCCCTCGTACACTACACTCGTTTAGCGGATCCGAGGTTGCAGGCGTGTACTGTTCCGAGTACCTCCCTCATGGAGTAATGGTGTGGGAGAGAGGCAAAATCCTTTCCCCCTTCAAAACGAGACGTCACCTGCTGGTCGCGGAAGAATGTCGTGCTCCCGTGGCTCTCGGCAGCAGGTGAGAGAAAGGAAAACCGTGGTGGTTTTAGCCGGTCAAGTCCGACACACTCCTCCGCTGATGACCCCGGCGGAGGACAGTCATTTAGGATTTCCCCACGTAAAAAAAAATTGGTGCACAAAAACTGCAACATTATTGTTATTGTCCCAATGCCCAATAATAGGTGCACTTAAGGTGGTGCTAACTAAACAGACGCTAGTAAACGCCGTCAGATTATGTTACAAAGACAGGCTTTAATAAAAGAAAAACTTAACACGGAACTTATCTGGATTCAAGAAAGCGACTTCCTGTTTATTTAACAGAACAACTACCCCCAAGCCATAAAATGCTATTTAACTAAGCTCATTATTTAACTTTGCCAAAAATAATGAGTACAAGTTTTGCATGGCTGGAAACATTAAAATAACTCCAGAAAAATGTTTGCAGAAAGTATTTAATAATAGCTCATGACTGCATGAACAGTAAATTCATTTCTATACTTATTTTATATTTGTTAGCTAGTAGATTTAACAAGTTAATATTAGTTAAAATGTTATGTACACAAAAAAACACATTTTTACACGACACTAATTCACGCTACAATGATTTGCTACTGTTCCGTTTTACTCCTCAAATTAAAGTCACTCAAAATATCAGCTTATAACAATATCAGCTTCTAATAATAATTGTTATTACTACTATTATTATACCACGCTCGGAAGGCTATCTACATATATGTATGTATAATATAATAGTACTGCTTGCTCTTACCTTGTTTTTAACAAATGGACATCGTAAATTATATTAATAATAAGTTAGAATCTATGGCTGAAAAGTGCTACACCTATTTTTGGGAAGAGTGTCTGAAACTAGTTAACATGACAGAAAACAACCCAAAAAATACTTTAAATACATACGTAGTACAAAATAGCGATCGGTTACGGATTTTAATTAATTATTTAAAAATAAATATTGATGGTACCGTTTTAACAGAATGCTGGCTGGGTGTCTTAAATAACTTACCTATAGTAACTGGTTATTATTCTTACTCCACTAAGATTAACTTCCAATAAAAACGACGACGTTGTTTTTTTCATAAAATCTGAAATATAAAAACTGTGTGGGAACTGCGTTTCAATAACGGAAATTGTCTTTTTTTATTTATTTTTTTATATACTTTGCCTGGTGAAAAACAATAAGAAGGGGCAAAAAGTGGTGGTCACCATCCTCATTGCATGTCTAGTTAATGCAGCATGGTAACCCACACTATGGCGTCGTCGGTGAGATGCTTTTTCACGACCCGCTTAAAAGACCTCGCCGCCTCGGCAATCTTGAAGGTAGAGACCTCTCCATCTTATGGCTACGTGGAGACTGCGACGACCATCCCCGCATCTACGTATGCCTCTACAGGTCCCATAGCGGTGATGCCAAAACGGACCGAGTCATCGTCCACGTCCAAATGGCTACAGACTCAGTGCTCCACCAGGTCCCATCCGCAGAGATCGTGATTCTTGGCGACTTTGACGCCCATCTCGCCATATGGCCGATCTGTTCACGATTTCGCCTTGGCATATGGCTTGACGCAGCTGGTAGCAACGCCTACGCGAATTCCAGATGCAGAAAGCCACGTGCCTTCACTATTGGATCTTCTGCTGACCTCACATCCTGACGGCTACAAAGTATCCGTTGAGGCCCCTCTTGGCTCTTCGGACCATTGCCTGATTAGGAGTATAGTGCCACTCGTTCACTCGCTGTATAGGTCAGCAGACTGGTATGGAGCGCGAACATTCTTTGCATCCTACCCATGGAGGCAGGTTTGCTTCTCGCCGGATGATCCCAATTTCGTTGCCGACTCTGTCGCGGATGTTGTGCTTCAGGGTATGGAACTTTTCTGATGAACCTGATTCCCACAGGTGGCAAGTCCCAGCCCTGGTTTTTCAAACCTGCAAAGCGTCGTCCCGCCGAAAGCAGGAATGTTACCAAGCATGGGCTAATGCAGCGACAGCACGGGATGTAAAGACCAGCACATTAAAGAAGCAGTTTAACTTTGCCTCCAGGTCTCTCAAAATAGTAATTGCTGGGGCGAAGACGGCTCACATAGGCAGAATTGGCGAGAGATTGGTGGGTCTCCCTTCCGGAACTCGTGCATTCTGTTCTTTTGCCAAAGCTGTCCAGAGGAACTTTTGTAAGCCATCCCCTCCACCTCTGCACATAGGAGATAATTCGTTAGCCCACGACGCTAAAGAAAACCCCAATTTTCGGTTTTGACGCGCCTTCACAGCTTTCCTACTCTCTTGGCGTAGTCCCGAACTCATGGAAGCCGCTCTAGTGCACCCAATCCCTAAAAAAGGAGATCACTCGGAACTACAGACTACTAACTCGGAACTACAGACCCATAGCCATCACCTCCTTGTTCTCCAAGATAATGGAATCCATTGTTAATTGCCAGCTCCTCAGGTACTTAGAAAACCACCAGCTCCTCAATTTTCGACAATACGGCTTCCGTTGGGGTCGTTCAGCTGGTGATCTTCTTGTTTACTTGACTCGCCGGTGGGCATAGGCAATCGAGACCAAGGAAGCGAAGGGAAGCGTTGGCAGTTAGTTTGGACGTGGCGAAGGCCTTCGATCGGGTCTGGCACAAAGCGCTCCTTGCGAAGCTTCCTTCCTATGGGCTTCCCGAGAAACTGTGCAATTGGCTCACCAGTTTTCTTACAGACAGAAGCATCAAGGTCGTTGTTGACGGTGCTGTTCCGACTCCAAGTCTGTTAATTCTGGTGTCGCCACCAGCATCCATTGCTATGCGGACGATAACACGAGTGATGCCCTTTACACCGGCCGCGCTAACATTTCTCGGGTAAACGTCATCGAAAGCCGATCCAAAGTTTTGTCTGAAATCGAAACTTCTTTATCAAAAGTTTCAGATTGGGGTCGACTTAACCTTGTCCAGTTTAACCCCACGAAAACACAGGTTTGCGCGTTCACCGCTAAAAAGATGCCATTGGTCGTATCACGTCAATTTGAGAGCACTTGCCTAACTGCATCAGCCAGTATCGGAATCCTTGGCGTGGATATATCAAGCGAAGTCCAATTTTGCGGTCACTTAGAGAGTAAGGCCATATTAGCCTCGAAGAAGCTTGGTGTGCTAAACAGATCGAGACAGTATTTTACTTCGGGCCCTCCACCTGCAACTTTATAAGGCGCAGGTTCGGCCACACATGGAATACTGTTCTCATCTCTATGCAGGTGCACCCCAGTACCAGCTTCTCCCTCTTGACCGCATTCAACGGAGAACGACTCGCATCATCGACTGCCAAGATATTTCTGATCGACTTGACACCGTGGCGTTGCGTAGAGATGTAGCTTCACTCCGCATCCTCTGTCGCTTGTATCATAGGGAGTGTTCAGAGAAATTGTTCGGACTTATACCGGCTGCTGGTTTCCGCCATCGTTCTACGCGACAAAATATCCATCCCCATCACCTGGACGATTGGCACTCCACCACTGTGCGCTTCTCCAGAAGCTTTTTGCCTCGCACAACCAGCTTATGGAACAAATTGACGCCTGCCGTATTTCCGAACCGATACGACCTTCAAACCTTCAAGAAAAGAGCGTACTCCTACCTAATAGGCCGGCAACGCACTTGTGACTCTTGAGTTGCGGGTGTCCATAGGCGGTAGTCATTAACCATCAGGTGACCCGTCTGCTCGTTTGCCCCCTATCGAATAAAAAAAAAAGGAAATAAAGAAAAATAGTTTATTTGTATCTTCAATAAAGTAACCCAAAACATACGCAGCATATACACTATATCTCACATTCGCACATAAAACATCATTGGCATACATTTGAAATACTGTCATCACCCAATCGACACAGTATCTTCACCATTTCAAATACACCGGCAGGTGTCAACCAGGCAAAACATACACCGATCAATTTAATGCTTTTCTAAAGATAGGACAGGTCAGAAATACCCGAAGCTGACTGGCTTATATTTGTAAAAGGTTTAATGACAGCAAAGGATGTTTATGATGTGTGTAAGGATCGAAGCTAGTGCCGGAAGAAAGGCGTGATGTATGTATCAGAGATCTAAGGAGTTGAGCCTCATCTTACAGATTTCTCAGCACACCTTCTTGTAAGAAAAGTGACTAATACTACTATACTACTACTATAGTAAAAATACTAAAGTGAAGAAATTTCTTGTTCGTCTGTACCACAGATATTTTTTTTGCATCTCTTTAACTGCAGGTAAAAGCAACTTGGTTGCTACCGCGCTTTGCCAAGGAAGAATAAGCCTTACTATTGAAAGGATTGTCAAAGAATCCTTTAATAAATGATCTTAAGATTGGCTCTCTTAAATATCTTATGTGGTAGTAGATACGCTATATAATATATGTAATATCTAGCTGTATTAACTGTTATTATCATCTGCTTAGATCAAGGGTTATTAATATCATTGGCATTCATTAATTAATAATTAAACTACGTCATGACCTACATGGGTATGTAATTTTGTCTATAATAAAATTACTAATAACTAACTACATAGCCTATTATTAGTTATTAGTTAATATTCAATTATTATACCAAATTAATTGTAACTTGCACAGTGGCTACTAGCAGTAAGTACTATATGCTTCAAACGGTTAGTAATTTCAATATATGTAGAATCTGTATATTCAAGATATTACATACTTTGAAATTGTATCGTGTCCTTTATTGTTTACATAATTTTTACAAAAACTTTTCACTAGTATCATTAGGTTAGTTTTAAATCTATAATTAATATGTAAAAATGAATATCAGTTGTCTAGTAATTATTATTTTATTTATATGCAAAATGGACATATGTTACAATGATTTAATGTAATGATAATACATAGTTAAAGATTTTTGTAAAATTAACTCCTAAAATGTTATTATCATAATAGTAAATAGAAATACTAGAAATAATCTAATTATATAACCTAATACTCGTAATAATGCCAGATGTGTTTCTCGCAAAAAAATATTGACATATAATTATAGGCGAGGCATGCTTAGGCACCTATGAACCGGCTAGAGCTGAGTAATACGACCTTACAGGAAATCGGTTATTAAGCAATGCTTGCGTTGTGTTTCAGAGAGAAGGTGGGGCCCAAAAGCCACTCCTTTCTTTCCTCTACCCTCTCCCTAAGGGCGGGCAACGCATTTGTAACTCTTGATTTGTAGATGACCCGTCTGCTAGTTTGTACTCTTTATATAAAAAAAAAAAATCTTACTTTAAGAAACTGTAATCAGTAGTAATAATATATAATACAATACAATAGGTACATGTAAAGGTTATTGCATGAGATAAATACCCGTATGTTCTTTTGCATCTTGTCTTTTTCTGTCCATCTTATGGTTGCCTGGCAGAAATTGCATTTAGCGATAAGGCCGCCCATTGTACATTTCTATTCTGCATAAGTACTGTAAATTTTTGTTTTAAGGTGTACAATAAAGTATATTCTATTCTATTCTATTCTATTCTAAATGTGATTCAAAGTATTTTATAACTTAAATGGCGCTATTTAAACAAAGTGTTTAACTTAAGTGAGTTATGATCGTTATATATTGAAGACGCTGCCACGTGTCAGTACTTCGATATATAGCAACTATGTTTTTGATCTTATCATTAATTTTCACAATCTCCTTGTAAATATGCGATCGATATTAAGAACGATAAATAATTTGTATTCTAATTAGTTAATACGACTCATGATTTACATATCTTTACTTACTACTATTATATATGCGACAGTTTGTATGGATGTTTACCACTCATTCTCGCATACACGCAAATTTGGCACAGATATAGATTATAGTTTAAAATAATACAGGTTATTTTTTATTCCAGATTAATATATGATTTCTACACATATGACACTTTATAGGTTAGGTTAGGTTATGTTACTTTACCGCGGTCGCAGCATTCTGTGAGGAGGTCATCCCGCAGAAGGAGGCGGCGGAGCGGGCCCGGGAAGAACAATCTCCAATCGGACCCACTACAATCTCCAACCGGCCAGCGCCTCATGCCGCCCTAAGTGTGGCCGCGGGTGGTCGGGACGGGTTTTCCTCTCCACCCGCTATAGTGGCCAGCCGCGAGGAGGCGACGTTCTGGTGTGAAAAAAAAAAAGGTTATGTTACTTTAATTGTTTATATTTATAGATAGAATGCAATATATACATATATCATATTGTATTTATAGGATATATGTATATTGCATTTCCAATCAGTGCTATAATAAGCTAATTCCCTAAGAAATAATCAAGAAATAATTTTACCTAGTAAACGGTGAAAGTACATGGAGATTAACGTGAAGAGCCATGCTTCGGCGCGTATGGGTCTGTTCGACCGGAGTATTACAAAGCGTATAAACTAGTCATGAATATACATACATATGTACGTAGTGGAATACGTGACAGGGTCACTCCATGCGTTGCTCTGAGGACTGATTGGACTATTGTCTATGAGCTAGAATATAAGCAGTGCCAGGTATACAAGCCACCCTATTACGTGAGTAAGAATAATTTGTGGCTGACCAAACGTGGACATTTGACAGGTAGGCGTCAGTGTATGTACGTAAATACATATGTATAATAATCTTATGACACACTTCAATATTTATAAATCATAATAAATACAGGTCATTTCTAAGCAATGTTATTATTTTATTAACAGTTCAAATCTAGCTACGGATAACTCGGTCGTGGCATTATTGTAAGTTGAAGATCAGCCATAGAGTGTTTCAGAAAGTGATTTTCATATTTAAAGGTAGACCTGTGAATATTTTTTTTTTATATATATAATATATTATATTATTATAAATCGACAACGTTATGAAATTTCTAGATTTTTTGCATATTAATCTATTTTGAAAGTGACAATTCAATCTTAAAAGTGTCCCATAGATCTAATATTTTCTAAGAGAGAGGGCTGATATGAATGAAATCATAAGTATTTGATACAAAGGAAACCGCTAGCCGGCCTTTCCGGATATATTAAAAATGCATAAAAACATTAAAATAAATCCCTTGAAATTAGAAGAACACCTAAGACCTAAGACCTACCTTTTTTATTTAGAAAATAAACTGTTTTGTTAACCTACATTATTTATTTAACAACTAAATAACGCTCCTAAAACTTTAGAACACATTATAAAACACCCGGTAACATACATATCAACTGGTACTCTAACGTGCTATATTGTACGCCAATTTATTCATAGAGGACACGAAGCTGTGTCATTTGGCTCCGGTGCCAACAGTGCTACCGTTGTAGAACAGCCTCTTATTTGTGATAACGAACCTACATGAATTCACAGATATAGTCTGCTAGTAACTTACAAATACACCAACGAAAGATAACTGACTTAATTATTTCAATGTAAAGCTTACTAAAGACGAATATAATATAAAAAAAAAATAAAAAAACATGAAAAAACATACACTATTTTGAGTACAATATTTTGTTGACATGGGTCTAAGATTTACAATGTTTATAATATGAAACATAGCACCTGCAATAATGTCTTTAAGGTGAAACATAAATATACAGTCCATAAACCAGATAAGATATACCGAATAAACAAACCGATATAAAAATATATCTATATGTAAACCCGCTAATCTTTGAAAGCCACATTCAGATTCGAAAACTCTTTTTGTACGGGATTGATCCATACTGTATACTAAAAATCACACTAGACTAAAAATTTACTACCCTGACGAAATAGTGACTATAAAAGCAGATGAGGCTGGGAGGGATACGGCTAGTACTGCTTAAATCGGTATAAGTTGCCCATAGTCTGATAAATGCTACACAAATATTTCAGTGCTAAATTACTTGTTGCAAGGTACACTACCTACTCTTATACAGCAAAAACAAACTTATATTTAGTTAGCGCCATCAACTGAAATAATGATAAGTTGTCTGGTTGCTCAGCTACAAACAAGTTTTGTAGTTAAATCGTCTCAGGCATGCGAGAACCATAAAATAGATTCCTTCTATACAGAGCTTTTTGAATGTTTCAATACAATAAAATCAAGCCATTCATTCTTGTTCCAATTTTGCTATTCTGTAACTAAAATAATTTTATACAAAAGTCACAAGTTTTCAAAGAAGTGTGTAAAATATATTCAAACAATTACTATTTGTTACTTAAAGATTTTGCCATGTTGCCAATTGGCTCCGTTAGGGTAATAGAGAGAAGCCTGTGGCCAAAAACCAGGTACTGTAGCAATTAAAAGTGTGAAAATGTGAAGTATATTGAACATAAGCTAACACTCGAAGAAAGGGACATTGTCTGTACTGATGTATTAGGAATAGGAAACGCCGACGCGCACCGTAACCGACAATCGGCAAGCAGATACTACGCATAAGATGTATTTATTTACTTTTTAATTACAAAGCCCTTTTCTGTTTCGTCAGCTGTGTTCGTGAAAGGCATAGAGAAGCTTTAGACAAAGCAATTACGACATAGCCAATTAACTGTACATAGTAAAGAGGAAGATATTTAGCTTTTTGGCCCTACTCGTCTCTGAATTATTACGAATAAACAATAAAATTGTACAATTTTGTAAATATCTCGCTGTTCGACGATGTAATGAACACAAGTTGTTGATTAGCAAGGTATAATGGAGTTCTATAACGACGACCAGCCCTTTCCTAATAACAATTGGCAGAACGCCTCGCCTTTATAAGAACAACCATTTTGTGTAAGAAATTAATATACGCACAGAACTGTTGATCTTCATATCGGAGTAACGAACTGCCGGATATTGCAGCGAACATGTGTGAAAGCCTCAACTAACAATACCCGTTAGCTTTTTATTTGGATTTTCCTATTATAACTTTTGATACTCTCTAATAAAAATAAAAATAACCATCAGCATTACAAACATTACCTATTAAATTATTTTTAACATTATATTACTTTGCATTAAATGAGATTACTTGATCTGATAGCTGAATAATGCTTTCTCTCGGCTTACATACGGAATATTGATACATTGATATATTATTTTCATAACTCGCAATTATCGAAGAGAGCGTTAGTGTGTGTGTCGCCAGGAACTCGAGAAACATACAAAAACACACTTATTTTTGCTCGGCAGTAGGGATCACTAACCACTAAACCAACCGGCCCGTCAAGTCATTTTGTTAGAATATAAAAATGTCAAATAAAGAGTGTAATAGAGAAAATATCTATACTATTGTATAATATATGTTTCATAACACGTGCCTACAAATAGAGAAAGGGGTGATCTTGCTCAGTATTATTGATTTATAAATAATATGTAAAACCATGTTTAAATTTAAATTTATTCAGCCTGTGGGGTTTTCCACGTGAAAAAAAAGAAAAGGTTTTAGGTAGAATGTTCCTGAATAATTCTCCTAATAATTCGTGCCGTGTAATGAATAATCTATAGCATTTAATTAAAAAAAATTGGAATGATCCCAAGATTAACTTCACATAACATTTTTATCCCAATTTTATCTCAATCCAATTTAAATTAACTTTAAACAGCTAACTTACTACTTCTACTTGTTATAAAAATACTATTAGGATGACAGAACAGACAGCTTAGAAGTTACAAAGAAGTGTACAAAAGTCGAAGCTCAATATCGTTTACTCGGAAAATTATATTGAGCTTCGAGCGAAAGCGCTACAATTTAGCACAAACCGACCAAGTATACACGTGTTTTGGACAAGTTGCGGGCGGCGGGTGGGCACCGCCTTGGGAGTTACAGAACATAAAACAACTCGTAGTGTATCGGCCACTGTTGTTCGCAACCCACAATACTTGGTATACACACCGAAAGATTATTGAGAGTATTTTCTTCTATATTTTTTCTTACGACGCAGAATTCAAGTACAAGTATATGCGTTTGGCTTATAATACTATCAGAACTTAAAAACAATAAGGTATCATCTAAATTCCCTTGCTTGTCACAACACTAACAATTTTCAAAGGCACTTTTGAACGTCTACATTTACATTTAAATAAAATTGATTCTAGTCGCCCATTCCAAAATGTAGTTACGTATGGAGAAGAATGGGCAAGAAACTCCACCGTTACTTTTTTAAAATGTTTTGTTTACATACCATCATTATATATAATTAAAATTATGTGTGAAAACGATGCACCCAGAACAATATCACTATACCGAAACAGGTAAAAAGAATTAAATCGAAGCAACGACAGATAAAATAATTTTATGATAGATACATGGTACTTACACATTAACAAACATAGTAAAAGTAGTATACGATTTACACAGATATAGAGAATCGTGTAAAACAATGTTACAAAATACAATTAGAAACCAGTTTGATTTTGTCTAGACTCTAAATTGTGCTATGGAGCAGGACCAGCATGTTTCCAAGCGTTCTTATTTTGGATATAATCTTCTAATTTGTAATAAGCTTATTTACAAAGTGTATTTTTGATATCGGTTATAAATTTCCTTTCATTAAATTGCAATATATCACAAGGATTTTTGTTATAACATTTAACACAGTACCCCATAAAAGATGTATGTACTTTAGTTAATCTGAAAACTGTGATGTGTGTAAGTATTTTTTTTTAGAGAATAATAGCAACGTGGGTCACAGATTACTAGTATTCTGTTGTTAACCCCCCCAGCTAAGCTAAATGCTTGTGTTAGGGGTAGATGTACGACGGTAGTGTACTGGGCGAGGTTTATATATTAATGTAATATCATGAAAAATATATGAGAAATTGATTTCTATTGGCTTAAATACATTCCTTTAAACGTTTAGGCCTGTCAATAGAAGCACGCACTGTCTACATGAAAAAAATCTTCATTACCAATCTTGAGGATCGTTTAAGGGACTCCAAATTATCATCTCTAAAACTGACTATAAATCATAATCTGATAGGACTAGAGCCAGAAACGTTCGTTTCCAACCACAATCGAGCTTTATGACCCGTCTTACTGAAAGGACCATTCTCAAAAATATGGCAACACCAACTTCTCAAAAATATGGCTCAGTTACTCCTTGATATCTAACACCCCACCAAAGCATCACTGATGTCGGATAGTGCCCAAGTTGTACTCTGCTAACTAATTGGGAAGCTTATATAGACCTTTGAGTATAAACTAGGTCATTCTGCTTGTTAAAATTTTGCTCAGTACAAAAATTTTCTCGCGAGTATACAATATTTTTCAGTGTCCTTCCTTTGTGTTCCAGTTAGTTTTTTTAGAAGTTTGTTTTGGTTGTATCAGCCCATTATTTAGTAAATTGTGAATATGTAAGTATGTCATCTATTAAAATACGCGACATGAGATAAAATCTTTTGCTTTCAGACAGGATTTCTTCGAATTCTTTCCTTCACTGCTTTATCAGATTTTTTCGTACGGCACGTAAATGGAGGTTTCATTGTACCTACCAATAACCCGATACACAAACATTCGAGTAATAACAAGCGGATGGAGTTTAAAAAAATGCATTTGGCTCCATGCCTACTTTGTCTAATGCTATCACAACAATTTGATTGGCGTCAAAATGAGAAAACACAATGAATATTCATATAAGAATGACAGATTCCAAATTCAAATGTAATATAGTGTTTTTTTTTTTTACTCTGTCAGTATTTATATTCAGACTAAGACTAAGTAATATACAGTCATACTATAATAATAGGCTTTCCCCATAACACGTAAGTGGGACTAGATTAGATTTGGTGTACAGTCGAAGTAGATTATGATTGGCAATATGTGGATGCTTGACAGGCACCTGCCTACCCCTTCGAAGTTGAAATCGTGAGTGTACAAATATATGTATGTACCAGCTGAATTTTGTGTATGAGTGTGGTGACTAAAGCTAAAAATTACATAAGACATGTGAACGAGTTTTCAACTGTGTCCTTTTTCAAGAACCCCCAGGGAACCATGTTCGTGGAATGCTCAATTGAAGTTTATTTACTTCCAGTAAATAAGAATAAATCAATAAAAATATTATATATTTTACAAACTAAGCAGAGCTGGTATTATGGTAACCAGATAGCTGATAATCATACGTATATATTTCTTAATACGTACAAATTCTAGATAAATTGCATCCAGCCACAGATCAAATACTAGTTGTGCATCACACAAATATTTGTCCAGGGTGGGAACTGAATCCACAACCACTGGCTTAGCAATCAGGGTCACTAACCGCTAGACCAACGGGCCAAATAAATAAAGAGTATATACATATACATATATGTATGTACCTATATATTTTAGGTACGATAAGCTTTTACAGCGCACCTAATTTTGACGGTTCCGAAGATTTCCGATTGATTTGAGATCATAAACAGACAAAAAGTTCCTTTCACGAAGAGCTAGCTCGAATCATAAAAGTTTAATTTCTGAAATATAAGCTACTAGGTTGTGACAAAAACATTCATGTTGATTACAGTAAAATAATTATTTATTTTATTATTACGAGGCATGCCTTTTCAGTTTTGTGGTTTGAAGAAAAAACACAACTAGAACCTTATAGTACTTTTATTGTTTTTCAAAGTATTCACCACGTAGCTTAATACACTTTTCCATTCGCTCAAACCAGTTATTATAACATTTATTCTACTCTAAAGAGGAGGTGTTCAAAATCGCTGACTTGCAAGTGTCGACAGCTTCGTCACCGGACTGGAACCTTTGACCACGAAGACTTTTCTTAATTTTAGGAAATGTAAAGAAATCGTTAGGGCTTAGGTGAGGACTATATGGAGGATGGAAATTCTACTTAATCCTGCTTCAAATCTCAATAGTTTGACGAGCACTGTGTGAGCTTGCGTTGTCGTGGTGCACGATGATGCGTCGTTTTGAGTTAGATTTTCGAAGTTCTGCGATGACAAGTGGTAAACAAACTATGGTATAACGGTTAAAGCAGAGTGCGTTAACCGTTCTACGATCTTCAAGTGCAATAGTCGCAACATGGCCGGTTTTTCCAACGAACGTGGCCACCATCTTCTTTGAAGTGCTTCGAGAACAAACAACTATAGTCGGCTTTGACTCGTCTGGAAAGACCCAGATTGTAAATTGTTGTTTGGAATCAGGATCGTTGGCATAGATCCAAGATTCGTAACCACTGATGATGTCGTAGACGTGATTTAACTCTCCTCGGTTCAACTCCTTTGCAGAGTTTTCTTACACCATCTGACGCGGGCCGCCTTGTGATCGTCGGAATCCAAGGGCAAACTAGCTTTCGCACACCAAGCGCTTTATGCAAGATCTTCTGAATGGTTGTCCCTGAGATGCCTAATAGAGCATCTATCTTTTGATGCATCACATGATGATCTTCGAAAATTAGTTGTCTCACAGCTATGATGTTATCTTCAGTGAAGGCGGATTTTGGGCGTCCTTCGCGAGATTTGTCACTAACACTTGTATGTCCACGCTGGAATTCTAAATACCAGCGTTCGACAGTCCGCAAACATGGGGCTTCGTCACTGAACACAGATGTTAGTTCTTCAAAACACTGAAGCCGTGTCAGGCCTCTTCTAAAGTTGTAGAAAATTATTGCACGACCATTTTCCTTAGAAAGATTCATTTTCGTACGTAACCTGACAGATTCCAATCGACGCTGTGACTAAACAATAGCATCAATCCCTACACTTTCAACTGTTTTGAGATTCAAAATTTAAACATATTCGAATATAGAACAGTTCTAAATTCAACATTGCCGGGAAATATGGAAACGACAGTACTTAAAAGGCATGCCTCGTATACTTATTATATTGTCCATGTTGATCATTTGCCAGTACACAGCCCATGTCCTGGTAAATGATCATCTGTGTCAGTTAATACTGCAAAAGACGTATCACTCGTACGTTTCTGATCTGTACGTTTATGATGATAATCATAGAAGTACTGTGTATTATTACATCAGAAAGGAATACAAGTTGAAAGCTGTGAGTGGCTACATAATTCAAACAGCTTAAGTTTATATTATTTATCAGGAGTTTAAACAAAATTACCAATTTAAATGAAACCCTATAGCTAATTTACGAAAATTTTGTAGATTGTTAAATTGTTGTAAAGTTTGTTCTCTGCAGAACGGAGATGCAAGAAAGATTTAAGCTAAATAATTAATTATTTACACCAGAAGAATAATGATAAACAACATTATATTAAGGAAATAAATTAATAATATATAATAATAATAGTGAAAATGCTGTGATTTCAGACTTGAATCCTACAATAATATAAAGGTACATCTTATGTGCACTATTCTGTTACGATATTGTTACATAACTCAGTATAAAACACTTAATAATAGATACTTAAGTAACCAAGAGTTAATCTCAGCTATCCCTGGAAACCCTTTATTATGTATACTACCTGGAATATCAAATTATTCATTTTTAAACATCACGTGGTACAGTCTAATATTAAAACTATGTACTCAATTAAATTTGCTATTGATGTAGTAATTTTAACTCTAATTAGTATGGAAATAAAATCAATTTTGTACTGACTGAGTCGTTGTTGGGTAGGTAAAATATTTATTTAATTTACAATTATTTAGAAAGTTTAATACTTTAGTATTAAGGGAATGAAATTAATATCAGCTTTATTACCAACTCATATAAAACAAGTAGCTAACCACCTGCAAAATTTAATCTGGCCATATTGTTTGTTTCTACTCGACCGTTTATCACACATTAATTAATTTTCAAATTTTATATATATATATATGCGTGTTTACATCATGCTCATCCATCTTACATTATATAGGCCAATGACATAAATAAAAGTAATAGCGAATATGCTCACGAGAGCGACTGCTGCAAAAAAGTTTGGCAATCAATCATCGAAGAGAATATCAAAACTATCGACATGCTTTTCAGCATTCACGACGAAAACCGTATATTTAATTCATATATGAAAAATAACTTCGGTAAATTTAAGTAGCTATTAAACGTATTTATTCATATTGTTTTTTTTTTTATACTATAGGGGGACAGACAAACAGACTGGTCACCTGATGGTAAGTGACACCGCCGTCCATGGACACTTGCAACTCAAGAGTCGCAAGTGCGCTGCCCGCCTTTGAGGGTGATAAGGGATTGGGGATGCAAGGAGCGGAAAGAAGAGAGGAGGGATGAGGAGATGGAAAAGAGGAGAAAGGAGATGAGAGGAGAGAAAAGGGGGAAGGAGGAATTGGGCCTCCGGAAACCTCACTCAATTCGGGGAAATGCAACGCAAGCGTTACTTCACAACCGGTTTTCTGTGAGGCCGTGGTATCACACCGGTCGAGCCGGCCCATTCGTGCCTAAGCATGGCTCTATCACTGAAAAAATATATTGTATAGAGAAGACAGTCGGCAGTTCGATTTGACGTGGATCAGTAGCATGTTATTCGATTTGATGATGAATTGTCTTGTTTGCTTTTCAATTTATGAACCATTATTGTCTGTATTTTTAAGCACTTCTTTTAAATTTCACTTGTAAGTTCTTGTCACTTTTGCATCTTGCTTTGTGTTTTTTAATATATTTTTTCTTGAAATGAAATCATAAAATAAAGTTAAGAATAAAGTTGTCTATTCTTTTTAACTGCCTGCGCAAGTAATAGTAGTAGTTAGGTAGTAGGTTGTTTTTAGAGAGTACGTGTTTATGTGTACCATTAACCGCTTTATATTTAAAAGAAGGGTACGCAATCTGCTTCAAAATGAATAGGCAGAATTGTCGCAGCGTTAGCGTATGATTCGATTAATGAATGTTGAAACTTGTATTGTATTTGTATCTGTATGTGTGTGTGTGTTTATTTGTATATTTGTGTGTCTTTTTACTGGTATATTATATTTGAGTAATCCAATCACAACATTGTACATCTACTTACCTTTAGAATATGTATGTGTATATATATATATATATATATTAGGGTGGTCGTTGAAAATTATTTTTTTTCAGGCACCCAAAAAAAAACTTTCTTTTTGACGAAAAACTACGGGGAAAATTTTCTTTTTTGAAAAAAAAAATAACACGTGCCGCCGGCCAATTGAAGTTTATTTTTCGACAAAATTGCAGTTTTTTTTTTTTCAATATATTCTAAAGATTCAAATTTTAATCAAAAATGATGAAAACGTGCTTGTAGGATATTAAATTCTCTACATAATAGTGTATTTCGATTTTTAATGAAGTTAATATTGATCCGAGTAATCTCATATATATATATACAGTTAGTTAAGCGTTTTTGCACCTATCACTTTTATCTCTGCAACACCCCAAGATTTAATGGCAGAGAATGCCTCAGGCATTAAGTCCGCCTGTGTACGATATGTACATAAAGACTTTAAATAAATAAATGTGTGCATGATCTAGCGTTGTCACGCTCTAGACGATAAACGGTTTGGTAAACTAAACATGCACGGCGTCATTTGAATGATCTGTGCCGATTGTTGTCGGGTTTTACATATTTTTAATTTATTTAGTAGTTACCGTTTAGAATTTCATCTACACTTTTACAGAACACTTTCGACATTTTCCTTGTGTATGTCCCTTGAATACAATTTAATGTAAACAAATATGTGACAAGAGTTACCCTCTTTAAACGTAAGGTATACTGTTACGGCTTTGTATTTAGTGACGGAAAATGCCTTTAATAGGGTCGTCACGTATCCTCCGAGTAACGTTACGAAGGGTGTAGGGTCAAGTAGGACAACAGGAAAACTCAATTATGAAACACATTATTGCCTATGATATGGATAAACATTAGGGAAAATTTTATGGTTAATATCGTACAATATCTTATAATGATACATGGTATGATAAAAAAATATTAAAGTTGTGGTATAGCAGTAAGGTGGCAGTAAAGTCAGTCAGCGGGTTAAGGAGAGTGTAGCAACATATATAAAAATAAACTTCAGAGATAAGGAAGACAGGTCACCTACGTTGTATTGTAACTAAAAATCCTGCATTCGTGTGCGTTGAAAGTTCGAGTTGGAGGAGCCTCGTTCATTCTGTTCAAGGACATTAAATAGTAGCATATGTGCTATTTCAGACTATAATCTATATCTGTTGATTTCATCAAGGTCCGTTCTGCCGTTTTTCCATGATTGCGTAAAAACCAAACGTTGGCATTTATAAGATAATTACGGATGATTACGGATTACAGTTCTGAATACGTGAGAGTAGAATTTGAAGTGGTTAGTCTGATTTCAAAGCTTTAACTTTTCGTGTTTTTAGTTTATTTCGTTGCTTAGGCAATTTAATTAAGTAAAGTGCTTGATTGATGACAATAGGCCTGTCCCCAATTACGTTAGTGAGACCAAACTCTTATTGGCAAAATGTGGGTATTTTATACACCTCTGCGCTCCCCTTAAGGGATACAGGCATGAGCGTATGTCTATATATATGAAATTAAATTACCTTGCAAAAGGTTTTTAAAATCAAATTAGAATAAGATAATATGTATTGGATTAATAGAATAGTAGTTTATGAGTAACCTTTATTGTACACCACAAGATATTACAGTAAATCTTAAATTTAATATGTATTGTTAAATGGACGGTATAAGCGATCTCGACCAGACAACCTTTGGATCGATTTAGAGGGTGTATCAATATTTTATAATTAAAAATGTATAATATTAATGTATATACATTTACCTAATAATTTACCAACACATATATAAATAAGATTAATACAATATAAATCAAGAAATAATTACAAATAACAATGATACATGTACACATACAGATGATACACACATACTGCCTACCTAGGTATATGTTTAATGTAAGTACGATAATGTTTTTAATACAAATCTACGGGGGTCACACTGAGTTTTTAAAAAATAAAGAAACTGAGTTTTATAGAAGCCTCTTGATATTTTGATTGCTCTTCAAAGCACTTTCCGTTCCTTTCTAAGCACCATCGCATGCAGTGGAACCGTTTACTGAAGCAGTAACGCCACTCTTCTTTAGGAATCACTTCCACGACATCTTCAGGATTAATAAAACAAACTCTTCTAAGCTTATCTTTTATTTTTGGAAATAAATAAATGTACCTAACAAGGTGCCAGGTCGGGACTGTAAGGAGGGTGACTCGTTAAATTCACACCTTTGATAGACAAATATTCGATAGTCTGCGGAGTGAGCTGGAGCATTGTCGTGGTGGAGGAGGATCCTGCTTCTTATGCGCTCCTGGCTAACTCTTTTCAGTCCTTTTATTTTCCAGTATGCTTGTTGCAATAGGATCTCGTGTCCAAAGAATAAGGCAATGATTTTTTTACCCTTGACTTTTGCCCTTTTTTACTTATGTCGGCAAATCTTCATATTCGTAAAAACAAATTTAATAAATCTTAATTGGCTGGTTTCCTTACTGCCTATTCTAAAAACTGTCAATGTGATCAACGTAAATATAGTAATATGTAATATGCTAGTTAATCATCTACAGTATATCGTTGCATATCTGAAACAATTACGTTGTAATTAAAGAAATATCATATATAATATATAATACAGATCTACAGTACATGACAGTGATATACTGTAGATCTGTGGACTTGATTAAAGGTCTTAATATTTCTAACATGAAAGTAAAACAAATTGGCAGCATAACACTAGCATTCTAATTAATTGTTTATTAGAATGCTAGTGTTATGCTGCCAATTAATCCTGTGTTGTTTTAGTAAGCAAAAATTCTAAAATTCAGCTTTGAAATGCAATGCCATTGCTTTCAGACTAACTTTTTAATTGAGAACTACAAGACTTGCTGTTGAGCTAGCTGGAAGACTTCCAAGTGTTTGCAAGATACAAGAAAAAAGACAACAGGATGTAATTAGAACGCTACATATTGTACTGTCCTTTCTATTCGTTAATTAATTTCATTCATATAATTAATCCCACAGATGGCCATATTGGTTTCCTGCTGTCTCTTTCAATTTTCAGATAAAGATACTGTGAGGCAAGAGGCTGGACCGTGAACCATGAAATGTTTATGTGATTGTTATGTTGCAAAACATGCTAGAACAGGGGGTTTGGTTACAGGGCATAGAAGAAAACTACTTTTACTTTTTTTATAAATTTTTAGAGCCATGCTTAGGCACGAATGGGCCGGCTTGACCGGTGCAATACCACGGCCTCACAGAAAACCGGTTGTGAAGTAACGCTTGCCTTGCATTTCCCCGAAATGAGTGAGGTTTCTGGAGGCCCAACTCCCCCTCTCCCCTCATGCCCCCTCTCAAATTTTTACCATCTCCTAATCCCTCATCTCTTCTTTTCCCTACTCGCATCCCCGCATTGTTGGATAATTTTACGCAATAAAAATATTGAATTTGATACACAACAATAACTTTACACTTCCATATAAAAATAGTAAACACAGACTTCAATGAAAATAAAATAAATATTTAACAAGAATAAACAACCAGCCATTAAAATCAAAATCTAAACTATTTACCTCAATTAAACTAATCATAGGTATTTTTAAATTGTCAAGAGAAGGAGTCGGTTGGACTACGTCAATCGTGAAGCTTTTAAAAATATAAAAAAAAACTATTTTCTAATTATTAAAGCAACCCACACGTGATATATGTATATTATATAAAACATGGCAACACCGTACACGTCTCCAACGTCGAACTCGCAGAATAAGAAATCGAACCGATATTCATGACATCAACAAGGTTCCGACATCGATTTAAAAGGTTTCTTACTCTTAGCACAGAGTGATAGCAGGAAATAGGATTTGCGGTACCTTGGTCTCCGAGTAGACGTTTTGTTGTTATGGTAAACTCACACACACTCGCTTTAGAAAACGCTGCATTTTTTAATCTCTTGCTTTTCAGAAGTATATATGTGTATATAGTAAGTACCTTTACCGTTAGCAAGCCACGACCTTGAAATGAGACAGTAAAAAAATACTAATTACTTTTAATTTTGTCCTTACAAAGTGTTTTCAGCATAAAAATTTATTAACTAAATGAAAATTACTCTTATTAAAACTCCCAGGCGAACAAATTCAAAATTGCTTATAAACAATTCTAAAAATTTTAATCTCATAATTTTATATTCTTAGTTTCAAATGACTTTGGCGATCGAGTTCTATTATATTTTTATTTAACACATCATAAAGCAATTACTTAATCCTTTATAATACGAAACATAAAAACTATGAAACTAGCAGTTTATTACAATACTCAGAATTATTTTTTTACTAATCTTTAAACTTTTTCATATATTTACTTCGGTTATTTTATACATTTTACAAGCCCCAATAGATGTTACTTGCAAATACCTGTAATAGGTTTTTAAAACGCCACAAACAGATATACTTTTTAAAATCGACTTGTAGAAGTTAGCATATTGATTTAAATATAACTTGTAAGTAAGTAAGTAAGTAAGTACTCTTTATTGTACACCAAATATACATATAAAATATATCTGATATTTGCACATAAAATGTACAATGGGCGATGGGCGATCACAATAAGCAATATCTTACAGGCAACCTTGGGATGGACAGGATTTTAATGATCTCATATGGGTGGCTGTGTGTAGAGTCATGTAATGTATGCTAGTTTATACGCAAATATATATAAATATATATAGAAACATACATACATATACCTCATCTTAGACATTACCTTGCAAATAATAGTTTTTTAAAATTTTTTTGAAGGATCCTAATGATTGAGCTCGTCTGATAGATAAAGGCAGGGCATTCCAGAGCCGTGCTGCTTAAACTGTGTATGATTTGTTAGAAAGTTTGTCGAATGCACTGGTATTTGCAGTTTTAAGTTTTCCGATAATCGCACCAACCTCGAATGTGTGTCACATAGGCAATTAAAACGTTGCTTGAGATAAGGTGGAGTAAGGGGGGGGGGCCCCCCAACTGTATCCTTACGTTGTCGCCGTGGGGGGGCTTGCGCGGGTCAATGATCTCTGGGGCTGTGCCGGTAGAGCCACTCATGCCGGATTGGCCCAGGGGGAGACTCCAGACAAAACAGGATACACTGTGGGACCCTTCCAAGGGTCACTCAGTGTTGCTCCGCTGTCCACAGCGGAGGAACAAAGACGGGCCCGGCGTGTACTTACACTACCACCGAGCAGGCATTAAGAGATTTTATCTCGATGCCACCGTTGGCATATCGTAATCCCGAAAGGAGCGTCGTAGTCTCGAGGCTCCAATTGGGGGCGAGGGTCTTGGCTTAGCCGCCCGGACTGTGAGGAAGAAAACCTCTATAAAAAAATACCCCGAATCCCGCGTTCTGGTGCGTGACCATGGGATGCATGGCTGATGGGATGTTCAGTCGCAAGCGCACTCCTAGCCGGGGCACCTGCGGACCCCTCGGTTGGGCACAAACTTACGCTTGCCCGGGTATTGGGGGATCTCTGCCCGGGTTGACCTCTAGTTCTCCCCCCCTCGTGGGATTTATAATGGAAATTTTAAATTTAAAAACAAATGGAAAGAAGGAGAAGAGGAAGGAGAAGAAGAAGAAAGTGGACGACACCTCATCTAACGATGAGGAGTTTTTGCCCGGGATGCCTATCTCGCAGGTGCTCTCAGAAGTCACTCTGACTTCTGGGAGCAGAAGAATGTCGGAGCGAGTGCGTTCCAAGTCCGTCGCTAATGTAGCGGGTGGTAGTTCCGGTGCGACGCCGGACGCACCGGAACCGATGGACACCGAGGCAGACGGCCGTAAGCGCGGACGCCCCCAAGGTTGCGAGAGTGACATCGCTCAGGAGATGTTGCCTCCTAAGGTGGTAAGCAGCCATAGGGGGCGCTCGCGTACCCCGGTGTCAGCCCCGTCAGGTTCCGTCTTTAGCAAGGCGGAATCCTATAGACGGGCCAGAGCCGACGGCGAACTGCAGGCGGAAGAGGAGATCGCTGGTCTCCTGCTAACAATCAGGGAGCCGGTGGAGGGGGATTCAGTGCCCCAATCACCGGCCTCTTTGCAGGAGAGGGCGCACGCGGCAGTGGCCATCATAAACAAGGTGGCTACCAAGTCCGTAAACCTTAAGGGTCCCTTTGTCAGGGCCCTTAAGGACTCCTCTTCCGCAGTGGCGGGGGTCATAGAGACCCTAATCGGGGACGTGTCTCGCCTCCAGTCGGCCAACGATCACCTGACGGGGCAGGTGGCGGAGCTGAGCGCTCAGTTCGCCCAATTCAGGGCGGAACGCCCTGAGCGAGAGAACCCGGCTCCGTCTGCGTCCCGGCCGGCCCCGTCTGCGTCCCGACCGGCCCCGTCTGCTTCCGGGCCGGCCCCATCTGCGTCCCAGCCGGCCCCGTCAGCGTCCCAGCCGGCCCCGTCTACGTCGCGGCCGGCCCCGTCTGCGTCCCGGCCGGCCCCGTCTGCATCCCAGCCGGCCCCGTCTACGTCGCGGCCGGCCCCCCCGTCTGCGTCCCGGCCGGCTCCGTCTGCGTCCCGGCCTGCCCCGTCTGCGTCCCAGCCGGCCCCGTTTACGTCTCAGCCGGCCCCTATTGTCACCGGAGTTTCCGAAGACGTCCTGCAGCAGATGCTGCAGTACATGCTGCAGGCAATGGGAAATCTGGTGGACGGGCGGATTGCGGGTCTGGAGGCGAGGCTGCCTCCGGCCCCTGTTGTTCGGCCGCCGCTTGCGGCGCCGAGGCCTCAGGCCGCGTCGGCACCGACCACATTTCCCGTGGTGGAGGGTCGAGTGTCCTACGCGGCGGCGACGTCGGTCCCGGGTTCTGCCGCCGCTCGCAAGACGCGGCGGGGGGCGAAAGCACCAACCGGGACTGCTGCGCCGAAGATGGGATCCAAGACGGTGGCTACGGCTGGAGCGGAGCTGCCTCCGCCCCCCACTCCAACACCTCTGCCTGGCCCCTCCACATCTGCCCCCTCCAATGAGGGTTGGCAGGTAGTAGGGGGGCCAAAGTCGAAAAAGTCCCGACAGCGGGCCAAGAAGGCTGCCGAAAAGGCGGCCTCTGGCCCGCAGTCGTCGTCGGTGGCGGTGGCCAGAAAAAAGCCGCGGAAGCTACAGCCGCCTAAAACCGCGGCTGTTGTAGTCACCGTGTCGCCAGAGGCGTCTACCGGCGGGCTGTCCTACGCGGCCGTCTTTAAGACGGCACGGGACTGTCTCGCCGGCAATTTCGGGACGGCAGGGGTCCGTTTGCGCCTAGCCCAGACGGGAGCTCGGGTCCTCCAGTTCCCTGGGGCCGATGGCGCAAAGACGGCGGATACCTTCGCCGAGAAGCTGAGGGGAGTCTTCGCAGCCACGGATGGTGTGAAGATCTCCAGGCCCACGAAGTGCGCGGAGCTGCGCATTTCGGGCCTGGACGACTCCGTCACTATTGATGATGTCCGCGTTGCAGTCCAGGAAAGGACGAAGTGCAGCGCGGAAAACATGAAAGTCGGCACCATCCGCCCCGGTCCGGGAGGCCTTGGTGCGGTGTGGATCAGCTGTCCCGTAGCGTCGGCCAAAATTTTGGGCGACGCCGGCAGGATCCTCATCGGTTTCGTTAGCGCCAGAGTTACAGTTCTGGCGGCGAGACCGATGAGGTGTTACAAATGCCTGGTTGCGGGACACACCCGCATCAAATGTGGCAGCTGCTTCGACTGCAGCGGATTATGTTTCCGCTGCGGTCGACCGGGGCACAAGGCGGCAGAGTGCTCTGCCGCCCCTCACTGCCCTATGTGTGCGGCGGGCAATAAGCCCGCCAATCACCAGATGGGGCAGGGGGGCTGCAAGCCTTCCCGCGCTTCTCGGCAGACGTCGGGGACTAGCCTAGCGGCCCAGGCTGCCTCCGACGTTGTCCGTCTGTCCACGTCGACGTCCATGGAGGTTGTAGAGACGATCCAGTAATGGACCACGTCTCCAACCTCCTTGTCCAGACGAACCTAAACCACTGCGCCGCGGCGCAGGATCTCTTCCTGCAAACCATGGCGCAGTGGTCGATCGGTGTTGCCGTAGTCGCGGAGCCCTACTTCGTTCCTCCCCGTCCAAACTGGATGGGTGACTGGGACGGCTCCGTGGCAGTCGTCAGTTCCGCGGCGGCTCATTCCCCGCCCTTGTCGCTTAGAGACAAGGGCTCTGGATATGTTGCCGCCGAGTGGGGGGGGATCACCGTTTACGGTGTATACTTCTCCCCCAACCGGAGTTTGAGCGACTTCGAGGTCTTCCTTAACAGCTTGGAGACCTCGATGCGGCGATTAGCGTCTGGGCACGTCCTCGTGCTGGGGGACTTCAACGCAAAATCCATTGCATGGGGGTCCCCCGGGACGGACGCCAAGGGCGAGGCCGTCGAGGAGTGGGCGGCTTCGGTGGGCCTCTGTTTACTAAACAGAGGCTCCACCAACACGTGCGTGCGACAGCAGGGTGGGTCGATAGTGGACCTTTCGTTCGCTACCCCTGCTGTTGCCGCACGAGTAAGGAACTGGCGTGTCCTGGAAGAGGTTGAGACGCTCTCGGATCACCTGTATATCCGATTTGAGCTCTCCCGGTCCCAGGGCCCCAGTAGGGGTCACGCGGCGCGGCGTAATTCCCGTTTTCCGCGGTGGGCTGTTGCCAAGCTGGACAGGGACCTACTAGAGGAGGCAGCCATTATTCACTCTTGGCTGTCTCCGCAGACCCCGACCGAGGAGGTCGATGCGGGGGCTGGCCGCTTTCGCGATGCGATTACGCAGATTTGCGATGCGGCCATGCCCCGTATCCAGGGTCGTCGGCCTCCAAGGAAGGAGGTCTACTGGTGGTCCCAGGAGTTGGCGGACCTCCGTGCGGCTTGTACTCGTGCCCGGAGGTCCTACACTCACAGCCGGCGGCGTCACCGCGGAGACGGTGAGGAGGACCAGCTTCACGAGGAGTACCGCGAAGCGCGGAAAACTCTGAAGCTGGCCATTTGCCGCGCCAAGGACGCAAAGAGAAAGGAGATGCTGGAGAGTCTCGACCGTGACCCCTGGGGTCGCCCATACCGTGCGGTGCGTCAGAAGCTCCGCACGTCGGGCCCCCCCCCTTACCGAGACTCTCCAGCCCAGCTTCCTGCAGGAAGTGGTCGAGGGCCTTTTCCCGCAGCGGGCGGAGCACACACCCCCGTCGATGGCCTACGCGGTCGGAGACGAAGGGGGTAGAGAGGACGATGTGCCGCCCGTTAGGGAATCGGAGGTTGGGGCGGCTGTTCTACGGATCCGTTCCAAGAACACCGCCCCCGGGCCGGACGGGGTACCAGCCCGAGTGATGGCCCGAGCCCTCGACCATATGTCGGACCGCCTCAGGGAGGTGTTAAACGCTAGCCTGGCGTCCGGACACTTCCCAGAGTGCTGGAAATGCGGGAAGCTGGTCCTGTTGAGGAAGCCGGGACGGTCTGCCGATTCGACCGCGGCCTATAGGCCCATCGTGTTGCTGGACGAGGCGGGTAAACTTTTTGAGAGGATACTCTCTGCCCGCATCGTCCGGCACCTCAGCGAGGTGGGCCCCGACCTGTCGGACGCCCAATTCGGGTTCCGGGAGGGGCGTTCGACGGTCGATGCCGTGATGCGCCTTAGGGCCGTGACCGGAGAGGCAGTGAGCTGTGGCGGCGTGCTGTTGGCGGTGTCTCTGGACATCGCCAACGCATTTAATAGTCTGCCATTCAGCTGCATCAGGGAAGCACTCCAATACCACGGGGTGCCAGAGTACCTGAGGCGGCTGGTGGCAGACTATTTAGAGGAGCGTACCGTCGTGTACGAGGACCGAGAGGGCGTCTTGAGACGGCGACCCATGTCGTGCGGCGTTCCGCAGGGGTCTGTCCTTGGACCACTCCTGTGGAACGTGGGGTACGACTGGGTTCTACGAGGTCGCCTCCCCCCCGGGCTGGGCGTAATTTGCTACGCTGATGACACATTGATCACAGCCCGGGGGGCGAACTTCCAAGAGGCGGCGCGCCGGGCCACCAGGGGTGTTTCTTTGGTGGTCGGGCGCATCGAGGCACTGGGCTTACGGGTGGCCCTGGACAAGACGGAGGCCCTTTTGTTCCATGGCCCCCGTCGTGGTCCACCCGCCGGTGCCTCCATCGAGGTCAACTCGGTCCTCGTCCCGGTTCGGGCCCAGATGAGGTATCTGGGCCTGATACTCGACGGTAGGTGGCTCTTCGACGAGCACTTCCGACAGCTTGGTCCGAAGCTGGTCGACGCTGCCTCTGCCCTTGGGCGACTTTTGCCCAACTTGGGTGGAGCCAGCGTCGCAACGCGACACCTCTACACGGGGGTGGTCCGGTCGATGGCGCTGTATGGGGCACCGGTGTGGGTGGCGGCTCTGACCGCCCAGAATAAGGCGCGCCTCTGGCGGCCTCAAAGGGTATTGGCGGTCAGAGCCATACGCGGATACCGCACGGTGTCCACCGAGGCGGCGTGCGCCTTGGCTGGAACACCCCGTGGGATTTGGAGGCGGAGGTGCTCGCCGAAGTTTATCGACGGGTGGCTGAATATCGGGCGGAGTATGGCTTTCGCCCTCCGCCCGAAGAGGTACGCGAGTGGCGTGAAGCCGCCCGTCGAGCCACGATGGCTAGATGGTCGTTCCGGCTGGAGACTCCGCGCGCTGGCTTTGCCGCCGTGGAGGCTCTCCAGCCGGTCATCCTCGAGTGGGCAGGGCGGCAGCACGGGACCCTTTCCTTCCGGCTGACGCAGGTGCTTTCCGGGCATGGCTGCTTCGGGAAGTACCTGCACTCGGTCGCCAGGAGGGAACTGAGTCCCGCCTGCCACCACTGCGACTGCAGTGAAGACTCGGCCCAGCACACGCTGGCGATCTGCCCCGCTTGGGAGTCGCATCGCCGGGCCCTCACTGCAGTCATCGGAGGAGATCTCTCGCTACCGGCCGTCATACGCTCCATGGCCGGTAGCGATAGCAGTTTTACCGCGGTCGCAACCTTCTGTGAAGATGTCATCTCGCAGAAGGAGGCGGCGGAGAAGGCCCGGGAGGACGATATCCACTCGGACCCAATCCGCCGCCGGCGAACTGGGCGGCGTAGGCGCGCCTATCAGCGCCTCATGCCGCCCTGAGTGTGGCCGCGGATGGTCGGGACGGGTTTTCCCCTCCATCCGCTCTAGTAGCCACCCGCGAGGGGGTGACGTACGCGTGTGCCGTGCGCCGCCTAATAAGAGAGTTTAACAGCAGACGGTGCCCGCTTCAGTGCGGGCAAGCGCTGGGAGGGGTCCGGATGTCTTAATATCAGCAGTTCCCGGATCCCTTCCGTCTCAGGCGCAGAGTGGCACACCGTGTGGTTTTAGTCGGTTCGATTCCGACACACCGCCCCGCCGCAAACCCCGGCGGGGTGACGGTCCGAGGGGATTTCCACACGTTAAAAAAAAAAAAAAAAAGGTGGAGTAAGGGGACTGAACAATATGTTATAAAGTAGAGAAAAAATATGAGTATTCCGACGAAGGCGAATCGGGAGCCATTTGAGCAAATTGCGGTATTCGGATACGTGGTCATATTTGCGTAGGCCAAATATAAACCTTATACAACAATTTTGAAGGCGCTCAAGCTTATCGAGTTGCTCCTCTGTGAGATCAAGATAGCTGGCATCGGCGTAATCCAGTATTGGGAGCAGGGGCGTCTGTGCAAGCGAAATCTTTGTAGCAGTCCGAAGAAAGTTACGCAATCTTCGTAAGGAGCCCGCAGATGCGAACAATTTGCGACTTACCTCTTTGAGTTGTGGGCCCCATGACAAAGTTTTATCTATTGATATCCTTAAATTTTTGACGCTATCGCTGATCGGTACCGGCATGACATTAAAATTAATTTATGGCAGTTGTGTCAGTTTAATACGGGACATCATCCCGGGACTTCCAACCAAGACCATAGTTGGTACTCCACTCACAGATACGTTCCAAATCACCATTGATAACTAGAAAAGCTTCGTGAATTATATTTAATGGAGCTTGTGTGTAGATTTGGAGATCGTCTGCATAAAAGTGGTAGGATGAAACTAATTCTTTGGTTATGGTATTAATAAATATTGCGAAAAGTAAAGGGGATAAAACGCCACCCTGCGGTACACCGAGTGAGATAGCACACCAAGAGGAAACGAATCCTCAATGCGGATACGTTGGCGCCGACCAGACAGATAATTATGAAACCAATCAATCACTATTGGAGATATGGGAATTGAGCGTAGTATACCAAGCAGGACACCGAAATCTACACTATTGAAGGCGTTACTAAAGTCAAGAAGTGCAAGTAGTGTATTATTTCCATTCTCCATGGCCATCCTTATATCGTCGGTAATATTAATAAGAGCTGTAACCGTGCTGTGCCCAGGACGGAAACCAGATTGATAGGAGTTCAAAAGGTTGTACGTTGATAGAAAGGAGTTTAGTTGGGAGTACACGAGGCGTTCCAAAGACCTTAGATAGAAACGGTAATATAGATATGGGGCGATATTCTGTAAAAGTTAACGGTCTTGGCTTCTTAGGTAAGGGTATTACTTGGGCATCTTTCCACGTAGATGGAAATATGCCACTGGAAATAGAGTGGTTAGAAATGTTGCGTATTGTTGGAAGAATTAAATCTAAAATCGGAGTGACCATATTTCGGCTAACAAAGTCGTTACCGACAGCATTAGAAGAAATGTTCAGTATGCTCTCCCTAACATGACAATCAGTGAATTGATTAAAGACAAAAGGTGGATAGTGGGGAGCTGGAAGCTGTGAAAGATAAAGCAAAGTATTAGTTTTAGTAGTGTCATCAAAACTAGCCGAGGCAGAGAAGTGCCTATTTAAAGCAACGAGGTTAATATTTTTGGTTTTGATGTGTTGCTTTGAATTACCAACTCCCAGAGTTTTAATGAATTTCTAAACTTTGGAAGGGTTTTCATTCTCGACAGATTTTTGGATATGTTGGCGTTGCGTTTTCCTACACGCCTTATTGCAGAGATTTCGTATAGCTTCATAATTATCGCGGTTATACTCATTTGGTCGGCACTTAAACTTTGTTTTGGCTCTAGCTTTCTTATTTAATAAATCTTTAATCTCTTTAGTAACTAGGTATTCTGTACAGTACTGTACAGGACTGATATTCGATATTCGATCTTTATGTTCTAGCGGGTTTCATTATTGATTAACTCAGTCAATAAACTAACATCATTATACGATGTATAGTAACGGTTCAAGGGTATCTTTGATATTTTTATTATAGAGAGTTCCTGAACGAGTTCAAAAGTGGTTGACATTTAAAGTTAAATCCTTTCTTTGTTCGAAAACCTTGAAGGATACTAGTACAGCGATATCACGATGACATTTTTGTTGTTATAGAAGAGGAAAAACGCTATTTTTAAGAGCCTAGTGCGTACTTTTACGTGTTTGTCAACAGAAGCAGCGCGCTCGCTACAAAGAAATATTGCCTTCAAAATGCCAGTTAATTAGGTGCTCCTCAGGCAACCTTATTATTAAATAGAGTAAGGTTACAGAAAAATTGTATTGTAAACTGTCTATGAATCAACTTATAATAGTATAAACATTTTAAGTTCCTATTTATTGCTTTATAAACGAAAGACTGAACCGTCTATGACGGAGTTTACCAATTATGTATAACATAACCTATTTACGTCTAGACTGGAATAACATACATGCACTCGCGAAAAGATAGGCAGACGCGTCTCAAACACCTACATTTAGAATAGAATAGAATAGAATAGAATATACTTTATTGTACACCTTAAAACAAAAATTTACAGTACTTATGCAGAATAGAAATGTACAATGGGCGGCCTTATCGCTAAATGCAATTTCTGCCAGGCAACCTTAGGATGGACAGAAAAAGACAAGATGCAAAAGAACATACGGGTAGTTTAGGTGTAGAAAGAAGAGAGAAAAAAAAAAAGCGTTTTATTTAAGAAGGATCAAATTTATAACTAGGTACCCATAATATATACATATACATATATATATATATATATATATATATATAAATAAACATACCTACATACAATTATATACATAAAAATGCATATACGTACACATATATTATATACAATGGGTTTATTAGATCGATAAATGCAGCAGTTAGATAAAAAGTATAAATGAGATATAAACAAAAAATGTACTAGCAAGCCAAGTAATAGTCTTTAACCATATTCTTAAATGTAGCCAGCGATTGGGCACGTCTAATGTGTAAAGGTAGGTTATTCCACAGGCGCACAGCCTGTACACTAAAAGATAGGTCATAGTACCTGGTTGAATGTGGAGGTACTGCCAGTTCCAATGATGCCGAGGATCTTAATGTTTTGGTGTGTGTGTCACTGAGAAACGTAAAACGTTCTTTAAGATAGGTAGGAGTAAAGGGATTGAAAAGAATATTATAAAGCATAGTGAGAATAATTTAAAAATTTATCAACTATAAATTAGTCCCACTTACGTAATGCAAGGCAAGCTTATTGCCGACATCCGGGCACTGAATGGCTATATATACATGTACTTTCTCACTTTTTCTCTTCACAGATGACAGTCCGGTCCCTTGTTCGCCTTTTACGACAACCACAGGAAGAGATATGGGGGTCCTGTTCCACTCCAACGAGAACCACATGGTTATTGGCCCCTATCTATATCCTGTTATGTTGTAGAGCTATGCTAGTCACGAATAGGCTGGCTCGACGGATGCTATACGACGGCCTCACAGAAAACCAGTTGTGAAGCAACACTTGCGTTGCATTTCCCTGAGGGAACAACTTCCGGAGACCCAACTCCCCCTCTATCTTTTCCTCACCCTACTACTTTTCCAATCTCCTCATCCCCCTCTCTTTCCCCTCCCCGCATACCCTCATCCCTCCTCCCTCATCGCCCTCAAAGGCGGGCGAAGCATTTACGACTCTCGAGTTGCAGGTGTACATAGACAGCGACTGTCACTTATCATGTGCAAAAAAACAGTAATTGAATAAGATGATTTACAAATAATAACACAGTGGTTTCAGTTATTACTTTCCTGCTTACTTTATGTGTATTTCATGTATTAAACAATTACCTTAATTTCATTATTAATAATAATAAAAAAAAAAACATAAATATTTGTGCAAGATACTGATAGCCAGAAGCCTGGCAAATGTCCTTCTGTAGACTACGAAAGTCTGATTTTCTTATTTATACTTATATATTTATATCTACAATATCTGACTAATCCAACCATTTCTCACTACTATTACCATTCCTATTGCTTTGATCCCTAAACACCATTATACACAATAACGACCTACAAGAACACACAAATAAAAGTAAGCTCTTCTTATGATATATATTTCTTAAGTTATTAAATATTAAACAATTGGTGAAGGTCATCGAAAGGTCGAACTACAAACGATAAACAAATATGTATATATTCTCAACCGTCAAGTAACTACATAATTATATTTTTTATAAAGATCCTCTATGTCATAGGTACTCAAGGCTGTTTAACATTATAAATACTCTTCTGCCATCACTTTCTTTCCTCCTTTCATAGTTTACTCCAATAACTGGACCGTTTAATTTTACGACACTTTGATTTTGTTGTATTGCTTTGATTACTAAATTAATATTCTACTTATTTTAAAAGAGAAAGAGAAAAGAAAAAAAAATCCTTTTCGTTCAACGTATACATATACACTACCTACCAACGATATGCTTTTAATGCAAATCTATTGATTATACTACCTGATAGACGAAAGAACAGTCGTATGATTATACAATCTCACGTCAGCGGAACAGTGACTACAAGCGCATGTAGAACTGCGATAAATAGCTAGTTAAATCGAATACGTACATTATATGGCTTCAAGAAGTTTCATTTTTTTTCCATAAACAGCTGTTTATATATCTTGATAAACCAACTTTGATTACTGTTAACATGGCAGGCAAACGAATAGCGTGTGTATATTTCGTCAGAAACATTTTTGTGTGATAGTGCATATTCATCTTGAACGAGATAAAAAAAACACTGAAATATGATGTATAAGACCAAGTCAATCCACTGTTGCTACCACTAGGAACAACACTTCATGTAAAGATAGCTCTCCATAAGTATAAATGTATATTTTACTTACTTATTACTTATAATCACGATAAACCGTAAACACGTGCTATTTGAAGAAGACTTATTCGTAACAGAACATATGTATATAATAATTTATAATAATTTACAAGAATTTGTGGTGAAGTTCAGATTTTGTGTAGAGCCCTTTAAAAGTAAGGGAAACAATATTTTTGGGAGGACTGTTTACAATCTTAAAACGATATCTTTAATAATTGTATTTAAAGTATCTAAGGGTGTAGGTACAAGAGCGGAGGCAGTGGAGCGCGGCGCGTAATGAGGATGTCTCGTTAGAAACGACAGCGTATACCCACCTTTTATAGTACACTAACACTCTTTCCTAAGCTCTTTATGATTACAACTAATGATGGCAACACTGTAACTGTGTATTTACTAACACCGACACATGTAAATATAAAAACCACTGTCATAAATTACTTCCTTAAATCTCCATCTGCGTCTTGATACTTAATTCCAGTCTCTTGAGCCCCTGCAGTTGCGAAGAGATGTCGCCTCTATGGCAGTTCTCTATCGCCTACATCACGGGGAGTGTTCTGACGAGCTTTTCCATTTGGTCCCACCTTCTCCCTTCCTCTACAGGACTACACGCGCTGGCCTGAGGAGTCACCGTTTGCGAGTCGAAGGTATGCGATCCCGAACGAAACGGTTTGGCTCTTCTTTCCTGTGCCGATCGGTGAAAGATTGGAATTCACTACCAGCGCACGTGTAGGAAACACGTGCGCTGGTAGTGAATTCCCACTTTAATCCTGGGTCTTTTAAGCGGGGCGTGAAAAAGCATCTCACCAGACCGCCATAGTGTGGGTCACCATACTATATTGACTAAACATGCAATGAGGATGGTGAACACCACTCTTGGACTCCATTTATTGCTTACCATCAGGCAAAGTGGAGTCATTATGCTAGGCTTACAAATAAAAAAAAAAATTGCAGTTATACTGGAAAAGTTTTTTAAGACAACTTCCGCATTAGGATTAATTCCTGTGTAGCGGATATTACATAATAATCATAAATAATTATAAACATATTTTTATATTTTAATTACATATTTACAAATATTTAATTTTTATCGGCACACCACACAGGTGAAGCCGCGGGCAGAAGCTTCAACCCTAAATCATATAAATGGCACTGAATTCAAACTAAAAAAGTACTAAGCAACTAAGCATAACAGTAGCCATTTCTTTAGCGGTTTACTTGAAAGAAATCTCATCTGCATATAGTTCTATTAGACATAATCTCCGAATAAAAACGATTATATCACTAACATATTTGTAGCAAGTAATATTTATATCATCACTCAGTGGCAAACCGCAACACAAAGGGGCAACACAAACCGAGCACAATGCAGTCGCGATGCTGTAACTGGCTGTTCACGTGGATAGCCACGTTATCACGATTTTGTCCCAGGTGGGAAACGAATCCACAACATCTGGCTCAGCAGTCAGGGTTAATAACCACTAGGGCAACCGTTTATCGATTAAAGAATATATATAATAAGAATAAATTGAGCTATAGTGACTTCTCCAGACCAAATGGTGAACACAGCAGCCTCAAGGAAGCTTCTTTAACTCGCACTGCTTATGCTTATGCTTATGCCATTATTTTAAATTAAAATAAATGTCATACCTGAAAACACAAAAAAAAGTACAATAATAAACGTCAATGTCAAAAATAGTGAGTTTAAAAGCACTCACTGGACTCTCTGGCAGTTTTTTATACCCCGCCGCGCCGGGCCCATAACCGAGTCAATTTTGACGATGTTTTAAGGGTTCTGGGCACTAAAGATAATTTTCTTTGTGCCGAGTACTGTATGCAAATTGGTAGGTAGCTATTGAAGGTAAAACAAGGATGAGTAGCTCTCTTAAATATGATTTAGCATACACATCAGGTGACATTTGAGCGATTGCTCGTATAGCACGCTTCTTCATGCGGAGGACTCGCAACCAGTCAGCAACGCGTTGTAACGGGTCAGCACAACATTAAAGCTGCAACGTGTACGTTATTTTCTGTGAGCCCGTGGTATTATTCTAGTCGAGCCGGCCTATTTATGCCTAAGCGTGGCTCTCCCACGGTGGAGTTAAGTGTAATAAAATAATTGGGTCTAGTTTCAGAACACATTTTGAAGTAGAGTTTATACCAACTTTTAATTCATTTTCGCCTGTGGGTATCACGATGATAGTATCCGCACAGAAAGGCGTTGTGGGCGAGAGCTCTAACAAGAGCGGCGTTTATAAAAACACAAAACAATGAGTTTAGATCTAAAAGTAATATGCCAAAAATAAGATAAAGATTAAATGAAGTCTTTTCATTTATTTATTTATTTTCGACTTATAGCACATATCGTACAAAGGTGGACTTAATGCCTCAGGCATTCTCTCCCAGTCATCCTTGGGGAGTGGCAAAAATTAATGGTAGTAGGTGCAAATATGTGAGAGAAGTACCAGTTTAATTATTATAAAATATGACCTAATTATATACATATATTACTTTTATACAGCGATTTATATGAAAATGGCCTTCCTTACTACATGATTCCGATTTAACCGATCATTAATGTGCTCAAAACAGTGCAAAATCAACTTTGTGTCGAGTTTCAAACCCTACAAAGAACTTTCTAAGCAATTGATACGAATCTAACTCGTAAAGTTTCCAAATAATAGGTACCTTTAGAAACTTACGTAATTGCTATAGAAATTCTATATATCCCTGAACCTAAGAGACCACGGAGCAACTCAAACCCGAGGGTGAATGACTTAACTAGTTAGTTTTAAACGTCATTAATCATCTCTAAGTTTGTTTTTATACATGTAGCCGAGCCGACCGCAGCAGCTAATGATTAATTATATTTCACACTAAGTTTGTGTAAATTTTAGATGTGAACATGCTTTAATTTTACAAATAAATCGATACGAGTTGTCGACGATTTAGAATTTTAATTAAGTAGATTCAGAACATAATAAAGACGTAAAAGATACTTTTAAATTTTAAATTTGATAATAATACACGAGGTCAACGCTACAAAGTACAACAGACAGACAGTAGACAGTGCTACGTGTTGAAATAATATATCCTATATGAACCTTTCTTTTATTTATTTAACAGGTACATCATTATTAGAAACGAACATTTTCTTCCTATGAAGTGTCCGATTGACGGCAACAAGCTTGCCTCCTGTTACGTTAGTGAGACCAACTTTAAAATCAAAATGTGGGTGTTTATTAATGTTTGTGTATGTTATTTTAAGTAATTATATATTTACAAATTTTAATTACTAACAATTCCTTAGTTTGTACGTTTATTTATTTACTTTTATAGTGTAGAAACCCCCACGGGTCATCACCTCACTAGAGCTAACAGTAAAGTGGTATGTCGGACTCGAACCGACTAAAACCACACGGTGTTCCGTCACGAGTGGGTCTATTGCAAAGAACCCGGGTATACCCTAAGAAGGAAGCTTCCGAGATCCCCTGCAGACTTTGCTCAGGCGACCACACCATGGAAAGCGGGGGGCCTAGCCTCCCTCCAACTTAGAGAGGCGCAGGCAGAACACGACGCGCTGCTGTCTCAGGTCTGCTAGGGTAGCGTCAGCCCGAACCGCTATCCCCAAGCCAGCGCTTATGGAGAATGGAGGTCATACTGCGCCCTCCTGGTACGTCCTCTACAAGACGAGAGAGTGCTAGTCCTCTCCCGTTCCCGTTCCGCCGCCACTTTTATCCGCTGAGCATGCATCCATGCTGAGCAATCCCCTAGTTTATGGAGCGCAGTGTCCTCGTGACAGCCTCCGTAGTGGTGGCACGCAGACTTTGGTTCCCGGCCTATGCGACACAGGAACTTACCGAAGCAGCCATGTCTGGTAAGCACCTGCATCAGCCGGTAGAAGAGGCTGCCATTCAATCCGTTCCGCCTCTCTAGCCAATCCTCCATGATGGGTCTTACCACCAAAATTATGACGTGCCTTGCGCTCGGTCGCTCCGGTCGTTGTTTCCACTCTGCCATTAAGAACTGGAGAAGCTGGGACCGTTGCGCCTCGATTTCACGAAGCACAGGTCTTAGGTCCCGTTCTAGTGCCTTTTTGCGGAATAGATATAATGACGCAAACAAGACTTGCCGCTTCGGAGGATATCGTGCAGTATCCTCTTATGACTCGAACGGCCATCGCCCTTTGCGGTCGCCGCAGTATCGCAGTATTGCGGGCCGTCAGAGTCTCAGCACATATTGGCGACCCATATAAGGCCATGGACCGCACGATTCTATCATAAAGTCGCCTGCAAGAGGCAGTCTCTTCTAGGTTTGGCAGCAATAGCGAGAGTGCAGCTACTGTCCTCACGAGCTTAGCGGCCAGATTTCGGAAGTGTTAACCAAACGAGTGTGAGGCCAATGTATCTCATCGAAGACTCGATGCCGATACGAACGCCTCCCACGACATGACTGGATCCTGCTGGTGGCCTCTCCCGAGGCCCATGGAAGAAAAGGGCCTCCGATTTTAGCAGGGCCACCTTAAACATGACCTAACTTATACATGATTTTATTCCACTAACAAGGAAACCACTTATTTTTGAGATTTTTTTATTGATGTAGGTAATATAATAAAATTTAGTTCATCATTTTAATTGCTGCGGGCCTAAGCTAGGATAATCCTGTCTCATGCGATCGTTTGACTTATGAATTTTTAAACAAATAATTATTTATTAATGTTAAATAAAAATAACAGATTAATAAAGAAGATAAAAATACTGAACAAAATTATTTCAGTCTCATATAAAAATTTCTAAGTGATTTTCTGTTTGCATAAATTATGTGCTTACCTTAATATTCAGATAAAACAATCATAAATTTGTATTATTTAAGCTGTAGTTATTTAGTGTCTTATTACTTTTATATATTTTATAATTTGAGGTCTCCTACATACTATGTCCGTCCTTCTCTTATCTGATGATATGGAGTTACAAGGAAGTTCGGTGTGCTGCTTTAAAATTTGCAACATAAATAATTGTCCTACTGCTAATACATTACATGCCATGTAAAGCTGGTGCGGGAAATATGAACGGCGGAGTGTCGCTAACTTAAGAATGGCTCTTTGAGCGTTATAAAGGCAGCGATATTGACTTTGCTGCACCACCCCATGAAGTTATGCAATAAGTATAGATTGACAAATACACTTGCTTTATTAATGCGTTGTCGGCTACTGCAAAGATTCTTAAATACATATTTCAGTTCGTACCTCTTGTGCATAATAAATCAGCCTTGTAGACCAAATATGTACGCACAACTAGTTGTGCCATCTCAGAATTTAGAAACACCAATTTGAGGATTACATAAAGTGTTGTCTCGTGTGGGGATCGAACCCACAGCACTCGGCAGTGGCAGCCTAGTGGCGCGGTAACCACTAAAACTGCTACGCCATCCGTGAAGTGGAGTCAAGTCACCTGTCATTGACGTTGTTTGTTTTTACGACAGTCACCTGTACTCGCTCCTCTAAAAAAAAAACAAAGAAACCAGTCAAAAGAAATATAAAAAGCAGTTGAGGCTTTAGGCCGTGACAAACAAATATCATACATACATACACTTGAAAAAAATAACCCTTCTTCGTGCGTAGTCGGGTTTAAATTAGGAGAATTTTAGAAATGAATAGTTAAGTACTTCTTAAACAACTAATACTGTCAATATTTTAACGACGAGATATAGAATAAGGATGCCAGGAATTCAGACAGTGTTATGTACAGTCTTTTTAGTTGTTTTAAAGGAGACATTGACTTTTCGTGATATTAGTCATAAAAAACAAAATCAACAGGGGCTCGTAATTTCACAAAGTAAAACTAAATCCTCAATACGCAATTAAATATAATCCAATTTACGACTCCATGAATTCTAAACCTTTTCTCCAGTCTAGTGTTACGCATAAACATTTCCTTGACATGCAAACAGGTGTAAAATAAACCAATAAATCGATGGCTATGTACCTTAACTATGTCATGATCTGATTTCTTCTCTCCTCCCACAGTGGAGGTAAACTGTGAAAAAAGTTGAAATTCGAAGCCACGAAGGCAACTTAACTTCGGCAAAACCTATTTTATTGTTTTCGTTAACGTTATTTTCCTGGTCATTTGGTCGAGGAGAAATATTTTGATTGACTCGATCGGTTCATTTATTTGCATTTGTCCTGTTGTGAATTGAGACGTAAGAGATTCTGTTTGTAGATTATTGTAAATTCAGAATTGCTTTTGGAAGCGTTCTTTTAAGCAAAAGAGTATTCAAGAAGAAAATAATTTTGATACACCAGTTGCTGCAATCAACGTTTACCCTTTCAATTAAGCTAAAATGCTTGTGTTCTAGGCTGGGTAACTTGTGTACCAAATAGGGTTCCAATTTTGTATTCTTTGATCGACACCTTGGTTTTTTTTTTTTTTATGCGTTAGGGGGCAAACGAGCAGACGGGTCACCTGATGGTAAGTGACTACCGCCGCCCATGGACACCCGCAACTCAAGAGTCACAAGTGCGTTGCCGGCCTTTTAGGTAGAGGTACGCTCTCTTCTTGAAGGTTTGAAGGTCGTATCGGTTCGGAAATACGGCAGGCGACAATTTGTTCCATAAGCTGGTTGTGCGAGGCAAAAAGCTTCTCGAGAAGCGCACAGTGGTGGAGTGCCAATCGTCCAGGTGATGGGGATGGATATTTTGTCGCGTAGGACGATGGCGGAAACCAGCAGCCGGTATAAGTCCGAACAATTCCTCTGAACACTCCCCATGATACAAGCGATAGAGGATGCAGAGTGAAGCTACATCTCTACGCAACGCCAAGGTGTCAAGTCGATCAGAAATATCTTGGCAGTCGATGATGCGAGTCGCTCTCCGTTGAATGCGGTCAAGAGGCAGAAGTTGGTACTGGGGTGCACCTGCATAGAGATGAGAACAGTATTCCATGTGTGGCCGAACCTGCGCCTTATAAAGTTGCAGGCGGTGGGCCGGAGTAAAATACTGTCTCGATCTGTTTAGCACACCAAGCTTCTTCGAGGCTAATATGGCCTTACTCTCTAAGTGACCGCGAAACTGGACTTCGCTTGATATATCGACGCCAAGGATTCCGATACTGGCTGATGCAGTTAGGGAAGTGCTCTCAAATTGAGGTGATACGACCAATGGCATCTTTTTTAGCGGTGAACGCGCAAACCTGTGTCTTCGTAGGGTTAAATTGGACTAGGTTAAGTCGACCCCAATCTGAAACTTTTGATAAAGAAGTTTCGATTTCAGACACAAGTTTGGATCGGCTTTCGATGACGTTTACCCGAGAAATGTTAGCCGGCCGGCCGGTGTAAAGGGCATCACTCGTACTATCGTCTGCATAGCAATGGATGCTGCTAATCTGCAGCATGTCGTTGATATGCAGAAGAAACAGCGTGGGTGATAGCACACAGCCTTGTGGGACACCAGAATTAACAGACTTCGAGTCGGAGCATGCACCGTCAACAACGACCTTGATGCTTCTGTCTGTAAGAAAACTGGTGAGCCAATTGCACAGTTTCTCGGGAAGCCCATAGGAAGGAAGCTTCGCAAGGAGCGCTTTGTGCCAGACCCGATCGAAGGCCTTCGCCACGTCCAAACTAACGGCCAACGCTTCCCCCTTGGTCTCGATCGCCTGTGCCCACCGGTGAGTCAAGTATACGAGAAGATCACCAGCTGAACGACCCTGACGGAAGCCGTATTGTCGATCATTGAGGAGCTGGTGGTCTTCTAAGTACCGGAGGAGCTGGCAGTTAACAATGGATTCCATTATCTTGGAGAACAAGGAGGTGATGGCTATGGGTCTGTAGTTGGACGGATCCGAGCGATCTCCTTTTTTAGGGATTGGGTGCACTAGAGCTGTCTTCCATGAGTTCAGGACTATGCCAAGAGAGTAGGAAAGCCGATAAAGGCGCGTTAAAACCGGTGCTAACTCTGGAGCACACGTCTTCAGCACGATAGGAGAGATTCTATCGGGCCCACTCGACTTATGAACGTCGAGGGAAAGAAGCGCTTTACGCACTGCCCTTTGTGTAAACCGGACTTCCGGCATGCGGGTCTCGCACTGCGGTATGGTCGGCGGTGCGTTTCCCCCGTCGTCCAGGGTCGAGTTGGACGCAAAGAGTTTGCCCAGAAGATCGGCTTTTTCTTTAGCGTCGTGGGCCAACGAATTATCTCCTATGCGCAAAGGTGGAAGGGATGGCTTACAAAAGTTCCCCTGGACAGCTTTGGCAAGAGACCAGAATGCACGAGTTCCGGAGGGGAGACTAACTAGTCTCTCGCCAATTCTGCCGATGTGAGCCGACTTCGCCCCAGCAATTACTCTTTTGAGGGACCTGGAGGCAAATTTAAATTGCTTCTTTAATGTGCTGGTCTTTACATCCCGTGCTGTCGCTGCATTAGCCCATGCTTGGTAACATTCCTGCTTTCGGCGGGACGCCGCTTTGCAGGTTCGACCAAACCAAGGCTGGGACTTGCCACCTGTGGGAATCAGGGAGAATGGAATGAAAAGTTCCATACCCTGAAGCACAACATCCGCGACAGAGTCAGCAACGACATTGGGATCATCCGGCGAGAAGCAAACCTGCCTCCATGGGTAGGATGCAAAGAATGTTCTCATTCCATCCCAGTCTGCTGACCTATAGTGCCATACGCGGCGACTGCCTGATGAGAGGGGCCTCAACGGATACTTTGTAGCCGTCAGGATGTGAGGTCAGCAGAAGATCCAACAGTGAAGGCACGTGGCTTTCTGCATCTGGGATTCGCGTAGGCGTTGCTACCAGCTGCGTCAAGCCATATGCCAAGGCGAAATCGTGAACAGATCTTCCCGCATGATCGGTTTTGCGCGAACCAAGCCATTCGGCGTGATGGGCGTTAAAGTCGCCAAGAATCACGATCTCTGCGGATGGTCCTCATTGCTCCGTAGCTTAATCATCAACCTGTGTCGTATCATCAACCTAGTTTTTACATTTCATGGCTTGAGTCGTGTAATTGGTATATGCGCCATATGTGCCACAATATGTATATATATATATATATTATATTATAATGTATACATATGTATATATATATGTATATATTTGTAGTCACTCCTAAAACCATATCTTAAACTTTTTAAATAATTGTAATTAGTCTTAATGATATCATATAAAAAAACTTTCAGAGACAGCATTTGCAATATCAGTCCCTCAGAAACACATCGGCGGATATAGAAGCAATTGTTCTGTAAACTTGGTGGCAGATATATTGGTATTTTATAATATCGTCAAGCACAGAAGAGGTCAAAAAATTACACAAACTTAGCTCTCAGCGTCTTCATATAAAAAGCATATGTTAGTGTCCGTAATACATCTTTATTTTGTGAATATCAACCTGTATTTTTTCATAGTTATTAAAATACATATATTGAACTAAAAAAAATAAGTAACTTGTGCATGATGTATACCTCATCCTTTCATTTCAAAACCTTAGAAATTGAATTACATTAATTTAATTATAAATGGGACCAACCATTAGTAAAACTCTTTGAAATAAAAAAGGGTTATTTAAGTCGATTCTCAAACTGATTGCTGATGTGTAAACTCAGTTTTCAAACTCAGTCAACTCTTTCGTATGCCATTCCTCCGCGCCACGCACGCAGCAAATGGATTTTTTTTTTTTCTTTAAATGCACAAAACACATTTTACAATCGTTAATAAATCACATATGGCATGGCAAATTTTGTGCGTTTATGTGGATTGTAATGAGTAGGGTGTCTATCACAATTTTTATATATGTATGTATTTAAGTTATGATCCAAAATATACAATAATTCAATCTTTATTAATTAAGGAGTTTCAGATTCTAACTCTTACATATTAATTTTAAATCATACACATTCCATGTGCATTTACTCATATGAGAAACGGAGGTGATAATACCTAGAGGAAATTGAAGCGGTCATAACTTTTACAGGTTTTGTTTTTTTCCTCAATTTTTTTATTAGCAGCTGCAATGCTAGAGATGTATATTTTCAGTGCTGCGTTCTGCTCGCGCTGTATAGTTTATTAGTCCGGAAAATTAGCAAACGAAAACAGTTGTAATCATGCCTTTTGAAGCATTAATCAGCTACTTAGACATCATTTACGACAATATTAGCTAGTGTATTTCGGTGATGCCCGAATAGTTTCGGCCCCGACAGGAGACCTTTCTCAAGGAGTTAGTCGTCCAGTACCGAACGTCACACGTGAGTAAAACCGTATATTTAAATAAATATGAATGTAATTCACGAAAGTGTTTATTAAACGAAAACATGTTCGTATTTTTTTGCAAAAAGGGTCGCATTAAACCTACATTGAAATCAGGGCTCGTACCTCCCGGCTACAGCCAGATCAGACTACAGGTATGCGACCCCAAAGACCTTTCCGATTCCATACGTACATATAAATAACATCGCCTTACGTCCATTGCTTTCCTTTGCTCTTTTCTTTTCCTTTCAATATACTCCCAATTTATTAATTTTTTAACAACTATTACGATAGTGGGACAAATTCTATATGGCAAAAAGTGGGTGTTGAATTCACATGTGCTGGGAAAAAATCTATATGGTAAAAAGTCGGTGTTGAATTCACGTTACAGAAATTCATGCGTAAGCGAATGTGAAATTAGGAATGAGTAAAAGGTTGTCATTACACCTCTTTACTATGTAGATGTAGAGATATTGAAGAGAACAATTATGCTCCAATTATATTAAGTTTAAACAGTTTATTAAGAGCCTCGTTTTTCCAGTTCAAATATAAATTAGTAAAACAAAGTGTTTTTCTTTTTGAACTTACTTTTATTTTCTGCTGTTAACTCATGTTTTCACACTCACCAAGCCGAAAGTACCTTAGGGGGGCGAAAAAGTATGTCAGAAAAAACAAGGAACTGAAATAAAAAAGCTAATACTGACACCACAGAATTCTTTTTAGTTCGGCTTAAGGCCGCATCCATAGTTATCTTAAATAATAAAAATAATAATTTTATTGTATTTAAAACGTTTCGGTATCACCCAAAGTTTGTTTAGATATTGTTGTAACTATTGATAATATACCTACTAGCGACATCTAGTCTACAGTATGTAAACTACACTTTTGTAATGATGATGTGAGTAGATATAAAAAAAAAAAAAAAACTTTTTAGTCTACACTGTACAACCGCCCCATACTGTATATTCGCAGGAAGTTTATATAACTTTAAATAAATAATAATAAATTGAATAAGTCAATATCAGAAACTATACCGCAAACACCAGTACACAACAGTTCTCAATCTTTAAAGTTCCTGTATAGACCCATATATTTTGTAGCTTTTCATACAAACATAATTAAATCGATCGATTTTGTTGTTGTTACATTAACCGCTAACGATGCATCTATACACCACCTCACCATCTCCAAGTCCCACATATCAAACCAATTCAAATCGCGAAATCGTTATAAACACTTATCTTTTTTGCACTTGTCGAGTAGCGCTGTTTTCCTAGTACGATTAGGCATATGTCAAGCGTCCATATATTCCTGTTTAATGACGAGACACTTATTCGAGAAGCCGATGACTCCCAGGACACTCAAAGCTTAGATTTGTTGGCCCACAAAAAACCAGTTGAACAAAAAGCCGCATCACCACTTTTCAAAGCAAGGACTGAAAATGTTCTCCCATCCCATATTGTTAAAATTAGAGGCAATAATAACAAAAGCCTTTAAAACTGGCGGTAGCGTGATGGCCGAGGCGTCGGCTTTGCGATCAAGTTGCGGGTTCAAATCCCGACCAATACACTACGGTCGTAAACCTACCCCTAACACAAGTATTTAGCTTAGCTGGAGGATTAACAAGAATACTAGTAATGTGTGACCCACGTTTCTAGTATTCTTAAAAAAAAACTCATTTCCGTTCGAAAATATTAAATCATGTAAATAAAAAATGTAAAAATATTATGGTGACTTAGTATGTCGCAAGTAGATAGGAAATCGCAAGTATACGATCAATATTAGAAACCTATAACGGAAATTTAAAGTCACAAGAAAATTCTAATGTAAAAACGCTTTTAGAAACGAATTTATAAAACAAAACAGCAAACTGAATAGGTTTTGTTATCGGTATACAAATTGGAAAAAAAGGTTTTATATACGAGGCATGTCTTTTAAGTTCGGTCGTTTCCATATTTCCCGGCAATTTTGAATTTGGAACTGTTCTGTATACAAATGTGTTTAAATTTTTAATCTCAAAACAGTTGAAAGTATTAGGATTAATGCTATTGTTCAGTCACAGCGTCGATTGGAATGTGTCAGGTTACGTACAAAAATGAATCTTTGTAAGGAAAATGTTCTTGCAATAATTTTCTACAACTTTAGAAGAGGCCTGACACGGCTTCAGTGTTTTGAAGAGCTGATAGATCATACTAGTGTTAGTGAAAAACCTCGCGAAGGACGCCCTAAACGATGAGAAATTATTGATTACTTACTGATATACTTACATTTAATTCTTCAGCCAACTCCTGTAGTGTACGCGCAGGGTTTTCGTCCAATAACGCCTGCAATTCACCGTCTTCAAACTTTTTTGGTTTTCCACTACGTTCTTTATCTTCTAAATCAAAAATTACCACTTTTAAATCGTCAAAACCAGTATTCACATGTTTTAACAGATAGTGCAGATTCATGATACGTATTCTTGAATCGAAAAAGTATAGTAGTAAATGACGAAAATGATATTTATCGCGTTACATATTTAATCACACTAAAATCTTGCGTGCGTTTACTGTAAGTGAGTTACTTCGAATAATTAAAGTGCAAGCTAAAACACGCCGCATCGAATATCTAAGTAACTTGTACCTTGTGCGATAGCTACTTGACACGTTCCCTCAAAATTAACCGGAAAATATAATAATTAGGAACGTAAGGCAGACACGTGGTTATACTTTCGAAGATTGAAAATAAATAGAATGCAGATATTGAGAAGCCGGTTTAGTTTGTGAAAAAGTTTTGCATTCAGGTCGAAATGACACATAGTCGATTATAGGAATGATAAGGGACTGCATTAGGATAGTTTTGGTTTTAGGGGGAAGGCAGTTTTTGAGCCGATATATGGCTCCGAGTGTTCCGTTCTTTTTCTGGCTAAGCATAATTAGCAATAGGCCATTTCTGATGGTATTGAGGACATTCGAAAAGTCAATCAAGACTAAAATAGTAACCTCGGTGCTTGGTAAACCCCTCCCTAATATCACCAGTTACTTTAAAGAGCGCAGCAACGGTGTTGTGACCGGGTCTGAAACTACATTGTAGAGGACTTAGGAGATCATGCTGGAAGACAAAATGAGAGAGCTGTTTATGTGCACAAGCGTCGAAAATTTTGGAGAGAAAGGAAAAAATAGAGATTGGACGGAAGTGTTCGGGAGGAGTTGGGCTTTTTTTGGGTGTTCTTGTAAATATAAGCTATAAAATTTTCTTATATTTACAAGAACACCCAAAAAAAATTCCGGCGTATAAAAACGTATTTTATATTATCTTAATTTGTAAATTAACTTCAACTTTTTCATTTCATTAAACACTAGCTTTACTTGAAATAACAGTCTTTTTCTGGATTAAATGGCCACCATTTTCAACCGACTTTAAATTCATTTTTTTTTATTTGAAAGCTGGTGCTTACCATGTAGTCCCATTATATTTGGTCCTGTTCTGAGAATAGCATCCATGAGAAAACCATATAAGTCTTAAATTTGCATTAAGCATGTGCGCGACAAATGAATGAATAACTCAATATCACGCCAATCGACTTCTATGATCCTTTTTTTATTGGAAAGGATGTACTTTAAGGGTAGTTAGATGAGAGTTTGGTCCAGGTGTGACAATGACATCCATGAGAAAACCATATTAGTCTTAAATTTTATTATAGACGCATTAAAGTCGGTTGTCTACTTTTTTAAGTCCGATTATTATTAAGGAGAGAGCTCTTCTGATGTCAAATATCTGTTTCTTTTTGTGTGGAAACCCCCATGGATCATCCATGGGTCACATCCCATGGATCATCACCCTACTAGTGCAAACGGTAAGGTGGTATGTCGGACTTGAAGCGACCAAAACTATACAGTGTTCCGTCACCGAATGGAAGTCCCCTTGTACCCCGACAGACGGAATCGGATCGTCTGTGGAACGGAAGATAGGTACATAGATAGATAACAACTTTATTTGTACAACATTGGTAGAATTAGAATTAAGAGAAGAGTTACACATATTGTACAATGGGCGGCCTTATTGCTAAATGCAATCTCTTCCAGGCAACCTTAGGACGGAACAAAATGATTCGGAGAGACGTTGGTAGTTTGAAGTCAATTTCAAAGGAAATATTACTTACTAAATATAAAAATATACAGATATTCTGTACATTCGGTCCTTTAGTATACTTAAATATATAAGTAAAAAACATATATTAACAATATAAAAATACATATACCTACTTAAATATATTAAATAATATATATATATAAATATATATATACACATAGCTACAACTATATACATACATATATCTACATACTACATACGGAAAGTATCAAACTAATGTGATAAAAACTAACCATTTTCTTAAAATTGGTAATTGGTTTCGCTAGCCTAATGTCGAGGCATTCCACAAGCGGAAGACTACTCCATCTATCACGTTTCCTTTCCGCTTGTTTGCAAGCATCATTGGCTCGCAGTATGAGGCGGCGGCATCCCATGCACTCTCGCTCTGGACTAATGCCATGCTAATCATGGTCTCAATCAAAATACATACACACATCAAGCTGTCAAGAGGTCGGCATGCTGTGCACCCACGCAAAGCACTCCACTAACGTGTGGAGTGCGGTATCCTCGCGATAAACCCCTTAATTTGGAAAAAGTCCTAAAAGTTCGAAATACTAGAATAAATTAATTACTCTCAGAACTTTTTTTTAACACTCAAAACCAAAACAGATAAATATATCAACTACTATCCTCTTGGTCTTTAGTTCGATTCCCGCCTAAGAAAATGATTGTGTTTGGTAGGATGATCATTTGTTTTGTGTTTGGTTGTAATTTATCATCTGTCTGGTATTCCATAATATTCTGTTTTTCTTACAGACAACATATTTTTAAAGTTACTTCCATAATTTTACATTACAGCACAAAATAAAGAAAGGAGGTATTCAGATTTTTTTAAGTAAAGAAAACATGGTCCAACAAAGTTTTTCCTAATTTAAGTACTAGCATACACATTTTCAGTAAACAAAACGTAAAATAAAATAATAAGTTAGAATTTCCATTGGAATCACTCGCTCCTTTTACATTATTAAAGGGTGGTATTGTTAAAGGAAGGCGTAGGACGTAGCACGTGAACAAAGTAATAGAACCGACATAGAATAACTTTTTCGGTCATTGGTGTATTTTAAAAATTTGCTTCAAATCGGGGCACTGAACTTACATTTTTTTACAATCCTTACTGTGCGCTTTTCTAGATCATTTTTACATGGTTCACAATCAATATGTGAACCATGTCGCCTCTTGTATTCCCGAACCGCTACGACCTTCAGGGTTTCAAGAAAGAACTCCCACCTCAAGCGCAGGCAAAGCGCTTGCGACTCTTGATCTGCAGATTTCATAAGGCAGCGTTAGTCACTTACCATCGGGTGACCCGTCTAATCGTCTGCCCTGTATAATATAAAAAAATGTTACAAGGTTTTAATTAGTTCTATTTTCACGTTCTAATGTCTGTTTTTTCAATATAAACACACTTTTGAATCAAATGGTATTAAACGGGATCAAATGGTAGAAAACACTAAATGTTTTAACATTCAAGGGGTCCCTCGTACCTTCTAGAGCTGTCTTATCTATCTCATCTGAGAAGGAGCATCCAGACAGTAAATCGACGACTACGACAACGAAACCTACGAGGCATTCTTCAGACTATGTTGCAACACTCTGGGAAGCCCGCTGCTGAAGATAATCACATCTGGGATGACGCCTAGCGTCACGGAACACATACTTACTTCCTATCTAAATCTAATAGATTTAGCTTATAAAAAACCTACATTAAATCCTTCCTCAATCTACATTCTCTATTATTTCTTAGTCCTTATCCCACTACGATAAATATAAATTACGTTGCAAAGTGCAAGTTGTTTCTGTAGTCAAGTGTTACTAAATTGCACATACAGGTATATACTATATAAAAATTTGAAACCAAATGTTCATAAGTACGTCAACGCTCCAAATACATGAATTTTACACAAATATTTGTCTCTGGAATCGAATGCAACTGTGTACATAACACGTGCACAAACTCGTCTAGTCTTTGAACCAACAGTTTATGTTTAGACTGGTCACGTGGCTGAAACAGAATTTTTAAATTTACCAAAATTTGTTACCTATCTTGCGTCAAGTTATGTGAGCGTTAACTCTGAAATCCTTGAAGGATCATTGAATTTTTGGAACGAAGTTCCTTATCGCGCGTTACACGCTCTGAGCGGATGGGTGCGAGACCGAATAAAGTATCATTTTTTCCAACACTTCTTGCTGTATAGCAAACGTCTACCAAAAAGTGAAAGGAACTGTTCCAACGTTCCGACGAGGGATCCATAGACACCTCACGCTTTTTTTATTTTTCAATTCAATTATTGAATTTTATTTGAATTGAATTGAATTCAATCTACGTCCAAAGTCATCTTAATTATCTGTATCATTCAACTAGATAATTATAACCTTTGTTGGTATAGAAATATTAACGTTTCTAAGTAGACACTTTTTTTCAGAGAGTAATAATTGAGAAAATAGGCTCAATAAATGGACTTAAAAACACACTTCTTGCCAACTATAATTTAGTTTCACTTACGTAAAGCAAACATATTGCCATCATCCAGGCACTGTATGACTGTTTACTGTCTTATTATTTTCGTCCGATTTTTTTATAGTCCGAAGCCTTATTTTTTTTTTTTTTTTGGGTTAAATGCATAATGTTAGAAAACACTAAACGGATTAAAATATATGTATATTTTAGCATCTGACGTATACTTTACTTATAGAACGATCTTTAAAGTCGTGTGAAGTGGTTAGGTAGTATCAACAGATTTCTTTGTTCCGAATTATATTACGCAACGTTCGATATATAAATTTATATTGATAATTTTAAGGCATCCTAATTGCACTCGTCAATCTGTAACCGACCAGATTTTTAAACCTTTATGTACAACCCGTGACTCCCTTCTTTGCCTCCAGTAGACAGATAGCAGTCTTTTATTTAAACATTCGAGGGTTAACCTATTTCATATTGCTTGTACTCAAATTAGGCATCATAGACAGTTACTTGTAACTAAAATAAAAAAATAAATTTAAAAAGTTATTGATCCAAAAATACTAACTGTAAATTCTAATTATATATTATGAAAGACTTGATTACTAATCCGATTTTGATAATGTCCATATGAGGACTATGTCAAATATCAGCATATCAGAAAACATTACTCTCATTCAGCAGTCGGATAATAAGAAGGAATCGATGTAGAAGCTAACGCTAGGTAAATTAACAAATTTGAAATCTGAAATTAAAATGTCGTATTTCAAAACCATAACTACTTTGAATACCCAGAAAAAGGTATTTAAGAAAATCGAGATATAAGCCATGCTGCATAAAAGCTAGATCTGATCTCAATTAGGGAATATATTCAACGCTTTAGCTGATTTCTGGGTACCGATATTTTTTTGTATTCTGCACTCTCATACGCAGCCTCGTAGCTACTATTAAATTCCAGCAACAACATTTTTTTTAAGAATCTAATGAAAAATATTCGAGACTCAGTGCGTATTTATTATGAGAGAAATAATTGCGGTGAAACTGTGTATGTTGATAATGTATGAATATTTAATATTAATTTTACTTGGAACTTGCTACTGAATAGCTTATTTTAATAAAGTTGAATTTACCGGTAAAATCTCATATGTTTAATACGTAAGGTTCTTAACGTAACACTCTCTCATATAACTGTCAACAAAAACTTAATTAATTCAATTGGCATAATTTTAGGATTAAATACTTGTTGTAAATGGTAAAATACATAACATTCTTCTACTTAATCAGTATATCAAACAGTATACAAATATATGTATATAGTCTTACAGGGCCCAGATGACGGCAATCAGATTGCCCCCAGATTATCCAATCAGATTTAATTATTGTTGTCAAAAAGTGGCAATTATTCAGACTTATTTTGATCTTACTAATATTATTTTTTCATAACATTATTTTGTCATATACATGTACACAACAAAAACTTTTTGCTTGAAGTATCTGTATTATGTGTACATCGCTATCGTATCTCTCCGCAGAGTTACGTTTGTTTGTCGATTGCACCCCATAACCGTAAACCGATATCAGCGGTAACAACGCATTTTTTTTTGACAACTACGGTATTTCGGAGCTTTGTGAAAACATTAATGGCAAATGGATTGTAAAAACTTTTAATGGATTGTTTCCACACCATTTAGTGGCAAAAGAACGCACAATTGTCAACTACGCCATATAATAAATGGATTAAGGAGTTGGTTTCGTTTTTATGAAAATAATAAAATGTTTGATTATTTTTATGAATCTGCTTTAATGGATTATTTGCCTTTGAGGTACGTCTTGCTTGTCAACCGAGGGTGCTATAAGGTACCGTACATAAATAGCGTATATAGTCTTATCGTTTAGTATTTTGAATATTTTTTGGTATCTATCATTATACTAATTACTATTTTAATTATTAAAGTTTTAATTATAAAAATACCTACCATAAAAGGCAAAACAAAGCTAAAAGTCGACTGCTTCTAACACAGATATAAAATGGAAAAGCTCCGACTGCGCTAAATACGTATTTAAAATGCAAAAAGCTATTATACTGAAAGTCCGCGAATTTTTCTTACGTTTCGTTGCAATATTGGCTGTTACATACAATGTGCTACCAGAAGGTACAATTCCAGCCACTCTACCTGTAAAATCTCGCCGAACCATTTCAATGAAATAGCCGGATAAATCCGCTTTCAACCCATTTAAACCGAATAAATCCAGTTCGAACAACTTAAGCCCTCTGTTCACAATTTAACTATATTTGCCATCCAATAATACGACTATCGTGTATGGAAAATCGTTTTGCACTTTGTGCTCTTAATTTATCTAAGTTATATATCTTTATATATGTATATAATTCTTCTGAGTGTGTATGTCACTGAACTACTCTCAAACGACTGGACGGATTTTGATGAAATTTTTTGTGTGTGTTCAAGGGGATCTGGGAATGGTTTAGATTCACAAATCAGCCCGGCAGATGGCGCTGCAGTCGGTATCTAGGTTATTTATCTATACTGCAACTTCAGGACAACGTCTGTCGGGCGCAGCTAGTACATTATATTAATTAAAAAAATATTTTTATAGTAAAATTACAGCTAACTGGCTCGATAATTCTTTTGTTTTTAATAAAATAGTTAAAATTTATTTATGTTATGACAATTTAAATATTCTTATAGTATACTAGCACACCTATTGACACCCCCGCAACACCCCTTGAGGTGGAATTTCGGAAAATCCGTTATTAGCTGACCTCTACTCGGCGTAACGAATATTCCTACCAAATTTCAAGTCTCTACGCCTCATGGTTCCAGAGATATCGTGATGAGTCAATATATCGGTGGAAATCTCTTATATATACATATAGATTATTATGTATTAAACGCATTGGGTGTGTACTTAAATGTACTGCTCATGTATCTACTAACTAAGAATTGTTTTTTCTCTAATAATAGGATCGATATCAGTTAAAAATATTATATACAGGCAGTTGATACAAAATAACTCAGTTCGTGATCCAGGGTCTTTACATGGTGAACAGGTCGTTTACTGCCATTCAAGTATTGTTCTAGATGTTTATTCAGGAATTACATACCAAATGGTTCAAGAGCTATATCCCAACACATTAATTCGATTAGAGAGAGTTAGATCTAAATAGGAAAGTACAATAAACAAGTTTAAAAACCAAAAGGTTTTCAACGAAATATTCTTTTGTACGATAATATGTCTATAACAGTATACGAGAATCAATAATTTTTAAATAGCTAGCTTAGTCCACGGCTTTATACTGATCGGGTAAAGGTCAAGAAATATCAGACCCACGTTTGAATAGATTAGGTCAGGTGCCATGTTGGCTACTGCGTCTTCAGATATTTCTAAACAAAATTCAGGGTATGGGGTTATAATCCTAAATAAGTAATCACCACTTAACCCAGATCGAATCCATAATCTCATCATGCCTGGCCAAGTTCGGTTGTATGTCTCATGTTTGGAGTTTAATTTTCATTGGTTTTGACAGCCTTTCCACTGAAATGTGCTAGAAGATTTTCTTTAGAACAAGGCTCTAACAATACTCCTTACCACTTCTGAAAGGTTAATAAGAGTTTATGTGCCAAGTTTTATGTGTTTACCTACATTCACAAAAATGTAGATCAGAAAATAACATTTTATTTTACTTTTATTACGGCCGCTCCAGTACTCGCTTTCTTGCGGATATAGGTTCTCAATAATCAATTTTGTTGCTACAGGTTTTGTTGAGAAAAATAAGTAACCTTCTGGTATATGATTCAATAGTATAGACTGCACGGATGGCGCAGTGGTTTAAGTGGTTATCACGCCTCTACGCTGTCCCGACGAGTGTTGTGGGTTCGATCCCAACACGGGACAAAACTTTGTTTAATCCTCAAATTATTGTTCCGAGTCTGGGTGTTCTATGTGTTCGTTATTTGAATGTTTGTAGAGTCCCCCGCGATTCAGGAATTAATCTCTTGAGGGAGTTGTTTTTTTTTTATATTTTCTTTCTAGCTTCATTGCCGTTGTTGTTGCAGTTATTACCTGAATATAAAGTTTTCCACGGAGCAACTGGCAACTGACCTTCGCAGCCCTGAGTTGGAGTTGTACTAGTTGTCAGGATCATTGAGGTCACAGACTTCCCAATATCGACTGTCATAGATGTTCATGACTACCAAAATGTTTTATATAAAAAATAAATAAAAATATATATGAACGTACTTATTATTTTGCACTATTGAACCAACTTTGCATAATGCAAAATGAGTAATACTTAAAAAAATGTGTATGTAAATTTTAGCTATAAGACATAATGTCTACTTATTTAAATAGTTTAATGTTTTTATTACTTAGGATATGTTCAGTAGTAGTCAGTCCCTCATAGTCACATACTTATATATACATATGTAATATAGAATTTTAGTATTTTTACTTTCAAGCATACACACTTAAAGGCGTACACAAATAAAACTTTATAGATCGTTTATCAGCTTTGGAATCGCCCTGTTGTTAATTCACTAAACGCGATGAGGACTGACTGGTCGACACGCTGAACTACGGCGCGTTTATACACTTGATTGTTGTTCGGACTCTATGTCTTAAATGCCGGGCACACCCTATGCGAGGGCGGCCTATACAGTCACCATAATTGTTGAAGGCAGTTATCTACTTTTTTATTAACTGCCTTCAATGCGCCTTACCAATTCCTTTGCGCTATTATGTTGCAATAAGCGCAGGAATATACACCTGCGAAAAGAATATGGGTCTACAATTGGTGGAAAAACCGCCTAACATACATTACAAAGAAAAACGCAGAATGAACAATCGAACCAATGACCTCCTCCATTACAAAATCCCAAACATCTATTATGGCATCGATAAATTACATTTAAGCCGTTCATTACACAAGTTTGCATCTTACCTGTCATTACAGTTAGTTTTGTATAACAAGAGGAGGTCTCTGTTTTTATTGTTGTTGGCAAAGGCAGACCTTTGCTGGAATAAATTAAAGTACTTTAACTTAAATAAGTATCCCCTTTTTTGTATATTTTCTATGTTGATTACTGTTTAATCCATAGGCTCAAAGGACGTAAGAAAAATATTAATTATTTTTGTACACCAAGTTTCCGTAACTAATATTACTACATAAGCCAAGTCTGCATTAAAACACTTTTACGCCTATTTACTTCAAGTTGTGAGTTCCACAAATTGAGCTCATTTATCAAAAGAAATCCATTCATAATCCAGAGCAGCCTCCATTTATTCACGGCCTCCGATAATGTAATAATTGAAAGAATATGAAAGCGAAATATTATCTATGTCACCGAAGGAGTTGGCAGAGGTGTCTCAACAACGACCACTTTTTACCTACAATTATAATTTATAAAGCTTTTTGCCATTATACGCCCACTGTATGTCCGCATATATACTGTCTGTTGGACAACAGTCCGTCTTAACATTTTATAAGGATTTGAATAGAACTGTTTTTTCTAAAAAAAAAAGTGCAATTACTGCGAAAGTGATTTACTTTTGGATAAAATAATTTGGGGTAAAAATTGTGGCAAATATCCTCCCTTTTGACCTCGTAATGGGACCTTATCTAATGCTATTCCATAAAATCAAGATATGTATCAATGTACATATATGTATATCTTAATATTGTTTTGTACAAGTACTCATTTGTAAATTGAGTGTGATTGAGTGATAGACTGGCAGAGAATGTCTTTGGCATAAAGTTCACTTTGCACATAAATAATTCTCGCCTATTTCAGAGTGATACTTTCGTACAAAAACATATAATACACGCCATTACACTTGTACCATTCGTCCTACGTGTTAAATTTGAATATATCCAAAGACAAATATATAAAACGAACAAGTTTTCTAAGAAGGAAGGGATGATAAGAGAGATGTAATAATTATGAGTTTTGTTATTTGAATACGAGTTATGATTATATTAAAACTTTGTAACATTTGTGTTTCTAGCAACAGCACCCGTGCGAAATTGGTTCTTAATTTTTTATACTATGTGCCAGGATTCTCAATGTTAAGGAGAAATTGTTTTCAACTTCTTTGTTATAATTAATCATCATTTGTAGAAGAATGTGTGGTTTTTTATCCGAATATAAAATGTTCGTACTTTTTCTTGTGTTTAATTTTTTTTTGTTTCTTATTTAAAATGTTATATGTAATCAATGGTTATATAGTTATATAGCTATAAAAAGGCTTTTATAAGTTAATATAACGTTTTTATAAAGTAAGTAGTTATAATTTAAGAATATTAAGGTTGAAGACATTTTTAGTTTTCATAAGAATTTCCAATAATTCACTTACATGAGAAAGTTTAAACATATACAAGGAAATCATAATCTAATCCTAGGTGTATACAAAAATATCGAATCATTTTACTCAACACATTCAATCCCAAGTACATATTTTAAGCTATTTATAGTTCTTAGATAATCAAAATACAATATACAGGGTATTTGTCAAAACATAAATAAGGAGCAAACCATGCTTGGACGCACACGTTCCACAGATCGAGCGGAACTAGAAGCGACATGTGAAACTAAGTTGCGCTCAGATTAGATGTTAATTAGCAGTTTAAGTGTTTTTCAACAGTTAGCATTGATTATATTCTTGATTGATTAAGTATTTATTCATCACCAACTGATGATAATGGTCACTCATACTTCAAATGTTAAAAAGGTCCAAGGTCTGCAGAAACTCTCCTGTTTTGTCTTTGTATGTAAATGTTTTCAATTTAATTTAATAAACATTATTCATATTATTAAGAGAACGGGTGTTGTATTTTAAACACCCCTGTCTAACCCCTCAGGAAGACATGCGCGAGCGTACCTATGTAAAAGAACAGATTTATTATCATATATATTTATTGCTTTTAAATAAGGTTCTCATAGATCCATGAGGCCAGTGATAGAGTTGAGAAGTACCAGACACCACGCCGTTATTTAGACACAAAATTCTCTACTACTTAGGTTACATTTCAATGACTGCTCCACGCAATGGCCTTTGTGTATCTACATCCATCCTTACTTCCTTTACTAATATTATAAATGCGAATTAATATTAAATGCGAAAGTATCTCTCTCTGTCTGTCGTGAAAGCTCACGCCAAAACTACTGAACCGATTTAAATGAAATTTGGTACACAGATAGTGTAGAGCCTAAGAAAGGACATAGGCTACTTACAAAAGTGGTTTGGAAGAAATCGCTACCAGTGATAAGATTGTACCAGCTGTATATAATTTATTGAAATAAACGGTTTTACTCAATGATACGTCGTCACACACCGACCTAACGGACTGACGTCCGCTACCGTCGCTGGACGACTTACTCTTTGAGAAAGGTGGGGCACCTTTGTCAAAGAGTAAGTCTTGACAGGAATCGAGGATAGAAGGGGAAAGAAAGGAAAGGGATATTGCGTATACAGATGGGTTGGGGAGTATAAGCAAAGCTTAAACAAGTCACGGTCGCATACCTATAATTCTAACTGGCTGGTACCGAAAAGTCCCTTAACTTACATCAAAACTACTGAACTGATTTAAATGAAATTTGGTACACAGATAGTGTAGAGCCTAAGAAAGGACATATGCTACTTTTTATTGCGAAAAAAGGGTTAAAAGGGTTTATGAAAAATTGTATAGAAGTATCGTAATTTTTAGAACTAGAAGCTTGAAACTACTTTTAAAGTTAGAAAGAAATTATGACACTGAGAGCCATACTTAGACACGAATGGCTCAGCCGGTGCGATACCAAGGCCTTACAATAAACCGGTTGTGAAGTAACGCTTGCTTTGCATTTCTCCGAAATTAGTGAGGTTTCCGGAGGCTCAACACCCCCTATTCTCTGTCTTCTCCCCTTATCATCCCTCTCCTCTTTCCCAACTTCTTATCCCCCCTCTCTTCTTTCTTCCGCATTTCCCCATTCCTCATCACCTTCAAAGGCGGGCAGCGCGCCTACCACTCTTAAGTTGCAGGTGTCCATGGACCACCAAAAAAAATGAATTCACAATTACCAATTTTATACATAGAAGTATTTGACACCGACATGCAATAAATGATTATTAGTTCACATATATATACGTATGTTATGAGTTAAGACCACAATACACGGTTTACTAAATTCAATTTACGATTATTGTTATTAAATTGCAAACCAAATTGATAATTTAACATATACATATTTGTTGTAGTAATTACAACCGGAGCAGCTTTGCGTTTATTATGAATATTTGTTATACCTACTGCAATTATTAAACATTAAAGCGATTGTTAGATTACTACATTAAATCCTGTATAATATTGACAAAATTAATTTGATACTGTTAAAATGTACTATCAAAATAATGTGTATATGTAGTAAATGGTTCGATTAAAAAGTAATGTTTTAAAAGTCGTTCATTTGACCTTTTGTATCGTTATTAATTTACTCATTCATTCATTCACTCTTACATTTTTAAGCTCTTTGTCAGAAAGAGGTCACTTGTCTTAGGACGCTCGAAGGAAAAGGTCCAATGAAGGAGTTGAGCCAATGTTTTCTACTCATAGATTAAGAAAGTGAAAATATAGATTGTGAAAAAGTTATCTTGGTGTTTCCATTGCGAATACGGTAATACGATGTTTAGTGGATAGCTTATAAAATCGATGTTTATTTCAGATTTTTGAACGGTAATTAAATTATCGTGTGGTTACGGTGGTAAAACTCTTGATTCCAGTCTAGTTTCAGTTTCCGATAGCAAAACCGAGAAGTAATTCCGTGTAAAAATAAATTTGATAAAAAGGTAAAATGAAGATGGACCAATATTATGATACAGAGCAAAGGCAAAATTGATGTATTACATTATATTATAAGCAGAACTTATTGTTAGTAGTGGGGATACCTACCGGTGTCTATAAAAGCGAGCGCTCGAGCCAGTATCGGTCATCCATAAGTGCCGGCGTCCCGCAAGGTAGCTGCCTATCGCCAATCCTGTACGCCCACTACACGGACGACATCCCGGTAGTCGGTACGCAATCCTTGCTGACCGGCATGGCTCACTATCCAATCAACCTTCGCCTATTGGGAGAAGACATCCCCTGGTCGCCGAAAGTTAAATACCTGGGAGTGACCATCGACAGAAACATGTCGATGTCCCAACACGTCGACACCGTCTTTACAAAGGCACAGCTCGTGAGAACAAAGCTGCGCCCTCTGTTGTCCTCTAGATTACCGATCCGAGCAAAACTCGGTATCTATAAAACCTATATCAGGTCACGCCTCACATTTTCGGGGCCTGCCTGGTATAACCTGACAGCAGAGTCACAACGCAAGCGACTCCAAGCTGCGGAAAACAGATGCCTGCGAATGGCGGTCGACGCGCCCTGGTATCTAAGGAACTCCACCATCTATCGCGATCTCAAATGGGAACCAATCCATGATTTCATAAGCAGACTCGCCACGGGCATGTTCGAGCGGACCGACTGCTCAGCAGTGCCTCATCTCCAAAACATTGCTCCACTACCCCACCCAGACACGACTGTGCTGATCCGGAGGCGGCTAAAACGCCCCGCTCGGGAGCTAATATCGGCTTCTTTCTTCTTCGGACAGAGAAGGCGAACCACCGGTCTCTCGCAGGCGGATCACTGGTCCCCTCTTTAGAGGGTCGACCAGCGGTACAGCCTCGAGACCGGGGAACTAACCCCAAAGACCGGTTCATAGCGATGAACCACGGTGAAGACAACTATAAGGAGCCCAACGCTCCCAATAGTTTCCCCATCCCCTATACAGGGGTGAGATGAAAACCACGAGTATCGGTCATTTGCTCCTGAGTCTTTGAACGGTAAAGTGGTTGGTACCTACGCTACTTGGTAGTTCGCTCGTTCCATATTTTTGTGTTTTTTTATGTTTTATGTATATTTTTTTTAATATCATGTTGAATATTAACGGTTGTTTGCGATTGCTCGAATTATAATCATTATCTGATAAAATCATTGTTAAAATGAACTCTGTTAGAAATAAATTACTTTAGTTGTCTTAACCTCTGGTTGCTAAAAATATAATATACCCTAAAATTGGAAGGCCAGTTTAGTGTTCGACTGCACGTGACCGACCATGTCATTCCGCTCGGGACGTTGATCACCGTTACTATACACGAAATATTATTGTCTTTATTCTAGTTAATATACATATAAATTACATTTTTAAATATACAATATAAATATAAAATACATTTAAAAATATAAAAATAGTAGACCACCGGTACAGGGACCAAGACACCAGTGGTTAGGGCTCCAAAGATAGGAACCTCCTGACACTGCGGGCCGTGTCAAGGAGAACTGCCTTCTGCATCAGTCCCTTGATCCAACCATCTAACGAGAGCCTCATAAGGTGTTGGTCAAGGCTCTTAGTTATTAATCCGTGAGCAGATATGATTATCGGAACAATGATAGCCGAATCGATATTCCACATATCGACAGTCTCGTGAGACAAATCCAAATATTTTATTTGTTTATCTTTTTCAACTTTCATGAGATTATCGTCATGAGGAACAGCAATATCGACAATCATTGCGCGGCGCTCTAATCGGTCTATCACGACTATATCAGGCTTATTGACAATTATAGTCCTGTCAGTGATGATAGATCGATCCCAATACAATGTAGCACGACCATTTTCGAGAACTGGGTCGGGCACATACCTGTAATATGGCACCTCTAAACTCACAAGATTGTATTTAAGGGCAAGTTGTTGAGGTTCTATTCTGGCCACTTGGTTATGTCTATGCAAATACTCACCGTTTGCAAGACGAGAACAACCAGAAATAATATGCCTGATAGATTCACCGGGACGGTGGCATGCCCGACATATGTCGACCGTACCGTCTTTCAGAATAAATTTCCGATAGTTATTCGTCATAACAACTTCATCCATAATTGCAAAGACAAAACCTTCAGTTTCTCCAAAAAGATCACCACACCGTAGCCAGAATGTCGAAGCTTTTACGTCTACATCAGTCCCATTTAGGGCCCGATAGAACCGACCATGGAGCTCTTTGCCCTTCCATTCCTCCGTGCGATCATTAGTACTGAGTACTACAGGTTTGCGCCAGTTCTCTTTAGCCAGACCGAGCGGAGTAAGTCCTTTGTCCACTGCTACAACATTACGATGCACTTCTACATCGGTATGAAGAAGATATTCTCTGAGGTTGTATATCTCGCGATTTTGTAGGGTCTTAATGTTTAAAAGACCACGACCTCCAAACTTTCGCGGGATATACAATCTCATTACCGATGACCGCGGATGGTGCATTCGAAATGCAGTCATCAGTGTATGAACTCGCCTATCAATAGCATCTAGTTCAGTCTGAGTCCATCTGAGCATACCAAAGGAATACGTGAGAACTGGTATAACCCAACTATTGCAGGCGCGTATCTTGTTAGCGCCCGACAAAAGACTTTTAAGTACTTTTTTCAGGCGGCCAAAAAATCGGTCCCGCAATGCCTGTTTCACACTAGACTCAGGTATTCCCAATATTATTATTATTATTATATTAGGTACTTTTCGGTACCAGCCAGTTAGAATTATAGGTATGCGACCGTGACTTGTTTAAGCTTTGCTTATACTCCCCAACCCATCTGTATACGCAATATCCCTTTCCTTTCCTTCCCCTTCTATCCTCGATTCCTGTCAACATACTCCAAAATTTGAACTTACTAAGTTGTCATATTCATCTGAGTCTTATATAGAGGTAATCATATGTCTCTTCTTTTTTATTTTCACTGTACCGTTCTCAAAAAGAGTTTTTTTGATATAAAAAATAACAATAACATTACAAGAGAATAAAACGGCGACCATGACCATAAATATTTAAAGAAACATGATAATATAATTGTTAACTTTATAGATGTGACGCCATAAATGTCACAAGCTCCTATTAAATTATCACGTTAGATTTGGGCACCTCAATAACTACATATGTACTTTGTCGTAATCCCTAGACACTTGTCTATTACAAAAGTGGTTTGGAAGAAATCGCTACCAGCGATAAGATTGTACCAGCTGTATATAATTTATTGAAATAAACGGTTTTACTCAATGATACGTCGTCACACACCGACCTAACGGACTGACGTCCGCTACCGTCGCTGGACGACTTACTCTTTGAGAAAGGTGCCCCGTCAGGATCAATTCTAGTAGTGCATCATCGAAATTATGCTTAATTTGTGAAATGTGTTTACTATACCAACATGTAATCGATTTTATCGTACCAGATTTCATAAATCTTTATCCATGTAGTATATAATACTTAACGGAAATTATAATAAGATCACGTTGTAATAAATTCTATGTATAGCGAATAAGTGTAACTTATCAAAATTATAAGTATAGTGTATATCGTTTAAACGAATGTAATGATATGATACGTTTGATTTCATCATTCTGGCACTACATATTGCACCACACTACATATCCCCACAGGAATGCATCACATATTGCATCCATGTAACAAGAAATTTAAAAAAGGAAGCTGCTGGTTACGTAGACAAAAAAATATAATAAAAGTCTCGACTCTCCTAGTACGTAAACCACTAAAAATGCATTAAAATAAAAACAGCATAAAGTCAACACTAATGTTAGTTTCGACGAAGTTGATTTCCCAACGGCAACTTGGTCCCTGCGTGAATTGTTTTACAAGCGCAGATTTAGCTCTGTGAATGAATAGAACAAACTCGCATACTGTTAGTTACTGACGTTGTACGAGTGTATTTTGTATCAGAAGAGTTCTACTGTTAACATTTAACTCCGTTCAACAGTATTTATTACTTACTATCAGTTTCTGAATGAATAAATATAAAATGGCAGGATTGCTCGCTGAAATAAAGTTTAAGTGATAGTATTAGTGATTAGATAGTGTTTTTATATAATTAAAGTGGCTAATAAGATGAGGTTGTACCTAATGGTAAGTTATGTTAAATGCTGCATCAATTTGTAAATGATATTACCCATTATATGTGTTATTGTTTGTTTGTGGTAGTTTCTTTGGCAGTTACTTATTTAAAAAAAGAAAAGACAATTTCCGCATTAGGACTGTATCTCGGGGGACTACAAACATAGAAGCAACGAGCACAAAAAACATATGGGAGTTGATCCTACGATCTCTGACTAAACCAACAAGCCAGTGCAGTATTAGTTGCTAGTGTAGCATATCCAATGTTATAAAATAATTAAACTAATTACTAGTAACTTATGAGTTTAGGTGGAAAGTCCCATTTAATCCTGTCCCAAAATACCTAACAAAAGGTATCGATCGTCGTAAGAACTACGGATACCTTACCTGCAAAAATCGTAACAGGTCATTATCATACACAAGAAAAGTTATTTCTCATAACAACTTTAACTGGAAATTTCAATATTTTATAACAAATGGAATGTCTTAACTTTTCTCTACAGTTTACGCTAGTCAGCAAGACGGCACCTTTGTGGATGTATTTAGGAAAGTTTATTATTTTTACGCTTAAGTTAGACATGAAAAGACATCGATAGCTCTATTTGGAACTTTGGACAAGCCATGACAATTTGTTTATTGCATTACTGTGTAATGAGTTACACATGTGAGTCAGAGAGTCACTGGTGCTCTTCGAACGTTGTACCGTCTTAAAACTAAAACTTCCTTAATGCATTCCCTAATTATTCCCATGATTGATGATGGCGATGTGTGTTATTTTGACCTGAATGCAGACCTTCTGAACAAACTAGACCGTCTTCTGAATAACTGCATTCGATTCATTTTCAATCTTCGCAAGTATGACCATGTCTCTGCTTTATGTTCCCAATTGAAGTGGCTCCCTATTCGGCAACGTCGCAGTTTGCGAGCACTAAATTTTCTATACACCTTCTTGAACTCCCCGTCTCCCCCTTCTTATTTAAGTCCCTACAAATTTAATTGATTCTAAGAGAATATTTCTAATGTGAACCTAAGTGCAGTGGACACATGAGAGCAATCAACTTATATGCACGTTGCAATTCAATTTGTTATGATAAACATGAATGGCTTAATCTCATGTTACACTTGACATAGTTATTTATACCTACTGAATGAGTTGGGAGTGTTAGAACTCTCAAGTGAAGTGGATCGGGTTCGACTTCTATACACAACAATTGTAGTTCTATAGACTGTATAAATAGGATCAATACAATACTTTGTGTAATATACAAATTGTTTATCTGTGTCTGGGTGTTCTTGTGTCCGTTATTTGAGTGTTTGTAAAGTCCCCCGCGATACAGATTTTAATTCTAGTGCACGGGTTGTCGGTTGTCTTTTTCAAATAAAGTATATATGTATATATATATACATAAACATATATTCAGAATAAAAGAGCTTCTCAAGTTTGAGACCTTTTAAGTAACGTCCACTTTTAATACACAATTCGACACTCCACCATACTTAAATAAATGTTTTTTCATTAAGTTGTATTCCCCCAAATGCTGATACTTTTACCGTATTTTTAAAGAAAATACTATCCTTCCTTTGAAAACCACTTCGTTTCTGAATGTTGTTGCTTGGATGTTTATAGGCGCCTTTTTGAATTGACGATTTTTTTAAATTATCATATCTATCTCAGGGTTCGTTGATAAATACCCAAAATAATTTTGGAGATTTATAACCGCCATAATATGTTTGCTACTTATATTTATATTTTTGTTCCTTGATGTGCCATAGGCTTCAGAAAACTTCATTAAAATAAAATTAAGACTTATAACTATTATATCGAAGAAGTAGTAGGCAGCGGCATATTAAATAATGAGTACTAAACGGCCCCAGTTTGGCAACCACCATTTTGTTTCGTAATAGGGGGTGGGCCTATATTCGTGAACAGTATACTGTAAATATATTGTCTGACAGAAAGCAGTTCAATCCCTTAATAGCTTTTTACGACATTTACGGCAAGAGAAGAAGAAGGTGGCGGTAGGAAATATACCTATCACTGTTCACTTTCAGTTGGTTACATATGTTTAGTTGGACTCGATTTTAAACCATAATATTAACAATATACATAAACAATAGCTACTGTCACAGTAAATATTACGATGATGTTGTGAATATTATTTTCTAAAAATAAGTTTTTACTTATACTAAACAACTCGCACAGATAAGACTACTTAAATAGCTTTATTTGCTTAAAACAAATGAGTTATGTTCTACGAATACGGTGGGAAACTAGCATGCTACTAATGCAAAGAGCCCTAGAGGCCCTTGAGGGGCTATCAAAGTAGATGTTTGCCACCGAGGATGTCATAGACACGATACTTATATTTTAGTAGAACCACATACTATAATCAAGCATTTAAACTATAATCTTATCTTTTGAAAAAAGTTGGATTGTTAAAATTTTGTCAGAAAATGTATGTGTATACATATAGCAGAATAGATATTTGAGATATGTATCTATATTGAAATACGGTTAGATATAGTTCATATGGTCGGAAATAGCACATAATACTATTATCAGTGAATAATATACGGGTAGTATACAATAAGGTAGTATAAAATAAGGTACGAGGTAGGCAACTACCAGTGTTAGGAGATTTGGACTAGATTATAGTCGACGCTTACTACGTAGACGATTTACACGCCTTTGCTTACCCTTAGGGATTCAGGAGTACATATATGCATATACAGTCGTGGTCAACTAATTAAGGACATTCAAGATAGTGGACAGCAATAACCGGCTATGTACATATAAATATAAAACCCTGTTGATTTCTCAGTAACTATTATTTGCATAATTTGATCCGATTATTATACTATAAATGGCTGTAAATAAAAGATTAAATAAATATAAAAAAGTGTTTAATATCAAAGGTTAACCATGTATTCAATTTAAGGTACAATTCTGTAGCTGGACATTTAATTAAGAACAGTAAAGTAAAATGAAAAATAGAGTTAAACAGAACTAATAATCTGCAGTATTTTAATTTCTTTAACAACTTCATTTTATTACGGGTAAAATCAGTACCCAGTAGCAAAACCTTTGTTAGTAATTACCGCTTGACACCGATGTGGCATAGACATTATCAGTTTCTGACATATTTCAACAGGAATGTTTGCCCATGCCTCACAAAAAGCTTCATTAAGTTCATCTAAAGTTGTGGTACGATAAATGGCAACTTTTTTCTTAATTTCGTGCCAAAGGTGCTCGATTGGGTTGAGGTCGGGGCTATTTGCTGGCCAATCTAGCACTGATACCGACTGTCTGTTAAGAAACGACTTGACTGAACGGGCTGTATGTTTTGGGTCGTTATCATGCTGAAAAGTCCATATAATAGGAAGATGTTCCTCAGCATAGGGAAGCATAGTTTCTTCTAATATTGCCTTGTATTGATGTTGGTCTAAGTTACCCTGAACTTTCCTCACAGGTCCCACTCCACGTCCAGAAAATGATCCCCACATTTTAATGTTTCCTCTGCCATGTTTCATCTGCTTTTTTGTGAATCTTGGATTCATTTCCGCTTTTACAGGACGCCGTACGTATTGCCTTCCATCTGAAGAAATCAAATTAGCCTTGGTCTCGTCAGAGAATAATACATGTTGCCATTGGTCGTAGGTCCAATGTCCATATTTACGTGCAAACGCCAAACGTGCATTTCTATGCTCTTTCTTTAACAACGGTACTTTGCGAGCCACTCTTCCGAACAACCCTGCTTCTACCAGACGTCGTCGAACTGTCCTCGCTGATACACTGACTCTTTCGTCTGCCCCAAACACTTCATGTTTAATTAAAATAGAGCCTAGAAACGGATCTTTCTTAGCTAACCTGGTTATCATTCTATCTTCTTGCGGAGTTGTTTTTCTCGATCTTTTTTTTCTGGGCACATTTAAAGTTGTGTTATTGCGCCTGAAATGTTGCACTGCATTGCATACCATAGTTTTTGAACAATTTAAATATCCTGCTATCCTTCGGTATGACCAACCACGCTCGACAAACTTCATGATAATTTTTCGTAGTGTTGCATCGCAACTTTTATTTTTGCCCATTGTTCTTCAAAATAACTCTCAAAACTTGAAATTACAAATCTAGATTGCCGCCAAAACTACCACAAAGAATAGGAGAAGAAAGAAAATAATAATTGAGATTCAGATTTTGAAACTAGAACGCAATATCTCAGTGTCCCTAATTAAATGGCCAGCCAGCATTCTTTGAACAAATAGCACTGTGAACATCTATCAGCTGTACTGTAAAGAGGTTTAATGTTTAAGAAGTTATTATTGTTTGTATAATTAGGCACATAAATGACTAATTATACTTACATGTAAAAGATGTGGAATATTGTTTAGACTCGTTGGAAAATAAAAAATAAATTCACAATTTGGATTAACTAGAGAGTGTCCCTAATTAGTTGACCACGACTGTATATGTCTAGCTTTAAAACGAACTTTACCTTCTTGTAACAAAATAAGCGCATTAACAAAAGCCATTATTTAAATATTCTTTACAGAGGAAGGAGCTTTACCACAAAACGAAAGAGACGAAGTTGGAAAGGGGCGGGTGGTCAGAGGAGAGGAAAAAGGGGAGGGGGAGTTAGGCCTCTAGAAACCTCACTAATTTCGGGGAAATATAACGCAAGAGTTGCTTTACAACCGGTTTTCTGTGAGGCCGTGGTATCGTACCGGTCGAGCCGGCCTATTCGTGCCTAAGCATGGCTCTATCACGTTGAATTGTGATTTGTTGTAATCGGCTGAAGGATTTTCAAGACGATGGTATTTTTTAATTTAAAATATTTATGTAATTCTTTTTTATTTATATATATATAGGTAAAAAAAGGGAAAATATAGATGTAACATATATTACAACACGAGTAATACTTTCTATTACAATACTTTTTTGTTTTTTATTTCTGCATATAAGTATGTATGTATATTATATCAATCTGTGGACATATTTAATATACATACATAGCTATTTCAGTTCTTTGTTAGTATGGACACCGAATTCTCTTTGAATGCTAGAACTAGTGTTTGTTTGGAGTTGCAAGAGTACCAGGATTTTTTATTATTGTACCTGTTGTAATAATGATATGTGGTAAAATGTTTGTTAATTAGGCAGTTTCGACAAAACTCTAACAAGAACACAATCCAAATTCGACCTTTTTAACCTACATTCGGAAATTGTGTGAATAGTTCGTAAGCTGCAGACGTGTTGCGCTAAATTCAAGTAATTGCTGATTCTCACTGCTAAACATTTCATTAACTAAATGCAGGCTGCTCCAGTTTGGTGCAAATTTAATCATATCATTTATACATATCATTCCCAAGTTTATGGTTTCATTAGTAAATTGTTAATTATTTTACCAACCACTAACAATTTAGTGTGGTAGAGCCATGCTTGCTTAAGCACGAATGGGCCGGCTCGACCGGTGCGATACCACGGCCTCACAGAAAACCGGTTGTGAAGTAACGCTTGCGTTGCATTTCCCCGAAATGAGTGAGGTCTCCGGAGGCCCAAAATCCCCCCACCCCCCTAATGATAGCGCTGTTAACGAAAAGGATACCCCAGGGGGGTACCAGCGCTAGCGTTGGAGAATCCCCCCCTGGACGTCCACCCTCAGTACGGATTATGTCTGAGCGTGGACGCCCGGACGAAGGGCAGCCTCGTACTCTGGGGGGGGCTCAACTGCGCTCTCAAAATCTGCTCGGGGCAAGAGAAGGCATACCATGGCACCCCCTGTCACGTTTACCGTGGATTTTTGCAACATTAGGGGCTTACATTCGAACCTCGACACTGTCCACCACCACCTTGAGACAGCAAAGCCGGCCTTGCTCTTTTTAACCGAGACGCAGATATCGTCTCCAGCGGACACATCCTACCTCTGCTACCCTGGGTACGGACTGGAACACTCCTTTGTTCCTAAGGCTGGTGTATGCGTGTACGTTAGAGATGATATCACTTCTCGCCGCCTCGGCAATCTTGAAGGTAGGGACCTCTCCATCTTATGGCTACGTGTAGACTGCGACGACCATCCCCGCATCTACCTATGCCTCTACAGGTCCCATAGCGGTGATGCCGAAACGGACCGACTCATCGACCACGTCCAAATGGCTACAGACTCAGTGCTCCAGCAGGTCCCATCCGCAGAGATCGTGATTCTTGGCGACTTTAACGCCCATCACGCCGAATGGCTTGGTTCGCGCAAAACCGATCATGCGGGAAGATCTGTTCACGATTTCGCCTTGGCATATGGCTTGACGCAGCTGGTAGCAACGCCTACGCGAATCCCAGATGCAGAAAGCCACGTGCCTTCACTGTTGGATCTTCTGCTGACCTCACATCCTGACGGCTACAAAGTATCCGTTGAGGCCCCTCTTGGCTCTTCGGACCATTGCCTGATTAGGAGTATGGTGCCACTTGTTCACTCGCTGCGGCCGCGTGTTACAGGCAGTCGCCGCGTATGGCACTATAGGTCAGCAGACTGGGATGGAATGAGAACATTCTTTGCATCCTACCCATGGAGGCAGGTTTGCTTCTCGCCGGATGATCCCAATGTCGTTGCTGACTCTGTCGCGGATGTTGTGCTTCAGGGTATGGAACTTTTCATTCCATTCTCCCTGATTCCCACAGGTGGCAAGTCCCAGCCTTGGTTTGGTCGAACCTGCAAAGCGGCGTCCCGCCGAAAGCAGGAATGTTACCAAGCATGGGCTAATGCAGTGACAGCACGGGATGTAAAGACCAGCACATTAAAGAAGCAATTTAACTTTGCCTCCAGGTCCCTCAAAAGAGTAATTGCTGGGGCGAAGTCGGCTCACATCGGCAGAATTGGCGAGAGACTAGTTAGTCTCCCCTCCGCAACTCGTGCATTCTGGTCTCTTGCCAAAGCTGTCCAGGGGAACTTTTGTAAGCCATCCCTTCCACCTCTGCGCATAGGAGATAATTCGTTGGCCCACGACGCTAAAGAAAAAGCCGATCTTCTGGGCAAACTCTTTGCGTCCAACTCGACCCTGGACGACGGGGGAAACGCACCGCCGACCATACCGCAGTGCGAGACCCGCATGCCGGAAGTCCGGTTTACACAAAGGGCAGTGCGTAAAGCGCTTCTTTCCCTCGACGTTCATAAGTCGAGTGGGCCCGATAGAATCTCTCCTATCGTGCTGAAGACGTGTGCTCCAGAGTTGGCACCGGTTTTAACGCGCCTTTATCGGCTTTCTTACTCTCTTGGCGTATTCCCGAACTCATGGAAGACAGCTCTAGTGCACCCAATCCCTAAAAAAGGAGATCGCTCGGATCCGTCCAACTACAGACCCATAGCCATCACCTCCTTGTTCTCCAAGATAATGGAATCCATTGTTAACTGCCAGCTCCTCCGGTACTTAGAAGACCACCAGCTCCTCAATGATCGACAATACGGCTTCCGTCAGGGTCGTTCAGCTGGTGATCTTCTCGTATACTTGACTCACCGGTGGGCACAGGCGATCGAGACCAAGGGGGAAGCGTTGGCCGTTAGTTTGGACGTGGCGAAGGCCTTCGATCGGGTCTGGCACAAAGCGCTCCTTGCGAAGCTTCCTTCCTATGGGCTTCCCGAGAAACTGTGCAATGGGCTCACCAGTTTTCTTACAGACAGAAGCATCAAGGTCGTTGTTGACGGTGCATGCTCCGACTCGAAGTCTGTTAATTCTGGTGTCCCACAAGGCTGTGTGCTATCACCCACGCTGTTTCTTCTGCATATCAACGACATGCTGCAGATTAGCAGCATCCATTGCTATGCAGACGATAGCACGAGTGATGCCCTTTACACCGGCCGCGCTAACATTTCTCGGGTAAACGTCATCGAAAGCCGATCCAAACTTGTGTCTGAAATCGAAACTTCTTTATCAAAAGTTTCAGATTGGGGTCGACTTAACCTAGTCCAATTTAACCCCACGAAGACACAGGTTTGCGCGTTCACCGCTAAAAAGATGCCATTGGTCGTATCACCTCAATTTGAGAGCACTTCCCTAACTGCATCAGCCAGTATCGGAATCCTTGGCGTCGATATATCAAGCGAAGTCCAGTTTCGCGGTCACTTAGAGAGTAAGGCCATATTAGCCTCGAAGAAGCTTGGTGTGCTAAACAGATCGAGACAGTATTTTACTCCGGCCCACCGCCTGCAACTTTATAAGGCGCAGGTTCGGCCGCACATGGAATACTGTTCTCATCTCTATGCAGGTGCACCCCAGTACCAACTTCTCCCTCTTGACCGCATTCAACGGAGAGCGACTCGCATCATCGACTGCCAAGATATCTCTGATCGACTTGACACCTTGGCGTTGCGTAGAGATGTAGCTTTTTTTTTTTTTTTTTTTTTTTTTTTTTTTTTTTTTTTTTTTTTTTATATTAGCCTACCATAGTGACTCCACTTTGCCTGATGGAAAGCAATAGGTGGAGTCAAAGAGTGGTGGTCACCATCCTCATTGCATGTGTAGTCAATGCAGCATGGTGACCCACACTATGGCGGCCTGGTGAGATGCTTTTTCACGCCCCGCTTAAAAGACCCGGGATCATAGTGGGAAGGAAACACGTGCGCTGGTAGAGAATTCCAGGCTTTTACCGATCGGCACAAGAAAGAAGAGCCAAACCGTTTAGTTCGGGTACGTATATTTTCGACGCACAAACGGTGACTCCTCAGGCCAGCACGTGTAGTCCTGTAGAGGAAGGGAGAAGGTGGGACCAATTGGAAGAGCTCATCAGAACACTCCCCGTGATGTAGGCGATAGAGGACTGCCATAGAGGCGACATCTCTTCGCAACTGCAGAGGCTCAAGAGACTGGGTGATCTCAGGACAGTCGATAATGCGGACTGCGCGCCGCTGCAACCGATCGAGAGCGTCAAGCAAATACTGCGCATAGCCGTCCCAGAGATGAGAGCAGTACTCCACGCAGGAGCGAACCTGGGTCTTGTACAAAAGACACAGTTGCTCGGGCGAGAAGAACCGTCTCACCTTGTTCAAAACGCCGAGCTTACGCGAGGCCGCCTTAGTGACACTCTCGATGTAATCGCGCGGATTGAGATCCCGGCAAATATCCATACCCAGAATACTAAGCCTATCCTGCAGTGGCAGTTGAGTGCTCTGAAGAGTAGGAAGGGGAAGGAATGGAGACTTTTTGTTAGAGAACACACACGCTTGTGTTTTCTTGGCGCCGAACTCGACCAGATTCTCACAGCCCCATTGGGAAATGCGGCTCAAGACCCGGTCGAGCTCAGCGACAAGCTCCTGTCGTTTTTCCTCAACGTCTGCCAGCTTGGCAGTAGGATGCCCGAAATATCGCCCGTGCACTGTACTGTCGTCTGCATAACAATGTATATTGCCAAGGGCCAACATGTCATTGATATGCAGAAGAAACAGCGTAGGCGATAGGACGGAGCCCTGAGGTACACCAGCGCTTACCTCGTGGAAGTCTGAGGCCGCGCCGTCGCAGAGAACCCTAATGCGGCGCTTTTCGAGGAAGGCAGCAACCCAGTTGCAGAGTTTAGGTGGCAGACCAAATGCAGGAAGTTTGGAGAGAAGCGAGCGGTGCCACACCCTATCGAAGGCCTTGGCAATGTCTAGGCTGATGGCCAAGGACTCCCCATGCCTATCCATAGCCTCACCCCAAAGGTGTGTGACGTACGCTAGAAGATCACCCGTGGATCGGTTCGGCCTAAAACCATATTGCCGATCATTTAACAAGGAGTGATCCTCTAGGTGGCGGATTAGTTGGGTGTTGATGATCCGCTCGAACACCTTACAGAGTATGGAAGTGACGGCTATAGGTCGGTAATTGGCTGGATCGGAGCGGTCGCCTTTTTTGGGAATGGGTTGAACATTCGCTTCTCTCCAGGCCTCCGGAACAATTCCTGAGGAATAGGACAGGCGATACAAGCGCGTTAGTACGGGAGACAACTCAGGTGCACAGTTCTTAAGAACCACCGCCGGAATACCATCGGGTCCACTGGCTTTCCGGACATCGAGTGACCGAAGCTCCGCACGGACATCCCTCTGCCGGATGCGAATATCCCGCATTGCGGAGTCGCAGGACGCAATGGTGGGCGTGTGCGCGCAACGGTCATCGATTCGGGAGTTAGCCGCAAAGAGGTCAGCTAGTAGATTCGCTTTCTCTTGCGGCTCGTGGGCCAGTGATCCGTCAGGGTAGTTCAACGGCGGCAGCGAAGGTTGGCAATAGTTGGACTGCACGGCTTTGGCCAATCGCCAAAACTTACGGCTACCCGTAGGGTACGCGACGAGTTCTTGACCAAACCTTGCAATGCGCTGGGCATCTGCTCTGATGTAAGCCCTCTTGCATTCCCTAGTGGCTCTGTTTAGTGCTGCTTTTAGGCGATCAATGTCTGGGTCACAATGTGCACGGGCCCTGATCCATGCGCGGTAGGCCGACTGCTTTTGAGCAACGGCCCGGATGCACTCGCGATTGAACCAGGGACGGGTCTTCGTGCTGGCGACTTCACTTTAGGGGATATAATACTCCATACCGACAGTGATTTCGTCAGTCACGGCAGACACACTTTGCGACAGATCCCTATCTTTAAAGCAGCGTTGAGCCCACGGGATGGATGCAAAATATTCCCGCATTCCATCCCAGTCTGCTGACGAGTAGTGCCATAACCGCCGCCTTGTTACCACAGGTCGTGGAGGCGTAACTAGAGGCACTGAGGTCGACACCAGGCAGTGGTCGGAGGATCCCAGAGGGGCGAGAACCGATACGCTGTACTGCGCTGGGTGATTCGTCAGCAGTAGGTCCAGCAAAGAGGGCGCTTGACCCGTTATGTCTGGTATCCTGGTGGGCTGGAGTACCAGTTGGGTAAGGTCATGCGTGAGAGCAAATGCGTGGGCAGTTCGACCAGCGTGGTCAGTTTTGGAAGATCCCAGCCAGGACTCATGGTGGGCGTTAAAATCTCCCAAAAACACCAGTTCGGCGGTCGGAAACTGCTCCTGCGCTTTATCCGCTGCTTGACTCAGGTGGTCAAAGAGTCGAGTTGTCTCGGAGTCTCCGGAATGGGAGCGTTAGAGGCACACGTAAATCCGGCTCGTAGAGCCAAAATCCACGTGGAGCCAAAGGATGGAGAAGGATGTGTCTTCTAGGCAGTGCAGACGGCGACAACAAACATCCGCCCTGATGAAAAGGCACACTCTAGCCCTTGCGAGGAAGCACTCCTCAAGCACGTAGCCGGGATAGTGGAGATATGCCGTGTCGGCAGGGCGGCGTATTTGTGTCTCCGTGAGAAAGAGCATGGCCGGCCGAGCCGTCTCGAGGTGTTGGTGTACGGCGCTGAGGTTTGCATGGAGTCCACGTATGTTAGTGAACTCCACCTCAAAAAGCGGGTTGGTGGGAGAGGAGGATGCCGCTGTAGGACCACTTTTCTTTTTTTGAGCTGCCATGATAGAAGAGGAAGGGGGCGTAAAAGGCATGACAGTCATCGTGGCAATGTAAACTGAGACTAAAAATGCTGTGTCATCATGTATCGGTGAAGCATGACGGTGACCGAACCGCCGGACGGAAGGGCCCCCGTACCCTCCCGGAAGTGGTCGCCGGGTCCCACCATCCGGTCACCAACCGGCACGACGAGCCACTCCGTGGATTATGCGCGACCTGACGGGGCAGCCTCCCAGGGTGGTTAGCCGTGGTTGGGCCCCTCTCTATGCCGCGGGCGGCCAGCGGCACCACCGTTTCTACGGGTCTCCCTGGCCGACGGTTCGATCCACGCCACCCTCACAATGACTCTACAGCACTCCACTGCTCACACACATACCACGATAACTGTCACCCCTGCATCGATGTGGGCCTCCGGTCTCTCACTCACCAGCGAAAGGCGACACCACGAATGTTGTCACTTTAGGCTGGTATTCTGTGAGAGGGTAGTACTGCCCCGGTCGAGCCGGCCCATTCCTGCTGAATAAATCAGCGTGGCTCTATTACCTTTAAACGAACAGACGGGTCACCTGGTGGTAAGCAACAACCGCCGTCCATGGGTACCAGCACCTCGAGAGTCGCTGGCCGCCTTTGAGGGTGATGAGGGATGAGGGTATGCGGGGAAGGGAAAGAGGGGGGGGTGAGGAGATGGAAAAAGGAGAGGGGGAGTTGGGGCTCCGGAAGCCTCACTAATTTCGGGGAAATGCAACGCAAGTGTTGCTTCACAATCGGTTTGCTGTGTGTCGAGCAGGCCCATTCGTTTCTAAGCATGGCTCTACCACGTGTCTGATAGATAACAGGAGATGGGGTGGCCCTATTTTATTCCACAGAGAAACAGATAGAAATTTAGTAGTATTTATATGTAACAACATATATTTTAGTGAGTAGTACTCCTATTAAATATCCTGCTTTCGGACAGGTAAAGTGAACATAATTTTATGTCTCGTCTGTTACAAAAGAGGTGAAGAACAGGATTAGAAGCTCTTTGCTTTTGAGCCTCTTTTCTGATCGATACTATTAAAAAGTAAATATTTGTTACAAAATCGAGTTGTTGAAGACTTTTTATATCAAAAGTTGTTAAAAAGGAAGATTACGCTTCCTATACTTTTTTTTAGAGAATAAGCAAATAAATTAACTTTGTGATGAGCATTTTCTTTTCCGCTCAAATTATAATGAGTTTTGGAGTATACATATATATGTAGTTATGTAACGATATTGATTAAGCCCTTAAATAAAATAAAGATAACTCACTTCAAACGAACCCCAGGAAATGTGAAGTTTGCTGAGTTTGTATTTTGTGACCAATTACCAGAGCTTGGGGAAGTTATGGTTATGCAATTTTATTAGAGGGTTTTTCTTTGTGCTTTGATATAAATATTTGCGAAATAAGGCATACAATTACTCCTACCTAAAAGGCCGGCAACCAGTAAACTGAGGAGATATATGTATGTTTAGTTTAAATATCAAGAATATAAAAATATATTATCTTCATCATCATCATCAGCTACTCGTAGTCCGCTGCTACGCATATGTAGGTCTCTGCCAATGTAAGTCACCGGTTTATCGTCATGGTCAACTATCCGCATCCAAGAACATCGATCGAGCATATATATCTAATTACGGTCACACTCTAGACGACTAGTGTCTTCAGTACCAGTCTCACGAAAGCTCTCATTTCTCTAAAATACGTGAACCATTTTGCTAATTAGAATACACGCAAAAAACAGTAAAATTCTACAATCTGATAGTACGCTTAACTGAAAAGCACAATAATACTTTGAAAGTCATTTGGCCGAAGAAATAATTATCACTATTTATTTTCTCTCTATGCCTTTAATGCTAGAACGTACGTTGTGTGCCATGCTGCATAAGCACGCGCGTCTTATGCGTGCAGCTGTTCACTTAATAATATTGCATGAGACAACAACACCAAGCATTATGTCTCCTACTATTATTGTGTTTCGAATTTTTTCTAGTCTATTTTAGAAAAGATATCGGTTTTAAAGATAGTAAATAACTGTACTCTACTTGGTGTAAGCTTGTGGTGCGTTACCACAGCAGGTTGCATAGAACATTAGATGGCGGTTGATGTCATTAGATTTGGCAGCTGCGCCTGGCTGTAAAGGTCGTTTTTTCCGGGGTCTGTTGTGTACTTTTACAAAGAATCTGATATCAGATATATTTTTGCAGTTTTAAGTTTTAAGAAAAAAATAATAATGCCGAAGATAGATATTTCTATTTACAAATTGTTTGGACGGGTCCACTAAAATGAACTTGGTGCTTTCTTCAAAAGCTCATCTCAGACGTTAGCGTGCATGGTTCTCATATGTTTTTTACCAGTACATCTGTATGGACTTTAAAACAGACTTTAACCTCTGAGTTTGTTTCGGTGTTTCTTCTCAGGGTAGTCACCTAGGAAACACCGGCCTCATCTAGCATAAACTGACAGAAAAAAATATATTGACGTGTAAAAGTGTTGTTATTACCTATTATTTAGATTAGTATTTAACAATTTTGCATTTAAATTTTCAATACACCGTGTGTCAAGCGATGATGAAATATTGTATGTATAAGGATATACATACATTGAATGTATATTCTTATCTGAAATAACTGCCTGGGTTGTCAAATGCACAATATACAACAAATATCTATTTGAATGGTGTTGTGGTTAGTGATCCCAACTGCTAAACCAGAGATCGTGGCTCCGATACCCTCCCAGAATAAAGAATTGTGAGATGAGTAGAATCATTTGTACTGCGTATGAGTTTAATTTATATATAATATCAATTTACTTGTTGTATAATGGTAGAGCCACGCCTAGGCACGAATGGGCCGGCTCAACCTGTGCGATACCACGGCCTAACAGAAAACCTTATAATTTCAGAGAAAAGCAACGTTCGCGTTGCCTTTCTCCAAAATTAGTTAGATTAGCGGAGGGCCAACTTCCCCTCTCTCCTCTCCCCTCTTCCTCTCTCCTTTTTCCCATATCCTCATCCCCTCTTCCTGCTTTTTCCTCCCCGCATCTCCCCTCAAAGGTCAGCAGCGCACTTGTGACTCTTAAGTTGCAGTTTTCCATGGACTGCGGTTGTCACTTACCATCATTTGACCCGTCTGTTCATCTGTCCTCCTACATTATATTAAAAAAAAAACTATATATATTCACAAACATAGCACACAACATAACACAGTATAAAAACTTTGGTTAGTTATGGACCAGAAGGTCATGTGTGAGACAGTCTCAAACAATTTTTCCTCATAAAACAACGTTATATAGCATTTAATTTTGTTTTGTTGAGTAAATATACATGATCTTAAAAATAAACACATTTTGCGAAGTGCTCCAAAATACTGAAACTCTCAAAATGAGAAAAAAAAACAAACAAACAAACTGCCTGATGTGGCACAAAGCCCAAACCGCATACTGAACTTGTCAAAAGTCTTGGACAATTCGTTTGCCGCTGATAACCATTTACCATCAGACTTGTTTTTAGATCTTGTTTTCTTTCAACCTCAAAAGTTTAAAATATATTTCGTGCTAAGTTTCTATAGTAAGGGCAACTTGAAGTCGGTCCATGTTCCTGTGAGAATGTCATACTATTTTATATTTTATGAACTTCCTTGTTCAGCACACAGAAAGTACTCGCTTAGCTACAGAAATTTCCAATGAACATAAATAAAACTTAAGTTCTATACTAAAACAATTAAGATTGTAGTACACTAAACTTAAGCTTATTTCTTTATTATTACTAATAGGAGTTGTTACAGTATTTATATACAAAGAAATAAAATCATATAATAAGTAGTGAATAAATTCTAACATTTAGAGCTTTGACAACATAAGAAGTATCAGGCAACATCGGAGACTTATACAATTTAAGAGAACAAATAAATGTTATTATTAAATGACTACGAATTTAAAAGAAAAAAATAGTTACAACTTTTTTTGTATTACTGCTTTTGAGAATTTTTAACAGAGACAGGAGAGACAGACAAGCAAGTGACGTGGGTGTGTTTCAGCCCTGAATTTATGAATAAACCGCAAAAGGGTAATAAAATATTACTGACGTTTGCAATCATTCCGGATTACTGTAAAATTTACGTTGTTTGATTAGTGAAATCGTCAGTAGTTATTATTCTCTAGCGCTGATAGATGATGGTTTTCAGTTGGTTTTCAGCAAATTAATTCTAGAGCAAGAATATACTCTCGGCAATATACATATACTATACCGCGCTTCTCTAGGGCTGGTTGACGCGTAAAATATGTTGCTTCTCATAAGTTAAGTGTCTGTGTTGAGCTGTATTTAAAAAGATGTGTTGAGCTATTAATGAATAATTGAGATTATAAATGGTATTTTTTACATATAAGTGCGATACTGTCCAAACTGACAGGTCTTTGGTTATCAAATAAAAAAACAACAAAAGCGAATACTGACATCAAATCATCAAATAATTCAAAACTGATCTGAGTTATATGGACTCATATTAAAATTACAAATCTGAAATAATGTCACTCTATTAATGTTTGATTACATAAGACTCAAACTTAAACAATAAAAGATAACATAAGGGAAATTGAATTTTTCCATTAGGAAAGCTCTATGTTTACACTATAAAAGAAAGGGTTTTCTTCAGTGAGGTCGATGAAAAAACGAGGCTTACTCTCAAAATATTTATTTTAGATCGACGACAAACTAGCGCACGAAAGAATATTCGACTTTAACGACTATGACATCGAAAACTATGTATCAATATGTCTTCTAACATTAACTATGTGTCTCTATGAAACATATCTATATAAGTATGCATTTACAAAAAAAAAGTAACAGAATTATGGACGTTCTAAACCCAATTGTACAAGCAAACCTTAGTTGTTAATTAAATAGCGTTGCGTATTATGTCCTGCAACATTTTCAAATTTAAACATACATAGACTGACGCCTGTATCCCCAAGAGCTACGCAGAGGAGTTGTAACTTGTGACTTTTGAGTTGCAGGTGTCTAAGGTGTTCCGTTTGTAAAAAAAAAGCTTGCCGTCATCCGGGCACTTTTTGGAATTGGATGGGATTTGGAATACATTGATAGGAAATTTAGGATAGAAAAGAAACAAAAGAATGTTGCGAACATGTAAACATGTTTATACAAGTCAAGTCTTCTCGATAACAAGATTCTTCTTACTATAACTTCGATGTATAAACAGACGCAGGTAGTTATGGCCTTTTTTTATCGTGTGGTGTGATGACCCGGGGGGGGTCCACGGATCATCACCTCACTAGAGCTATCAGTGAAGTGGTATGTCGGACTCAAACCGACTAAAACCACACGATATTCGATCACAAGTGTGGTACAGAACACGACGCGGTAACATCGGGCAGCCCGATTCGCTACCCCCAGGCCAGCGCTCATGGAGGTCGGAGGTCATTCTGCGCCCTCCGGCGCCTGGTGAGTCCACTGCGGGACGAGAGAGTGCGAGACCTCTCCCGTTCCCGTTCTGTTATCTTCATCACCTTAAGTGACTTGCGAATGTCATATGGCATAATCGTAAGAGAGAATTCAGTTCTTGCCTTGCTTTAGTTGCAATATTTTAATATGCTAATGTTATGACGATTATTGCTTGTGGCGTCGTGCGGGAAACTCTCTCCGTCTCAGTGGGCCTTTACGTTATAGGTTTATTCCACTCAAAAGACAAATTATGATAATCATAACACAATACACTAATATCAAAAATTACATCTGTAGCTATATTTATGTCATATTCGCGAAAAACTTAAAATAAAGTAAAGAGGCTTGAACCGTTCTAATTAGTACTGCTTTCTAATAAGGTAGTGCTATTGAGCCTTTAAAATTCTTTTTTATTTAATTATCATGTCAGCCCCCCCCCCTTCCTCTCGGTGGTCGATCCTCCCAAGTGGTCGATAAATATCTCAGAATACAGGAAACTTTTCTTACTTTTTTTTAAGAAATAAATGTAGCTCGTATTTGAAATGTAGATAGAGAGAGAGAGAGAGAGAGAGAATAGAACTGTAGTAGTTTTAGTAGGTTCGAGTCTAACTTACATCGTCATAGTACCCCATCTGACCTTCCAAAGATAAAAATCCTGTGTGGCCTATCGAAGTCGAAGTCAGGCGCCTGCATTTCAAATAAACAGACGTGTATTTTCATCAAATATTGAACGGTTAAAATATAATCCAAGTTCCTAAGACACTTTTAGGTGAAAAAGTTAACTTATTAAAGAAAATTTAAACAATTTTAGAAAATGGCAAGTCTGACATGAAGCGGGAAATATCGGTAAGCCATTAGGATAATACGGGACAAGATCACGAGAGATCGACTCGACAACTTTATTAAAACTATCTCTTTTGCCAAAGCCGGCTTATAAATGTAGTGGTCGAACCCTCAGTATTTATCTCACAAGCATAAGACCCTCTTAAGATATACAGCCTACTCGGCCTGATACTAGTGTAGTTCCAGATTTAGGCGTGTGTGACTAAAATAATTGAAAGTTTCCATAAATCGTTTAAAAAACATATTACAGGTGAATTTTCTATTTTGGACGAAGGCGTGAGCTTATGCATGCATGGATTTTCGTGTTATATTTAAGAGCTATGCTATACCGGTAAAAAACAACTGCATACTGGATAAACTCCCCGTTAGCATAGGTATTTTTACCATGTCTTAGTATTTCATTTGAATATTTTGCAACTCTGTATTAAATCAAAATTGTATTACTCCGTGATTAGTTTAAATACCACAAGTTGATACTAAAAATATTATTAATCTGTCCACTTTTAGCTTGACCAATATAGAATGTCAACGGCAATAAGTCCGGCTACATGCTTAGTGAAGGAAGAATAAATGTAAACAAATCTTAAATCATATCATAAAACCTAAAATAAAATGTAACGCTTATGCGATAGCACATTACTTAACAAAAAACAAAATTGATCATTTATCATTTACAATCTACTATATAATACAATGTTCCAAACCTCACGTAAAAAAAATCTCCAGAAAATAGATACTAAAGTATTCAGCACAAAAGCTTTACCGACCAGCCTTCGGATCGGATACGAGTCATTACAGTCTTTTATTAAGCCAACAAAACGGTCCTCGACCCTAAAAGGTCAACTCTATAGCAAACCTGTGACCCCGTAGATTTCAGGGTTAGGAGATAAATTGGGTTGAAGGTAAATTATATACGCCTATGTGTTATAAGGAGTTATTCGAAATTCTGCGTCGGTGTCGAGTGCCACACATAATAATTTAATTTTGATGGACGGTTTGTTTTACTCGCTCTGAATGATGCTCTTCTACTGCACTTACAATGTATTAGATGACTTATAAGTATTAAAGTAAATCAATTGTCATAAAAAAGTGAAACACAATTTTTACAGTTACCATAGAGACTTTAATAATATAAGTAAATTCCGTTTGAAGTTCAACAAACGATCCCTTTCTAAACGACTTAGTAAATCACTGGAAGAAAAGAAAAATTTTCAATAAAGCTTTTATTATTTTGGTCGTAATTTATCGCTTTCCAAATATATGTATCTATATGTCCATCATGCAAACTTTGTTCCATTAGAAGAACCTTTGATTCCACTATTTTAAAACTCTAGTGTTTGTAATATGGCTCAGAACGTAGTGTGAAGTATTTCATAACTTAATATCAGTCAATGTTTTTCTACCATTTCATCTTTTTACGAGAGATTTTTAGTGACAGATTCTAGTAGAAAAATATTTAAAATCTGTGTAGACCAGCACCTTACTATAAAATTCAGACGTCTATATGATTCAGGTTAAAAATAGCCTACGAAAATCATTTATTGGAATTCCTTGAGTAAATAGTTCTTGAAAATTAGGAATTCTGATAAATATTAAAATTTCTTTTGGTGCAAAAGGTTGCAGCAAGCATATTCTTTATTTTTTTCTTTAAATCTTTTTTTAATTTTTCTGTTAAAAAGTAAATTTAATTATTTTAATTAAATTATTATTAAATGAATAAAAGTATATTATTCGTATAATTAAATTTAATTGTATATGTATACATATATCATCCTAACGCTAAGATCATCTCTTGTGATTGTAAATCGTAGTAAAGACTTGATTGTAAATACATTTACTTGAGTTGCAAGCTTTTCAGCTTTCCCGCCTTTCTATGTCACCGTATACATTTTAACACATTACATTAAACAGATATAGCGGTTGATTAATAGGCACACACCATACTGGTCACTATTCATTTACGCATCGAAAACAACACTTCGTTGCCGATAACATACTAACTAAAACTAATTTATTTGTGTGATGTTAACAATGCGACGCCTTCGCGAAGCCAATAACAATCGAGATAACTTGACCATGGACGAAACGTCGCTAAGTACCGCTGAGAACGGTAATTCACCTATTTTTATTATTTTACAGTAAATAGAATTTGGAAATTATTGACATTTATGAATTTGAATTGTATTGTTATTATACTATATAGTATTGAATTGTGTACGTAAATTCAGTAAAAAAAAAGTCAACTGCTAATGCAGCAGTTAACGTTTTTTACAGCATTGTGGTTAATGTACTTTTTTTAAATAAAATATTTCTTTTATAGCAGAATGAATAGAAAATATACATATTGAAAGCATTAATGTCATGTATTGTATAATATGCATTAATCTCAAGTCAATATTAAAAAAAAATGAAATTGCTGTGCCGTAAACAGATTTTATTAAGTACCTTTTATGCTCCCGGTTTCTCCCATCACGATTTGATCTTTCTTTCCTATGCCCTGAAACCACCTAAACCCCCTCCCAAAATTCTTCATGTCCGAAGTTATGGACGCATGGATGTCCAAAAACTATGTGCTGATGCTTCTGAAATAGATTGGAAGAGTGTAGCAGCAGTCACCAACGTAGAGTCAGAATTTTTAATGACAGTATTGTTAGGTTGTGCGACACACACGCTCCTGTTAGGAAGGTAAAATTAAAGCGTCCACCGGCACCATGGATGACGGAGGAGGTGAGAATTGCCATAAGACGAAAGGACCAGACTTTTCTGCGGTTCAAGCGGGATCGTTCTGAAATTAATTGGAACCTTTTTAAGGTGGCTAGGAATCGGTGTAATCAGGTGATAAGCAACGCAAAACGCCGACACATCATTCAACACATAGAGGCTTCATCCACTACTTGTATCTCGAAGTTTCTAAAAACTCTGGGTATCGGTATATAAACAACAACATCCTGTAGTTCAAAAGACAATCGGTTTGAATGACATCAATCGACATTTCACATCTACAACTCCCCTAGATCATCAAACCAAATGTCAGACCTTAAGCTATATAGGTAGTATAACAAGTCCCACTACTGACGCATTCACTTTTTCTCCAGTTCCTCTTTAGGATATTAAAAAGATTAACCTGTCCATTCGCTCCAAAGCCGTGGGCTGTGATGGCATCAGTCGACGCATTGTTGTCCCCATCCTAGATCATATTATCCATGTCAGTTCCCATATAATCAACTTTTCCCTTGACTCTGGAACCTTTACCTGCCTCTGGCGTAAAGCTTATATCATACCTTTGCCCAAAACAAGTAACCGTTCTCTTCCACACCACTTTCGTCCTATTTCTATTCTCCCCTTCCTGTCTAAAGTTCTAGAGGCTTGTGTAAACAAGCTGCTTTCGCAATTTATATTTCGTCATAATCTCCTGAGTCCGTTACAATCTGGTTTTAGGCCCGGTCACAGATCCATGTCCGCTCTCCTAAAAGTGACTGGCGATATTAGAGAGGGTATGAATAACACTAAAAGTTACCGTTTTAGTCCTGGTTGATTTCTCGAATGCCTTCAATACCGTCAGTCACGAGGTCCTGCTATCCATCCTTTCATATCTTATGATCTCCTCAGAAGCACTGGAATGGTTCTCGTCTTATCTTCAGGGACGTCAGCAGTGCGTTCGGGTGGATGACTCGTCATCAAACTGGACTGACCTCTGCAGCGGCGTCCCTCAAGGCGGTATATTATCTCCCTTACTATTTTCATTATTTATTAATCAGTTAACGCCACACCTTCAGATTCCGTATCACCTGTATGCTGATGACCTGCAGATATACTCCCAGAGTAGGGTTGAATACTTATCAGAGGCCATTGATGATGTAAACAAAGATTTGGAAACTATAAGATCCTGGTCGTCGAGATTTGGATTATCAGTAAATCCAACCAAATGTCAGGCAATCGTCGTAGAGAGCAAACTAATGATGGGCAGGCTCGACACTGGGACGATTATACCAATAGTCTTTAATGGCTCACCTATATCTGTGAGTTCAGCAGTTAAAGACCTAGGTTTGTTTATTGTCTCGACCCTGGATTGGCGGGCCCAGGTTACACATGTAAGTCAGAGAGTCACTGGTGCTCTCCGAACGTTATACCGTCTTAAAAACTTCTTCCCTATTAAAACTAAAACTTCCTTAATGCATTCCTTAATTATTCCCATGATTGATTATGGCGATGTGTGTTATTTTGACCTAAATGCAGACCTTCTGAACAAACTAGACCGTCTTCTGAATAACTGCATTCGATTCATTTTTAATCTTCGCAAGTATGACCATGTCTCTGCTTTATATTCCCAATTGAAGGGGCTCCCTATTCGGCAACGTCGCGGTTTGCGAGCACTAAATTTGCTATACACCTTCTTGAACTCCCCGTCTCCCCCTTCTTACTTAAGTCCCTACTTTCAATTTTTGTGCTCCACTCATGGACAGACCTTCGTTCTTCAAACAATTTGCTCCTCTTATGTCCTCCTCACAGCTCTAACTTGGTCAACTCATCTTTCTTCGTGCAAGCAGTTCTTCTATGGAATACGCTTCCTCTTGAGCTTAGAATGTCTGAAAGTCGTTTAACGTTTAAGAACAAAGTACGTATACTAACATACACATATAAATAGGATGATAGAGAAATAAAAATATATATATGGAAGAATATATATATATATATATATATATATATATATATATATATATATATATTTATTTATTTAACTTCAGTTGTTTTAAAATACCAGTAAATTCCAGATGTCTGCGCCTACCTTATCGCTTTTCTTCACCACCTCAAGATTGACTGGTAGAGATACACTTGTCCATGAAGTTTTTAAATAAATAAATAACAATAAATAATATTTAGTATGTTAACCCCAACTACGAAAATAATAGTATACTTTACTATCTCAGTACTGAGCACAAGTCACAAGTCACACAATACTGCTGCTGTCGGTACTTCGTAAGTTGAAAATGGCGCCATTTTGGATACATCAATGATTTCTACATTAGTTGATTGTTTATTTAAAAATAATTATTGATTGGTGTTGATCCCACTGAATTAGCTTTGTGGTCATCCAGTGAACCTCCATTTTGTCCCTGAATTCAAGACTTAGTTGCAAGTGTTCATGGGCGTCGAAGTCACTTACCATCAGATGACCCGTCTTCTCAATTTATCCCCTTATAACATAAAAAAAGCGAACAATTGCAAAGAGAAATTAATGATGAATGAGAGAGTATTGTGGGTGCTTTCTGATAAACGGTATCTTATGTCCCAGCAGCTGATAAAGCTCTTTCTGATGCAACAGTGGTTGGCACCAGTGTGAGTAGACAATTTTATAAGAACTGTAAAAAACTGCCCCTTGTTCCTCCACCCTCATATACACCCATCTCTTTCTTTATGAGTAAATCTAACCTATCTAAACTCTTCGTAGATACACCTATAAAAGAACTTTTAGACACTTTCATAGTTTCTTGTAATTCCTCTTGAAGAGTATTGCTAGTTTTTACAGCAGCAGCACGTAGACAGTGGTAGAGCCATGCTTAGGCACAAATGGGCCTCCTCGACCGATGCGATACCACGGCCTCACATAAAACCGGTTGTGAAGTAACGCTTGAGTTGCATTTCCCCGAAATAAGTGAGGTATCCGTAGGCCCGAGTCCTTCTTTCCTCTCCCCTTATCCCCCTTATCCTCTTTCCTATCTCCTAATCCCCCGTACCATCAGGTGACCCGTCTGTTCGTCTGTTACCGGGTGGAAGTTTGTAGTGTCGCTTACTACTCCGGCCCAATCCCGTCATTCTTGAGCGAGATCTATTATGCTTCGAGATTGATCTCGAAAAAGACACGAGATCTCGCGGGATCTCGATGTCGCGAGGTTTCGTGTCTTTTGATCAGGATTGCATTCTTACCTCTCTCTCCCATACAAGGAACAAGAAAGCAGAAGTTAGGCTTTGCAGTCTAACTAGGACAGGAACCTCCTCAACACCACTTTCTTTACAGTGCCCTGCACTCTGATTATAAATAAATAAATAAAATTTAACGAGAGCCTCGTGCATGCCAATCCGTGAGCAGATACCACTATTGGAATGATAGCCAAAATGATATTCCACATGTCGACAATCTCGTGAATTGTTTTTTTAATTAAATATTACTTTATCTTTTTTTAGACAACTTAACGTTAGGAATAGTTAATGTGGGGCTTTAAAAACGTTCAGTCAAACAACACAAAGAACCCAGCCTCGAAACAGCTATTTTTAGACCACACAAATTTTTGTCCCATGAATTAGGTAAGGTAAGTCAAAATATGCTATATTTATACTCGTAGTTCTACTAATAATTATAAATACTAAACAGCTGGATTAACGCAGCTAGATTTAAATAAACTCACAAACAATCCAGCACTATACACAAACTTATAAATCCTCCACAACTAAGTGTTAAAGTGCTTTATTACAACTCACTATTATTAAGGCGCTACAAAAGAAATATATCTCTCCGAAGCCTAAAAAAAGTAATTGAAAAATGGCTGAAGTAATGGATAGCGTGAGCCCGCTTACCGCCGCTACCGCCATCTATCAACGAGTAGATGACGATGTTTTGATCCGTCACGCGACTTGTGAATAAAACACTGTCTGTATCATCGATCATTGATATAAAGTGTTCCTAGTGTTTGAGCTGAAATATTGTGTTGTGTGTTATTCGGTAAAGAGTTTTGATTAAAGAGAAATTAAGTACTTATGTTATTCCATACTATAATAATGTCAGCTCATATATTATATTATTATATACTTTCCGAACAGTTCACTACCTCTACCTAACAGAATACTGCAGTTACTGTCATTCTTTGCAGCTTACTTAATTAATCAATGTCTTTAAGACTGTAATGTAAAATTCGCAGTTCTGTGATACTGAGCCCACTTAGTACATATACATATATGTATTAGAATCACAACAGTAAGCAAGTGTTGGCTAACGGTGACCTGATGAAAGCACGTACTTAACTTGTGAAAATGTTTTTATTCAATCACAGATTTGCTGTAAATTGTTTAAAGTTAATCCATATTATAAAGAACTAGCTGCGCCCGACAGACGTTGTCCTGAAGTTGCAGTATAGATAAATAACCTAGACACCGACTGCAGCGCCATCTGCCGGGCTGATTTGTGAATGTAAACCATTCCCAGATCCCCTTGAACACACACAAAAAATTTCATCAAAATCCGTCCAGTCGTTTGAGAGTAGTTCAGAGATACACACATTCACAGAAGAATTATATATATAAAGATATCTTCTATTTTCCGTGATAGGGAGAAAGAGAGAGAGAGAGAGAGAGAGAGAGAGAGGGGGGGAGAGAGAGAGAGAGAGAGACCGCTCCCCTCATCCCACTCGTATCATCCTCAAAGGCGGGTAGCACACTTTATCTTTTTATGTTATTATTAGACAGAGGTTACTAATTTAATTTACTGTGTAAGAGCATGCTTAGGCAGTAATGTATCGGCTCGACCAGAATAATAAATAGATAGATAACTCTTTATTGTACAAAAAAAAACATAATAAAAGTACAGTTTGTACACATTGACATAAGCCTTATGATCTACAGTTAGAAAAGTGAAATAAATAAAATAAAATATAAAGTTGTACAATTGGCGGCCTCATCGCGATTAGCGATCTCTTCCAGGCAACCACTGGATGGAAAGGGAGATTAATAATAAGATGGGAAGTTGCAATTTACACATCGAGCCACAAAGAAACCGGCTTGTCAATTCGTTTTTCCCTCTATATTACAAACAAAAGGCATATAATATGCGTATGCAGATGGATATGGTAGTATAAAATGCAGCTCTTCAGTGGTAGAGCCATGCTTAGGCACGAATGGGCCGGCTCGACCGGTGCAATACCACGGCCTTACAGAAAACCGGTTGTGAAGTAACGCTTGCGTTGCATTTCACCGAATTAAGTGAGGTTTCCGGAGGCCCAATTCCCCCTCCCCCCTTTTATCTCCCCTCATCTTCTTTCTCCTTTTTTCCATCTCCTCATCCCTCCTCTCTTCTTTCCGCTCCCTGCATCCCCCATCCCTCATCACCCTCAAGGCGGGCAGCGCACTTGCGACTCTTGAGTTGCAAGTGTCCATGGACGGCGGTGTCACTTACCATCAGGTGACCCGTCTGTTCGTCTGTCCCCCTATAGTATAAAAAAAAAAAAAAAGCTCCAAGGAGGTCAGTGTCGTTGTCAAAAATTGAATTAATATATTACCGTATAATAAAAACGTCTCTTCAGATTTATTATATCGTCGAGTACAGATATGAACACCATAGGTAATTTAATATACATTCTAAGTATTTCAGGCTACAAAGAATGATCACACACAACTTTATGTAAAATATGCGTAACTAACACAAATGTGTTTATAAGCTCGTCCCTCACAAAACTTTATTGGTAAACCGTGGAGGCCGACGCGGAGACTATGTCGAAAACGTATTGGGTGAATGACCGCACGTTAGGTCGGGAAATATCCTAATATTGGGGTACATACATAGATTAAGAATGTATAACTTTTAACCACTTACTTCTATTCTGCCATTTGAAACTTTTTTTATTCCTAGTTAGACACGGTGCGGTATACGGTAAAAGAGTGTACTGCATGGAATGAGCCGCGCCGTGCCTTACAAACAGAAATAGGGGCTGACCTCTCGCTCACAGCGCTTGTGCGCGCTATGGTCGGGAGTGAGAGGTCATAGGTCACCTTCTGTGAAAAGGTAATGTTACAAAAGAAGGCTGCGGAAAGGGAGAGGGAAATCTCAACTACTCTCCCCATCCTCAGACGATGCACTGGACGTTGGAGGAGGGCCGACTATGCCCAAATCCGGCCTCCTTAAATGGATTCTAGGATGGTGAACCTGGGGTTAAGTTCACCGCCCCAATCGCTAAGTTGAGAAGGTGGGAGGCGCGTAGTTTTCCTCGCACCTTCCTTAAGGAGTCATGGTGGCGGGAAAGTCAAAATCATTTAACCCCTTCAAAACGAGATGGGGTCCGCTTCGGCGGACGGTCACCTGCTGGTCTTGGAAGAATGTTGTGTGCCCGCGGCCCTCGACAGCAGGTGCGAGGAAGGAACACCGTGGCGGTTTTAGCCGGTCAAGTCCCACCCCTCCGCTGATGACCCTGGCAGAGGATAGTCCATGAGGATTTCCAAACGTAAAAAAAAGGTAATCTGATCATAATTGCATTTATTTTATGCAGCGGCAAAGACATGGATACCAATTTCCCGTTAATCTTTTCGATTGTTTTTAGTTTTAGTCTAGTTAAGTCTACTTTCCCGACTGCGGAAGAAGGTTTATGTTTTTCGTGTATATATATGTAGGTATGATATTTCTTCATAACACCCTAAGATTCTAAACGGTCTAATGGATTTCAACATGAGAGGTGTCATTGGAATCGTCCTAATTGAGGGAGTGACATAGGGCTGGTCTGTTGGTCTAGTGTTTAGTGACTCTGACTGCTGAGCCGGAGGTCTTGGGTTCAATGTGAAAATTTGAAAATGTTTGTGATCCACAATTAGTTGTCCCGGGTCCGGGAGTTCTTTGTGTGTCCGTTGTGTGAATATTTATAAAGTCCCCCGCGACACAGGAATTATTCCTAATGAGGGAGATGTCTTCTAAAAAAAAATTGTAATGCAGTCGAGTTTGACATAATTATGTTTAAATATAATGCAATACACTTGTCTTCAATATTTACGATTTTAATTGTGTTCAACATATTTATTGCTTGACAACATTTGTTTAAGTATATAAGTAAGTACATAAGAATTACACGAATGTTGGCAATGCTTCTTGACCGTGTGTAAGAAGGTTGTAACTTCATAACTCATCCCTGGTTTCTATAGTGAACAGAACGAGGTCACCCAAACAGTGATAACACATTATCTTCGCTACATCGAGGGGGGTGTTAAAGCTATGGGAATTTCTATGATTATTATTGAGCACATTAAGAAAACGGTCAGAAGGTAAATTTATGAACATGATATTATTGATATAAAATACTTTTCATATATATTTTTTTATTATCCTGACGAACAAACGGGTCACCGGATGGAAAGTGACAACCAGTGTCTATGGACACCTACAACTCAAGAGTCGTTAGTGCGCTGCTCGCCTTTCGAGGGTAATGAGGGATAGGGGGATACGGGGAAGAGAAAGAGGAGAGAGGAATGAGAGGAGAGGAAATAAGAGAGGGGAATTGTACCTCCAGTAAGCTCACTAATTTCAGGTAAATGCAACGAAAGCGTTATTTCACAACCGGTTTTCTGTTGTCATCGCACCGGTCGAGACGGCCCATTTGTGCCTAAGCAGAGTTCTACCAATGTTTAGGTTGTAAAAAAGATCAAGTCCGAAGTACCTAAAACCGGCGGGCTTGTATAAAAGGTGTAAGGGCATTAGAGGAAGCTCGTGAAGTATAGTAAGTATATACTTATATAGTCTCTGTGTACTTAGTGAAACACAATGCAGGCAATCAGCAGTTCCGGGTTTTCTGTAAAGCCATTTAGGTATGGGTTTGGTTGTCCTAGTTTACTTTAGATTTATAATATTCAATTAACTTAGTACATAATAAAAACTTACTTGACAAAAAATATATACTGTACATCTTGTTACAGCATCAGCATAAGTTTAAAGGCAAAATTTAACAATAATATATTACAATTCCATTGCTCAATTAAAGCAAATCACCGCTGTATTTTATCTATATTAGTTTTAAAACACGCAGTGGATCGTAAACCGTTTCAGATTTATGAGTCTATCAATTTTATGATGTATATTTATTGAATTTTACTTTGATGTCAATCGTATCTAACTGCTTGGAATCAAATCGGTCTATAAAACAGTGATAATCAAATTGTCTAACAGGCCGATATAAAGTATTTGAGATATTCTTTCAGAGTAACCTTTCAAATATTCTTTAGTCTATAAATAAATGCCAGGTTAGTGTTGGCAAACCTACAATAGTTGTGTGTAAAATGTCCTAACCTAGTAAAATTAATCCGGTGTTCTGACCCAATGTCGCAAGCAGTGTCGCCTAAGAAAAATTGTTTATTATGTAAAGATAAATACTGATATTCTATTTTCTGTATAAATATGTACCGAATTTAAATACGACTCTGCTGGCAACCAAATAAAGTTATACAGCGTAAAAGCAGATTTAAAGGCTATAAAAGCTAAATAGGATGAACACAATTGATCAAAAGACTGAATTGCCGGTGCCGTGATAAAATAATTTATAATCAAATTGGACTCTATTTCGACACAAGGACGATCTGTTCAAGGTAAAGACGAACAGTCGCGTTTAATAGATATTTTTTATTTATTTAATAAAAGTGTATTAAATGTAGACAATTTAATTTAATTTAACTCCAAGAACTGTTACATACATTAAATATATCTTCTTGTTCGTGAAGTGTCATCTCCTACCGAAAGTCGGCTATCATTAGGGCTATCTATTTTAGATATATAAAAGATATTGGAGTTCAATTATACATACTCTCAAGCCTTATAGCCACATATCCCCGAAGGGGCAGGTAGAGGCTTGATATAGCTTTTGCCAACTATATTATAGAGAGAGGTAGAGGTTGCCAACTATAATTATATAGCTCATATGTCGAACCTTGCCGTCATCGGGTCACTACAGGACTGTATACATACTGTCTGATAGATAACAGTCCAATCCCTCAGTCGCCTTTTATGACACCACCAAATCTGTAAAAATTGAAAAAATACTAAGTTGAGATTTTAGAACCCGTCATTTATATCTATCAAATCATGTATTTTTTTTTATACCATGTTTGTATTTAGACCTCTAAGTGTTTATCGTTGGGATAAGCCCGATTTATCGGGTTCCTACTTTTTATTCACCAAATTAGGGTTATGAAAAGAAATACAAGAAAGATATTAATAAGGTAAAATCATGTTATATAACACGCGGTCAGATTAAAAATAGTTCATATAAAACTACAAAACAGGATTTTCAGATAATGTACGTACTCTTAAAGACGGCTTAAATACTTTTTTAATACAAGTAAAATTAGGTAAATTAGTATAAGAACTAAAGAATTGTAGTCAGTGTCCATCGGGCGAACCGCCTGTTCGTCTATATCATAAAAAAAATAAAAAAAAACACATTACATTTTATAATAATTGCTAGAGTTGGGCACTTGAATTTATTTTCCGTGTTCTATTGTTATTTAAAGTTCCCATTTTATATAGATTCTATTATCATTGGTTTTATGTTATATATTCTTACATACTTTGCTGAAGAGTTAAAAATATTTGCCACTATTTTCGTGGTGGGCCAAGTTATTTTTATTTACATTAAAAGGTTACTGTATTTAAGGTTGTGTTCGAAGGTTACCAGGTTAATGTATGTATGTATATTGTAAAATTGAATTTATGTATTCATTTTCAACTAGACAGTCTTTCTAACGGAACAGTTTTTTTTTTTTTTCATTATTATGAAAGTGTATAATAGAAAATCATGTATTTAAGTAATAATTAAATGTATACTTGTGCATATTTATTATTCATTAATGTTTAACTGGATTTTAGGATTATTAAATATGGAGTGACGAAGGAAAAGTACTCAAAGGTGTGAGGAATTTTGGATGCCAATCACTTATTCTACGGTCTGTCCGAAGCATAGGCAAGAAACGGCGCTAAGTAAGTTTCTAAGAAGATAACTTTTTTATACACTATAGGCGGACAGACGAACACTCGGTTCACCTGATGGTAAATGACTACGAGTGAGGGTGATGAGGGATGGAGAGTTGCGGGGAGGGGAAAGAAGAGGGGGGTAGGTGATGGAAAAGAGGAGAGGGTAGATGAGGGGAAGAGAATATAGGAGAGGGAGAGCTGGGCCTTCGGCCAAAACCTCACTCATTTCGTCGAAATGTAACGCAAGTGTTTCTTCTGTGAGGCCGAGGTATCGTACCGATCGAGCCTATTCATGCCTAAGCATGCCTCTACCACATTTGGTTACACTGTTACCAATAATAACTAGTTTTTAAACTATGATTTTCAAAACTCTATAAAAAATAAGTTATAACTAGTTTTATGTTTAGTAAGCATTTAAGCAATGAATATGTTATGTTTAAATAGTTAAGTTACCAATATAATTTTAATAAATAATTTATTTGAATTAAATACATATATTAACTCTTTTTATGTATTTTTTCTTCATTTTCATTGAGTACATGCTTGTTTTTATAATTGCTGTTGCTTGTTTTTATTTTACACAATACTTAACAATTTCAACTTTACTAACATCAGTAACATCGAGTTTCCACTTTAACCCAACGTTCCTCCACGTGCACTTTGACCAATGAGCTTGCGGCGCTTACAATACTTAACTAACGATTGATGTACATATATTTATTTCTTACTAACAAACCGTGTATTTTACTTTGGTTTCTTTCTTCTTTGTTCAAAACAATTAGTAATATTAGATCCTCTGCTATAGTAAACTCGCTATTTATCAGTTAAATGATTTTGGTGTAAGACGCGCCTATTTGTAAAAGTCATTGATCGAATACCCCTTGCTTTCGCCGGGCCCCGCAACAGAGCTCTGCAGGAGGCACCCCTGGTCACAAACAGTGAGTCACTCTCAGTGGGTAAAACTCGATGAAAACAAAAAGTTGCCAAAGTGTATTACCAGTTCGACTATTTCCAGTTCGAGAATATTTAACTTCTAATAGAGTTGAGTAATACTTGTTTTTTCGTATTTCTTCTTGCAATTTATCACAGATTATTAGCCCACGCAAGAGTGATTCCGTAAAAATACGTTTGTATTGATATTATTAATTATGATGACCCAATTTCGTTGAAGCTCAGATTGCAGCTTTTATTCTCCGAAAACACTTGCGGTTGTAAGTGCTTTGGAAAACAGAATTTTGTTTATGATCCGTCTACATAGGTCTCTAATATCAATCACAACTCTTTAATAGGTCATTACGTAGAAAAAAAAAACAAAAACATGTCACGTCCTTCTTATATGTAAGTATGTATTTCTTATGAGTAAGAGTAACTTAGGCTGCTAGCCAAACAAAGATATAAAATCATTATATGCTAATAGCTTGGGACCAGTACTGAGATACTAAAAAATACAAATATTTGCATAATTAAAGTTAGTAAATCCGTAAAAAACAATAAAAATTAAACAACACTTGACTTTATGAAATAAAGTGTTTCACTATATATTATATCATAATTCTATTTCTATTCTAGATGAAATATTTCATTTAAAAAATATATATATATCGTAAGTTTTTTTCTGCTAAAAGCTTTATACACATCATTTCTATAATAATACAAACGTTTACCTTCCAAATTTTTATTAATCTAAATTAGCTAATGAAAACAAAAATGGATAATTTTTATTGTCAACGGTACCTATACTTAGAGGCTCTTCAAGGGCCAAGGTTTCGATTCTTATTAGCCCATAGGCACAGGCACTTGTCGTATAGTTGTAAATGTCGTCGGTTTCGCGTATGTGCCGTATTATTTGCAATACATAAATAAATTATCATCATCGTCAAATTATCATATCTAAGTGTTGATTCGATGCGTGTTGTGAGCAATATAGTGCGAACCTATTATATAAAAGGCTATATGTGTTTAGTATAATGTGTGAATATGTATATACGGTGATAATGGCGGGAAAGCAGAAATGTTTGCAACTCAAGTAAATGTCTTTACGATCAAGTAAGTGTCTACTACGATTACCATGATATTTCGTCGCAGTCGTAGAAAAGCAGCGGTTTTGATTTATTGTCAATTTTTGTTTTTGACATAAGTGTAATTAAAGCATTATACTTTATCATAGAACAATTTTTTTTTTTTCAAATTCCTGCTAGGTTACCAAGATACAGAGTTGAAAACTGTCGGTATGGATTATTAAATGTAAAAAAATGACGTGTTGAATATTGCGTTTTAGCCAGCCACCTTACCAGCCGCGACCATTGTCGTTCTCGACAATTTTCTACGACAAGGTTAAGCGATCACGATGCACGTGTTTGCTGTGTTTTTTATTCATAATTATTAAATTACATTATTTGACTAGGAAATAGTGTATGTATGTGATTGATGTGATTATTCATTACAAATGATTGTAAAGTATGGCGTTTAATAGATGAAAACAAATATTAGATTTATTAAAAATAAAACATGTATTCAAAATACACGATAAAATGTGTGTTATAGTGAAAATTGCATCAAACAGATAATTTATTGTCACAGTATAAATAAAAATTGTTTAACAGCAAACTATAAAGAATATCAGGTAAACAAAACCATTGCTAGAGACATTAAGAAAATTAACAAGCCTTTTTTTTTTTTGTTTACGGGGTGGAAGTACCTCGTGGATGTCCTTCGCCCATTGGGGAGGGTGAAGGGGTCTGTCTGGAGAAGCACGCACGGAACACTGCGCGCTGCCTCTTAGGCCTGTAACTGTTCGGACAACGAATTCCCCAAAATCGTCGCCCGCAGGCCACTTCCTAAGGTGTCATTCGTTCTCTCTCCCGTTTCGCCGCTTCCTTTGAGGATATCACCTCCTCGCAGTAGGAAGCGACCGCGCTCCATGCGCTCCGAACCATGGGCAGAACCAAGGTCGGGAGCGAGAGACTACCCGCAGAACCAATTGCCGCGTCAAGGTCACGACGCTGGCTGGCCCAAACTGGGCATTCCGCCAGCGTGTGAAGGGCCGTGTCGTCAGGGCAATTATCACAATGATGGCACCGTGACGTCGGCTCCCGGCCGATCTGACACAGGTACTTGCCGAAGCAACCGTGTCCGGAAAGTACCTGCATCATCCGGAAGGTGAGGACTCCGTGTTTCCTCTCCAGCCACTCTCGTAGGATGGGTCTTACCGCTGATATGGCAGCGTGCCCTGCACTAGGTCGCGCAAGCCGCTGCTCCCACTCCTCCACCAAGATCTGGTGGAGCTCAGCCCGGTGTGCCTCTACTTCTCGAGGCACTGGCAGCTCACGCCGATCCAGAGCATCCCTGCGACACCGATACTGTATCGCAAGGAGTACTGCATCTAGATCCCAGGGCGCGGATCCAGCAAATAGGGTAGCCGCCTCGAAGGAGATCGTACGGTACCCTCTTATCACTCTGACAGCCATCGCACGTTGCGGCCTTCGCAAAATCGCAATATTTTTGGCTGTCAGAGTGCTTGCCCATACTGGTGCCCCATAAAGTGCCATAGAGCGTACGATCCCCGTATACAGATTTAGGTAGGTAGGCCCCTAAGTTGGGCAATAGCCGCGAGAGTGCCGCAGTGGTACTCAAGAGCCTGGGGGCCAACTGACGAAATTGACAAGCCTGATGCAAGCCAGTCAAGTGGCACAATTCTATGTGCAACTATTTTCAAAAGGTTATTTCTTGTCCACACGGCCAAATAAGTGTACTGTATTAAAAATGAAAACGAGTGTGGCAAAACGCGGTGCTAACGAGGTCGCAAGTTGTTTATTATTTGTTATTAGTTAGTGTATCCTACATGTCATGCTTGTAATATTTTGTATAAGTATGCTCTGTAGGGTACGTGTCAAACATATATTACAATAAAGTCGGGACAAAGAAAAAAATCCCGTGTACACCGAAATGAAATAGAATAAATGACAGACATCTTGGATTTGCCGTAAAATAGGCATAAATGGATTTGAGAAATGTTGCTAGATGAAATTTTATTTATACATATTCCCTATATGATCATTTTAATTAGGGAAAGTAATAATCTTTTGAAAATCTTATATGATCTTTTGTCAACTTGTTCTAAACATGTTCTAAGTAGCTCAACAGTATATAACAGTAATATGGCAATATGGTCTTTTCGTCCAATATCGTCTTTTCTTGGTATCACTTAAGCGCGAAGCATTGTTTGAATCAGTTCTGATATAATAATTTGCTACATATAAGGTTACTACACTACTCTCAACTGTCAACTACAGACACTCCCTCAGAGATAAGCCCTCTCAGTATATTTATGAAAATCTCATGTACGCACATAAAAATATTAATCTGTTTAAAAAATACAGTGATATCCATAGTGTAAATACTAGGAACAAAAACAAATTTGTTGTTCCTAAAACCAGGCTCAAGAAAATAGGTGGTTCGTTTAGATGCCAAAGTATAAATTTCTATAATAAGCTTCCTAGCCAAATACAAGAACTAAGCAATAATAAATTTAAATCATTTATAAAAAAAAAACTAAGTCAAAAAGCTTTTTACACAATTAAAGATTACATTGAAGATAAAAAGGCTTGGGAATGAGCTGCTTCATTAATGTACATGAGCCTTTGTTTTTCGTTTATATTTTTTTTTTTTTTTTATACACATTGACATTTTATATTTTACTTTTTGACATGAATACTTACTTTGTTAAGTATTATATTGTTTTTTTTTTATTGTTTAAATCTTTGTACCTTTTGACATGAATACTTTGTTAAGTATAATATATTATATATTTGTTTCTTTTTTTTTAATTTATAAATTTAATTATTGTAAATGTGAGAACTATGTAGGTTATTTATTTATTTATTTTTTATTTTTTTCTCTTTTCTCCTGTAGTTTGTTTTATCACGATGTCTGACTGTTTGAGTACTTTTGCGGCCTACCCAAATGTCCTTGCTTTGGTACTGTTCGTCGGTCCGTTGAGCTCCTTAAAGTTCTAAGTTGAGCTACACGATAACTGACAAATGCTTGCACTGTTTGGACGGGTCCACTCAAATGAGCGTGGTGCTTTCTTCAAAAGCTCATCTCAGACGTTAGCGTGCATGGTTCTCATATGTATTTGACCAGTACATCTGTATGGACTTTAAAACAGACTTTGACCTCTGAGTTTGTTTCGGTGTTTCTTCTCAGGGTAGTCAGCTAGGAAACACCGGCCTCATCTAGCATAAACTAACAGAAAAAAATATATATTGACGTGTAAAAGTGTTGTAATAACCTATAAACAAAATAAAGATCATTTATCATTTATCATTATCATTTACTATATTGATACAATATATAGTTTTAAAATCTATATACGATTATTATCACTCATCCACCGGTCACAGTTGACAACTCACTGACGGCGAATACACGCGCGAACTTTTCTAGCTCAATAGTTTCGATAATTACGTTATAAATCTTAATTTGTCTTAGTTCTTTCTCTTCATTTTATTCATACTGGTTTTCTTATTTTACAATATCTTTGTCTATAATGAACCGTTGTTCAAAAATGGCTTATCATTTCGAACACACCCACTGAGCAATTACAACATTAAGAAGTTAGAGTAAGTTAATAATAAGTATTTATTTTCTAGCCAGAGATGACTTTCGGTGAAGCCTACTAGACATAGCTAGCAATAAAAACCAGCATCAGATGTCAGAGTCGTGGTGAACCTGGCTGTTACACAAAATCAGATTTGTAATCCTTCTGCCAGCGATTGAAAGAATAGCTGACGATTATTTTTATAATTTTAACAAATTAAAACGTTTACTTAATACATTTTATTGAACCTGAATAATTTAACACATTATCTTTCCTAATTATCTAAATCAATCGATTGTATGTCTTCACTTTGAGTATAAAAATCTGGATATTTGCCCACAAATTTACTTATTTCAAATACATATAAGCTGGGCAAAGTTTATGTTGTAGATAATGTAGTTGCGTCTGTACTATTATAAGATGATTTCGTATTTTAACAAAGCGTAGGAATATGCGTAGTATGTGGCCAACGCGCTTTTAAGATTAGTCTTCTTTTTGCTACCTAAAATCACCATTAAAAATGCAACGGTACCTCTCGTACTATGTTTGTGTATCACATTCGATATTTGCGAATCTATTTACATATAGTCCTGCTCTTTATGTTTAAATATAGCTAAAACTTATAATCATAAAATCCTAACATTTTTCAAATAATAGCATCATTAATATTTAAATGAAATTATTCCAAAAGAAGAGTTACGCACATTTATCTCTATTAAAGTTTAGATTTATAGCATTTGGAGTTCAACAGTTTTATCTTAATATTTGATCTGAGTCTCTTATCATAAAATGAGGAAATCTTTTCTTTTTTCTACTAAGAATTTAAGGCTGGTTGAAAGAAAGACGGATGTAGAAATTCTTGAAGAAAGACGTATTGAATATGAATGAAATAAAGAACGAATGACAAATCAAGTATATAAGACTAACGTTAATAGGAAAGCCGGTAGGGGTCGACCACGCAAAACAAACACCTATCAAATGTGTCATGTGAAAGCACAGGTGTAATCGTAATCGACTGGCTTGTATAAAAGGTTCGATGACAGTACAGGAAACTTGTGAGGTATGTCAAGGTAGCAAGTGGCGGGGTGTTGTCTCTATGTACTCGTATATACATATATGTGTTGTTACAAAAAAATAGTATCATGTTAATTACCGACCATATGCCTTCTCTTATGTAGATCTGAAGTCATTATCCATCAGCTCAACATCTACTTCGCTATATAAGCTCGTAGTTTTTATGACTCGAATCCAGGCCGAAAACCATGCTCATAGTATACATAATTTGTTTTGTTTTACGGAAAGTTTAGTATGTCGGTTATTGTTTCATATCGGAAACACAACATTTTGTAACTAGTGTATTGAGAACCGTTTCCTCTACAACAGGGATCTCACGGAGAATGTATAATTCTGTGATAAACTGCATTCTCCTACAAAGTGTAAACATTAACATCGAGGTTTCAATGCGAGCAGAAATGTGACATAACCTACTTTGAATTACGGTTAAGGACGATTTTGTAGAACAACCGGGTCCGATGCCTCTCCAACACGAAGGGAAACATTCTGCGACTAGAGTAGTAGGTTATTGCACCACGTGATATGGTCCACTGATTGAGGTTACGATGATGTGTTTACACTAAGTAGTCAACATAACAAATTTCACCACACGATGCATTATTATAAGTTTTATTTATGTATTGTACTGGTGTCTATTGTACATGGAAGTACGAGAAAATTATGAGAATTTATATTGAAATTCTCATAATTCTGACAGTCTCGATAAAGTTCCCTTTCTCTAACTGCAAGATAGTAGAACTAAAAGTTAAACATTACATTTTGACAACATTACATCTTTAGTTTATATGGAATTAAAATCACAAGACATCTATCAAAGATTTAATCAAACCGATCGATAAAATGGTTAGAAATTGTATTAACGGATTTAATACTTTTTCATAGAACAAAATACAAATACAACCGAACAAGTCAAATAAATATTCTTCTAAATTCAAGTACCTATTGTTGAGCTTGCACAGTAGAAATACTAGCAGACCCGACTATATATGTATACATATATGTATGTATCTACTTGAAGACAGACTTTGTGTTACTTTGTGTTTGCGATACATTAATCACTCCTACATCATTCACTTTTCATCTTTATTATTATTATTCTCTTTATTTATTTCAATATAAAAACAATATATATATAAAAATAAAAAAATAGTGTCCCACCGGTATCGGGCCAACCGACCGGTGATTAGGGCTCTAGAGACAGGAACCTCCTCACAATACATGTCGTATCAAGAAGAACTGCCTTTTGCATCAGGTCCTTAATCCAGCTACCTAACGTGAGCCTCTGAAGGTGTTGGTCGAGGCTTTTAGCTATAAACCCATGGTCTGATATGACTACAGGCACAATGATTGCTGAATCCAGACGCCACATATCGACAATTTCTTATTTTTTTTTTTTTATATTAGCCTACCATAGTGACTCCACTTTGCCTGATGGAAAGCAATAGGTGGAGTCAAAGAGTCACCATCCTCATTGCATGTCTAGTCAATGCAGCATGGTGACCCACACTATGGCGGCCTGGTGAGGTGCTTTTTCAAGCCCCGCTTAAAAGACCCGGGATCAAAGTGGGAAGGAAACACGTGCGCTGGTAGAGAATTCCAGGCTTTTACCGATCGGCACAGGAAAGAAGAGCCAAACCGTTTAGTTCGGGTACGTTTATTTTCGACGCTCAAACGGTGACTCCTCAGGCCAGCACGTGTAGTCCTGTAGAGGAAGGGAGAAGGTGGGACCAATTGGAAGAGCTCATCAGAACACTCCCCGTGACGTAGGCGATAGAGGACTGCCATAGAGGCGACATCTATTCGCAACTGCAGAGGTTCAAGAGACTGGGTGATCTCAGGACAGTCGATAATCTTATCACGTCCTATACAAATCTATATCTTTTTTTTTCAGCCTTCATGAGATTTACGTCTTGGGGAACGGTAATATCAACAGTCCTGCTAGTCGCTCTAATCGATCTATCACCACTATGTTAGGTTTATCGGCACCAATAGTCCTCTCAGTGTTGATAGATCGATCCAAGTATAATGTTGCAATAGCACTATTTTCAGGAACTGGATCGAGCACATACCTGTAGTACGGTAACTCGACAGCAACAAGGTTATATCTAAGAGCAATTTGCTGACGTACTATCCTTACCACTTGATTATGTCTATGCAAGTAGTACTCGCCGTTGGCAAGATGAGAACAACCGGAAATGAGATGCTTGAGGGTTTCTCTGGTACGATGACATACCCGACAAATGACAATTATTAAAGTTCAAATTCAAAGTTATATATATATATATACATATATATATTTGTAAACTTTTAGATTATCTTTTTATCATACTAAAATAAAATAAATCAAGCATTATCCCTCTTATAAACTAAGGAAAAAAGATACAATAGACATAGAATAAAGTCATTCTCGTATTCCGATTTACGAAAATGTTTTCCTACCATATTATTATAACTTAACAGATGACAATAAAAATATGTATATAAAAGAGTAGGAAAAGAATAATTTTGTCGTGATATAATACAACTGGTTCTGAAATTAACGTCTGCTACACGAACTCGACGTATGTTTCATTTATACTGCAGCATAATATAACATAATGTAACAGACGGAGAACATCACCTGATGGTAAGTAACGACTGCCGTCTATGGTCACCTGCAACTCAAGAGTCGTAAGTGTGCTGCCCACCTTTGAACATGATGAGGTGGGAAGATGCGGGTAGAGGAACGATGAGAGGGTGGATAAGCAGAATTGAAAGAGGAGATGGGAGGTAAGGAGAGGGTAAAGAGGAGAAGGAGAGTTGTGCCTCCGAAAACCTCATTAATTTCGGTGAATAATGCAACGTAAGCATTGATTCACAACCGGTTTTCTGTAAGGCCGTTGACACTGGTCGAACCGGCCCATTCACTGCTTAAGCATGGCTCTATACTATATTTTTTTTTCTTTATATGCGAGATGACTCAGAGGATACTATACAGGTTCAGCTAAGAATGGAGAAGGATGGTTCTACTCTACGATCTACTATCTCGACCCTGACAGTTAAGAAAAGTTTTTTTATATTTATCCTGTTCTTATTTTTCCTTTTGATGAGCACGATGAGAATTAATGTAATTAATTATTTTCTAAATAATTCTCATAAGACAATTTACACGTAGATTAGTTCTTTATAGATGGTGCTCTCATCACCTATGACTTTCTATTCTACAGGAAGTGAAATAATACACGAAAAATTGTACAGCAGTAGCAGTCTTGTCATTGAGCGTCTTGGGTCGTCTTAAAAAGGAAAAATACTTTATTAGCTAATACGTTACAACGTCCAGTAGGTTACACACAACACAAGTCGGTAATCACGGAGCTTTCGTACACAAACAATGTTTTCATAAACATATATATATGAAACTATACAGATTCCCTCTTGTAACTATATAGAGAATAAGTTATAAATTGCTCTTTTCTGCAAAGTAAAAATATTTTTAATACATACATACATACATACATACATAGGGCAGTGATTTTTAGGCAACAGCAGTGTTGTAAGGGAAAGGTAACAAGAGTGCACATAGTTAAAATAAGTAATTACGGTTTTTCGAAAGATTGGTAATAACTGTTCTTGGACGAAATATTAATTGTGGAAGTCGTAAGTAACAATATTTCTTACCTCTTTATTTTAATTTTTGTAATTGTAAGATATGTAGCCGAGAAGATAAGTTAGCACATAGTATTTTCTTGTTCAGGCTTACTACGTCGGTATTCCACTCGCAGTTCCAAGCATATTGTGAAGAGACTAGAAATCTCTCGAACCAACTAGATTACTAGAAGATTCGCGAAACACGTCTGTAACGTACGTACCAATATAGTATCCACGAACAATGTGGAAGATTTTCGAACCCATTAATTTACTAACTACCTTCATGGATTATGACTAGCATAGTAAATTTAACTTTAGTACAACAGCGTAAGGGTGATATTCAAGTACACAATTATATTGTTTACAACTTATGACTTATAGTGTATATAGAATAAGCCTCGATGTTTAGTAACTCGTATAAATACAACGCGACAAGCGCACATTATCCTGACTGAAATGTAATCTTTGAAGAAACAATATTTCATCGTTCGAACATGGTATTGTTACTGAACCTACGTAACAATATAGTATCTTAAGATTAATACTGATATGGATAAACCAGGAATCAGTATTGAAGATGAAAATCGACAGTTTAATGTAAAAAGGCACTATGAGACCCAGCATCCTACTTATATTGTTTGCCTTTGAAAGTTGGTGATTTTGTTAAGGAATGTTTAGACATCGTCGCGTAAAAAAAATGTTTCCGGAACATGCAAAGAAGTTTGAGAAAAATCACCTAAATGTTCAACTAAACTAGGAACTGGTCAAAGAACAATTACCTCTTTAGCGTCTAATATAAGAAGAGCAATAGGCTACGAAATTGAAAACGAAAATTGTATAGCACTCGACGAATATACAGATGACGTAAAAAAAATTTTAAGTGAGTGAAGAACTGTTTGGTATTAGTTTTTTGATAAGTCAATCCAAATGATTTTATTTATACGCTATATTTTTAGAACTTTTGACTCCATTGGACCCCATTTCTTGATCTTATAATGTAGAGTATAAAAATACACAAAACAAACAATACATCAAAAGAAAAAACAATACTTCAAAATAGTACTGTATATTCTTAATACTTAGTGCTAACAATAGCCCTTACATCAAGTCTCTAAACCAGGTGCGGTTTAACTAACCTGGAGGCTTGTCTACGAGTGGGGTCGCACTAAAAGCGTCGAAGGTTTAATCTATAAGTAACAAGTATAGGCATACGTTGAGACGAACAATACTAACCAATCATAAGAATATCGTATATTCTGACTAATTTTACGCACGAAAATGTAAATGCGTTCGTCTGCATGCTTTCACATCTTAACAATTTACACTAATTAGTAAATTTATGTTATTTTATGGTGATTGTTGTCAGAATCAAATAATACAAATGTACTAATTATGTTTGAAGTAGAGGCAACTGTATAAAGTGCCCGGCAGACGGCAAAATACTTGCTACTATTACGAAAGTTAGACTAAATAATGGTTGTAAAAAAGCGTAAGTTTTATAGGCCTCTACATACCCTTTCGTCGTGAATTTATGTATGTATGTATGAATGTATTGTTTTTATGAAAGGTACTTTTTGTTAATGTGTCATTTAATTTCAATTGAGTAGATTAGCCGAGGAAGAGTAACAAAAAAAAAACAAACTCACTTCCATATTTCTAATAGTTAGGATGAGGTAATTCTCTTTGGCCTTTTGAGTGTTGTTGCGCGCCATTAGCGTGCCATAATACATACATAATATTATGTTGTAATACCATTTGCGTGAATGACATGTCTGCAATAGGCTGATCGATTCAATTTTTGCGTTTGTTTGTACATATATATATAAAAGCTTTTTCATATTTATTACGGTATTGAAAATTGTACAGGTGCTTACGTCTTTATCTCTCCGACTAGTTTCGGACCCTTCGGGGGACCTTTATCAAGGAGTAAAACGACCTTCCACGTCGATGTGAATTCAGCGCCTGACATCGATGACGAATACACATATATAAAAACTAAACATGCTTAACAATAGAAGATCATCTAATTTACAATTTTAATCCACGCTCTTTATATAAATATCTTACATTGCTACATCTCTAGTGAAAATGCACCTTCAACAAATATTCCTAAAAATATTTGTCAAAATTATTTAACCAATGACTTTGTAAAATAATTTTTAGTATCACACTCTATCTCTTTTATTATTAAGTGCCTTTCGCTTAGATTAAGGTGCATGTATATCGATCTTTTAATATAAATAATTCAAAATTATTTTTTAAGCTCTCGTCTGCATATTTAACATTATTGTATAAAAATAACTGTTATTTAATAGCATTAAACTTGATCAAAAGTTTTTGCAAGTTTCTTATTTAAACGAGAAATACCTATGAATGAATACCTTGAATATTTCAAATAATAAGATTTTTCAAGATCTCTTTTATATCGGAAATTTAAAACTGTACAATTATACTAAAAATTGTCATAGTCGAGTGGTCTTTAATTTTTTTTTTGTGTGGAAACCTCCACGGGTATTCATCTCACCGGAGCTGAATACCCGTGGAGGTTTCCACACAACGGTACGGTACGGCCACGGTAAGGTGGTCTGCCGGAATCGAACCGACTAAAACCGTATGTTCCGTCACGAGATCGTATATTGCTAGGGACCCGGGATACCCTTAGGAGGAAGCATCCGGGAACCCCAGCTAGGCGTGCGTGAAATACGTACGTCACGCCACCGTCTGAGGCCTGCACTGGTGGGGTAACAGTCAGCTTGGTCCGTTACACCCAGGGCAACGTTCGTGGAGGTCGCAGATCAGTGTTTTGCTCTCCGACGTCTGGTGCGTCTTCTGCGAGATGGGAGAGTGCTTGTCCTCCCTCAGTCAGCTCCGGTGAGGTCATGACCCGTGGGGGTTTTTACACAAAAAAAAAAGAAAAAAACTATATATATACACTGCATCTTTAAGTAAATAAACAAAAAATTGACATTTATTTATTATGATGAATTTGCAAGTGTAAAATCACTTCTACTGTCCCAAAATATTTATTTTAGTTAGTTTAGTTTCACTTTACGACATTCTTAAGGTTTCTAATTGTTTTGGAAGTTAATGCAGACCGATATTAAATTAGATGACTGTAATAATATACATTACATTACATGCAAGGTAATATTAAACATCCCAATAATGTAGTTCAGTGTCTTTATATCTATTTCTTTTACTTCTATCGGAATCATGTATGTTTCTCTCTCGGATGTAACGATACGACTTTTTTACGACGCTATATAATTTGATCCATCTAGACGAAATAAAAACTATTCTCTTAAAACACATTTCTGTTCCATACATTTAAATGTTAAAATTTGCCTGATTTAGGTAAAGTAAAAATTGGTCGACAAAAGATACAATGGGGTTTGAATAGGAACCTCTTGGATTTATCAGTTCTGACTGTTTTGTTTTTCCCTTCAGACTCAATGTGCGCTTTTGTTTCATATTAAATCTGACTAAAAAAGCTTTTGTTTTGCGATAACACAATCGAGTGACGTTAGCTCTTTTCTCGAATTACACTCGTACCCATTTAAGTAAGAATAGTAGTAATTGATTAAGAATCTAGCTCTGTATGTATCCATGTTATAATTTGACTTCTTCCACGCGTTGAACCGCCTGCAGTTCAATAGAAGCCTGTTAACAGGTGAAACTTCGTTCCTAGTTCACTCAGTAATGACCTAGCCAACTTCAACATGTGATTAATGATAATTATAATCTAGGCAGAGGGCCAGCTGGAGCTCAACCAGTGTCGAAATATCGAGTTATTATAGCCGGTTCAATTCACTTTTTGCTTCAATTAAAAAATGTAGCTCAATAAAAAAGTTTTCTTTGGTTCGTACGAATATTTGTTTGTTTAGTACTACTCTGTTTGTTACTACTCTAAGCTGATTTTTTTGGGTTAGTTTAACTGAAAGATAGATTTTCTAGTAAACATTTTTAAATACTTACAATTTTGATGATTTCAGACGGTATTTGAAGTCAGTGACCACTCATACGATGTCCCCTCACGTATTCCAATTACAAGATAATCATCATCATTATTCAGCCTATGACAGTCCACTGCTGGACACTGACGCTTCTGTTGCATCCAGTGTATCCCAGTTACCTTCTTCAAGTCGTCAGTCCATTTTTCTGTATGCCGCTCTACCTTCCTTTTATCCATACGTGGACTTCACTCTAGGAGCCGTTTGCTCCAATGGCCGTCGGTGCTTCGGCTGATGTGGTCAGCCCATTGCTACTTCAGTATGCTTATTGTGCGAGCTATGTCAATAGCATTAGTTCTTTTTTGGATGGTATTATTCACAATTTTATCTTTCAAAGTAACTCCAAGCATACTTTAATGAGTGAGTGATTGACTTTAATTTTATGGACTAGCCCTACCGTTAGTGACCACTTCTCGGCTCGGTAGGTCGCACCGGGTAAGACGCACTGGTCGAAGCCTTTCAATTTCAGGCATTGCTGCAGGGGTTTCGAGATAGTAGTTTGCCAAATGCTGCCCAACATAATTGGATCCTGGTGACTAGTTGTTTCCAACCAACCTTTTTTTTATGCGATAGGGAACAAACGAGCAGACGGACGGTGCGTTGTCGGCCTTTTAGGAAGGAGTACGCTCCTAAACTACCAGAAAGTATTAAAAGTTTTGCAGTAAACGACATATAATGTAGACTTTCACTTCCTTTGTACTAAATGTATTAAAATACGTAACTAGCTTCACGACTGATGAAATCTGACCGACTTCTTCTATTGCCAATTAAAAAAAAAATACAATTTTTTATACTCCAATTTTACACTTTAGAGGTGGAATATTTCCTTCTTATTTAAACAGCATTAAGTTCCCCAAATTTTCGTGATGGACCGGTGGCTTTGCATGTGCCAAACGCTGTACGTACAATTTTTAACTGATGAAAAATACCGTAAAACAATAATTAGTGCATATAGCAGTGGAAGCTTTTGTAATTTACTGCTTGATTCACCAAAATGATGAAATAATGGACCTAACGGAAGATATGCAAACGGAACATAAACGGGCTTATCTTTAGACTGTGTTCATTTAGCAGTTTGTTTATTTTTTTTACTGCCCAAGAGTTAGCAGACCTGAGTATTTGGTAAATATTTCAGCTTGATACCTCGGGTTTGATACCTATCTAAAAGGAGCTTGACAGACGGACAACAATGTGATCTTATAAGGGTTCCGTTTTTACTGACTGAGGTACGGAACCCTAAATAATGCTCTCATACATTAGTCAGAGCTACAACTTAATTATTGTTTTCAATCGACACAACAATAATATTATGTGACATGACTAACTTTGATGCCAGACTATGTATTAAGTTATATTGAATAAGTCATCATATTTCAGAGTAGAGAAGTGCCAAGAAAACTTGCGTCTGTAAGATGTTATAGTTATCTTAAGAACAATATTGCGTATAAATACCAAAACTTCTTGGCAACGTTCTCATCCGGATTATGTTTCTCTCGTTCAATTAAGTTTAAGTTTATTTTACAAGATGTTTTTTCTACCCAGATGAGTATTTTAAACTTCTGTTTAATTAATATTTTCAAGACTTACAAACTTGACTAAACAAGTTAGATGTAAGGATAGTAATTCTACACAACTTCATTTTTTTATTTGTTAAACAATTTTACTCTATTTTAATATTAATGTATTTGAATATATTAATTTCAATCGTAATTGAAATATCCGTTGAATGAAACTGTATTTGTTTGTTTATGAATTATAGCAGTTGATAATATGTCCGAAATCTAGCCAGAAGTTAGGCAACAAGGGTGTGGTGTTAAAAAAAGGTTAGAAGTCTTATTTCTATTGTTATTTTATATATTTGTATTATAATAAATGATTATGTAGCGTAGAAACGTGGCATTTATTATGTTTTATCAAGATAGTATATACATACATATGTGTCCAAATGCACTAGTTTAAATCGACAAGTTCGAAATACCGCAAACAATATGTTATTTTTTGACATTTTGATTTATAGCAATAAATTAAAATATTCATACTATACAATCATCTAATTACCAACCATATAATTTTACTTTCGTTATCGTTTCCACAAAACAACTATAAAAGTAATTTATGTAAATGAAACAGAGTGTATTACTATGCGAAACGCGATAAAAATCAGAAAAGTAAGTAGGGAAATATATGTATATGTATTTATTTACAAACTTTTATTTATTTACAATGAATTTGTTTCATAATTAATATTGTTTTGTAATGGTTGATTTTAATCACAAACTCAATAACAAAAAGTGGGTCGAATGAGCCCTACAAATATTTTGAATTTATGTATTTTGAACATGGGATCTAGTCTTGGGCCATCCAACCATAGTTGTAGTACAATTAAAAATGTTTTGACTGACTGACTGTTGCAGTCTTCTACTGCCTGCCGCCGCGCCCTAGCTACCTTAACATTATTAAAAACACAAAAATAATTGTTTTTATTATATTCTAAACTACATTGTGTACTATGTTTATTGGAATTGATATACATTTGTCAGAATAGTGTAAACCACCAATATACATGTATACACTTAAAAAAATACGTACGTACAACGTACTCTGATGGCTATATACTCGTAGTATGTATAGTTATAGCGATCATAAGTTTTTAAAAATTGTTAAGTAAACTTTTTGTGTACTTGAATTAAAAAAATGGATTTCATATTTTTGAATTTATTCTGATGTAAGTACACATTTTAAGCAACATACTATACATCTAGCCGAAAAAAGAACGAAGTGGCGTGCAATGGGAGAGACCTATGTCCAGCAGTGGACTGCGATAGGCTGATGATGATGATGATGAAGATGATGATGATTTTCTTATGCACACATTTAGAAAAGAAAAATCTGGATATGCCACCCGTATCCTTGTTATTAGATATATATAGTTTTATTCCTGTCCGCCTTCTCTTTACTAAACATTAGCTTTATTAATAAATTTTAATTTTCAACTGTCGGTTTTGAGAAAGATTTCTGTATTAAAAATCACGAATTAGAACCTTGTCTCTTTAAGACACCTGTTCACAATTTTTTTATTATATAAGGTCGGGGAAGAAGTGTCTTCGTGTTTTATACACAAATTCAAGACATTTTTAAATATGTACATATGTGTAATTTGTTTGAAAATATCCCGAATACTACTTAAATCGAATACTCTAAACTAAATTCACACTAAAACACACGAATAGTTAAGCTTGCAGCGCACTTACAACTCCTAAATTCCAGGTGTCAATGGACTCCCGGTTGTCACTTACCATCAGGTGACCCCTCTTGTTCATCCGGGGGACAGATGAAGGACTGCCCGTCTTTGAGGGTAATAAGGAAAGAAGGCAGGGGATGAGGAGATGGGAAAAGTACAAGGGGATGAGGGGAGAGGAAAAAGAGAGGAGAGAGCCCAACTCCGGGCCTCCGGAAACATCACTAATTTCGGGGAAATGCAACGCTGGGCTCAAGCCGGCCCATGCATGCCTAAGCATGGCCCTAAAACTGTTTGTAATTGTTTTCAATGCCATTTTCGATAACTGCTGGAAGGGAATAAAACAATATGACAAGTGGTTTTACATATGAATTCAGAAGAGACCGAAATAGGAGAAAATCTAAGGGTGCAAGGTCTCTCTCAATTTTGCTGCTTATTTTCACACTTTTTGTACAAAAGATTATTCTATAATGATAAATAACGGCTGTTTTTTCTCATTTCCTTGCTAGAGTCCAATTACTTGTTAGCAGTAGAAATCACAATCGATGGTGTTGCCATAATGAACATTGTCCTTCCAATCAAACCATACATACAGCATCACCTTATTGCGTGTTAATATGGGTTTCGCTACAGCTACGGTCTGTCTAGCTTGAATCCCCTTTGACCGTGATCTTTTTCGCACATTCTTGTCTTAAGGTGATCCACTTTTCATCACCAGTCATTGGTCTTTTCAAAAATGGTTCGGTTTGATTACGTTTCAATTGAGAATCGCAAATGAGTATACGTTCATAAGGTTTAAAGAAACCTAATGAACGTTTCGTTTATACGTTCAGTAGGTTTCTTTAAACCTAATGAACGTATAAACGAAACCTACTGAAAGTAGTAAGCTCGTGTGCCACCAACTTATTTTTTTTTTTTGTTTGGTCAGACTTTCTCAAATCTGTCAAAACTCCTTAATTTCTCGGCTATATCGTAACTACTAATAAGCCGATCTTGCTCCACTTGAGATGGCTTTAACCGTATGAGGGATCCTTTCGACCCATCGAAAACGCTTGAACCAACTTAGTTCTAGTCTTACTGAAAAGGCATTGGGTCCATAAATATATATTTTTTTTTTTTGATGAGTCGCATTTCCCTTTTACTTTATAATTTATCGAATTTCTTCGTAACTTTCTTATTGTCTGTCTATTGCTTTTTAACGAAAACCAATTGAATAATTTATATTTTTCTTAATCCTGTATATTTATTAATATTAAAACCAGCGAGTTAGAAACAGTACAAACAAAGAAATTTTTCTTGTCTACAAAATACGAAAACACTGTAACCCTGACCTATCACGTCAGGACATACGTTTCTGTCCATGACAAACATGCTTGTGCGACAGACCCGCGTGTGTTTGATTACACGACGGAGATGGACTGAACCAGACAGACAGGTGATTGTTCGAAGGATTTAAGAGTGACGACTGTCTTTTATTACTGTTTTATGATACATGTGAACGGCAGTGGTAATTTTCTAATTTTGGCTGACTTCGTAGCTTGTCTGGTGCAAGAATTGTGAACAATAGTTGAAGAGGTATTTATATATTAGATTGCTGATTGATTTAACTAAACATAAAATTTACTCTTCATACTGCTTTCTTATTGGTTTATTAACGGATTTTTATGATATCTCTTGTCTATTTTATAGTGTTCACAACTTACTTTGTACGAATGTATTTTATGGATGAAACTTTGTAGGAATGCATTTTATTCTTAAGTTCCGTAGTAATAACAATGACTAGAATAAAATGACTAATAAAATTTTAAGTATGTGAATTATTTTGTTTAAAAACCTTTTCAGTCACGTCCTTACATCAAATGTATATTTGATCTAGTGATATTTTATACGAACGACGTTTTAACGATCTACGTATAGGGCATTTAAACGATGATAAAATATATAATATATTTTCTTTTTAAGTGATAGGGGGCAAACGGGCAGACGGGTCACCTGATGGTAAATGACTACCGCCGCCCATGGACACCCGCAACTCAAGAGTCACAAGTGCGTTGCCGGCCTTTTAGGTAGGAGTACTCTCTTTTCTTCAAGGTTTGAAGACGTATCGGTTCGGAAATATGGTAGGCGACAATTTGTTACATAAGCTGATTGTGCGAGGCAAAAAGCTTCTGGAGAAGCGCACAGTGGTGGAGTACCAATCGTCCAGGTGATGGGGATGGATATTTTGTCGCGTAGAACGATGGCGGAAACCAGCAGCCGGTATAAGTCCGAACAATTCCTCTGAACACTCCCCATGATACAAGCGATAGAACATGCCTTGGGCAGGAGTAAAATACTGTCTCGATCTGTTTAGCACACCAAGCTTCTTCGAGGCTAATATGGCCTTACCCTCTAAGTGACCGCGAAACTGGACTTCGCTTGATATATCGACGCCAAGGATTCCGATACTGGCTGATGCAGTTAGGGAAGTGCTCTCAAATTGAGGTGATACGACCAATGGCAACTTTTTAGCGGTGAACGCGCAAACCTGTGTCTTCTTGGGGTTAAACTGGACTAGGTTAAGTCGACCCCAATCTGAAACTTTTGATAAAGAAGTTTCGATTTCAGACACAAGTTTGGATCGGCTTGCGATGACGTTTACCCGAGAAATGTTAGCGCGGCCGGTGTAAAGGGCATCACTCGTGCTATCGTCTGCATAGCAATGGATGCTGCTAATTTGCAGCATGTCAATGTCATGTCTGCTTGATGCAAGTACCAATAATTCAGTACACTACTACAGTACTAATCGTAACTTAGTTTTAATTCGGATATTTAATAACCTTTGAAGCTCAATCCTGGAATTTCAAGTCCGTGGCAGTAAAGATACGTATACGTATAAGTACGTTTGTTTAATTCAATGTAATGTGATTAGCAATAAAAGTGGGATAATTTATATGTCCACCAGTGTATGGTATCATCGATGTCTACAGCTGATACCATCTATTTCAACCGTTCAATTTACATCAAATTGAACTTCACTTTTAAATATCGAATTACGTTTCATTTATTTAGTTCTACATCATTTTAAATACTGTTTTATAAGTTGTGTAAAAATAATAAAATAATTGGAATCATTTGCTACTAATAAACCCCTCCTGCTTTTTTAATGATATGATTTTTATAATTTTTTGATGAACATAATTTCAATGTGGTCTTTTGGGGCACGTTACAAACAATTGCGTGATCTACAAATAGTTTTTCTGAGTTTTGAATAACTTTGTGTCCATTGTTTGTATGTTTCTAAAGGCCCACGACGCAGGAATATTTCCTAGTGCCGGAGTTGTCCTTTTAAACCTTTGATTTGAAACAATCGGTCAGATGAAGCCAGAAGCTATATAAAAGAGCTCTTCAATAATTACTAGTAAACCTCTCGAGTGTGGACTCATTTGGCTGTTGATTTTAAACACTTATAATTATCAAGTAACTTTCATAATATTTTCTGTGCCACACTTAGCCTTGAAAATTTGTGACTTAAACGAAGCATATCCCATGATATAAATTATAAAACCGAATGTCTACCTACATATATAGATATAAATATGTATATATTCGTAATTTATCAATACATAATGAACATACACAAACCAACCAAACCCAACGTAAATAGCTATAAATATTCTTACATGTAGAGTTGTAAACACACAAAGGTTCCCGAAATGTTGCAGTAACCTATCTAATTCATTAACATAGTATATATTTTATCAGCTACAAAGGCTGCCACAAACAAAACAAAAAGTATTAGTATAACGTTCATTTAGCCGCTCCGCCGTCTCACTGCTAACAGAGTATTTGTTCCTATAACAAAGTCCGTCTAGAAGTGGCGTGGAGTGGACACTCGTTGTATTCTCGCCAAACAAGCCCTCGTACCTATTATCCTAGCTAATTATGTTTTTGTGTTCTCGAGAGAGGGTGGTCGAGATGTGTCGAAGAGGGAAAATGAGTAAAAACGAATATTGCTCCTTTTGTTTCATGCTCCTCCACCTTTGTAATAATCTCTAAGAGTGACGATCTAGTATGCTACTTGTAGTCACATCAGTGAATACATTTGTTTATATTAAATACTAATAAACTTTAGTAAGTTGAAATATATTTCTAGTACTCATGTTAATCTGCTGAACTCAGTGTAAAAACAACCGGATTCCTTTTCACTACTACTTCGTAAGCATAAAAATAAAATAGTATGTTTATGTGAAGATGCAAACTCTTTGCTATATAAAATAAATAAAATGCACTGAAAGACCAAAACAGATTTTCAATAAAATTGCAACATTTAAGCAATCTAAAAACAAGTACTGACAGACTATATTTTAACTAAAACCCTTAGTTAAAGCATTTGCAAATTATAAACCGCAAGAATATAATTGGGTTCCGCCTGCTACCAAATTTAACGCGGCTATCTAACTAACAAGATATGTACATCTATCTCCCTTTGCAGTCGGGTAGTAAGAGGAGACGCGTCTTCTGTCAATTAAGTTTATTCGTCTACCTAGGCTAAATTTTATATAATGAGATAGGTACGTCACGCAGTTTAAAAGGAGGTAGGTACATACGTACTAGGTAAACCATCGCATTTTTTTTTTTACTGTAAAACAAGAAAAGTTTAATTACGCTCAAGATACTTTATGTAAAACAATGGGACGTTATTTTTCCGAAATTTAATTAAATATTAAGTGCATTTCTTTTGAAATTTAAATCGTCATGGCGTGAAGCAAAAACTGTGAAGTGTGCTATATGAAAAGTTGCAACAATATGCCGGAACTCAAGCGTATTCTTGGCAAACTAACCGTTGTATACAGCTGCCGAGGGAATAGAGACCGTATACATGTTACTATAGAATCGTAAATTTCAATCTGAAGTTTTATCACAAAGTATATGTATGACCGCCTGTTACAATGTTGCGATATCGAGAACAGAGCTGATCTTGTAGTAATTATTAGTTTAGATCAAAATTTGTTTCTTACCTTAACAGCGTAATGTAGTACAATATAACAAAATGTTTGACAACAGAACTGTTATATATTTAAACATAACGCAAGATTCATTCAGTTCGTTTGAAGTAAATAAGATGGCAGCGGTTTAAATTGATGAATAATATAATGCAACAACCATCACTCAATTCAGCTAATACTCGATCAATACTATCAATCAATGCTAGTTTTATATCGGGCTTTCCTTATGTGCAAATCCCTGTTACACTATTCTGGGTACACTATGCCTGGGTTAGTAGTGTTCAGTAGGTAAGTATTCAGTGAAGTTCGCTACGGTGTGACAGCAAGATACTTTGGAAAACAAGTTCTCACAAACCTTGAACCGTTTTGTACCTTTTTTACGCGTCTACCACTCACTTCAGCTTGACCGCTACTGATTAAATTTTTCCTAAAGCCTTCGTCAGCGTACTTGTACTACAAAAAAATCTAAATATACCTAGTGTTGCCATAAATATTTGTTTCAATGAATCAATCTTTTTTTTCTATTGTATAACACATTTATTACTGTTACATTAATACATTGAAAATATATGAAGCTTATTAAACATATCTCTCTAATGGCTGCTATACAGTCCTTTAAACGTTGAGGCCAGTTATCAATAGAAACACGCACTCTCTGCATGGGCAAATTTTTCACCGCCAATCTTATGGATTGTGTTAGGGGCTCTAAATTATCATCGCGTTTAGAGCATGCCATACTCTATAAAACTGACGATAAATCATAATCCAGTGGATTCGTGGATCGTTACTAAATGACGGTCAATCTTCAGCACTAATGTTGTCAGAAACGTTCGTTTCTAACGATGGGACGGAACGAGGGTGGATCGAGCTTTATGACCCGGTGCTGAGTCTTGGTGAAAGGATTTCTGGTTATGGAATATGTTGTTTTTTAGAGGCTTAATTAACCACCTCCTCAAGAATAATTTCTTGATACACTAGTGCCGATGTTTTGACACTGTTTTGATTATGAGATTTGTATATACATATATGTCGCCGCAACCAAAAATATAATTATATTCTAATTACATGATTGAATTGAAATAGTGATTAACAATTGTATGTAAAGATGGGTTGTCACAACATATGTTACATAAGGCTATTTACGAATTCCGTTATTATTGTGAAATTAGTAAATTCCAAATTAAAAAATCCTAACATTTTATAAAACATATGTTTAAACTATTTTGTAAGACGTACCGCCATTTCTTGTTAATAATAACTCGAGCCACGTGTTATTGTGACGTACAGTTTTAACTGGCGGGGGGTAACCTATAAAAGCCAGCGATTTGAGTAGTGAGGCTTGCCCCACAGACTCGTACTCATCATACGAGATTACTTGTCGAATCGAAGCTTCCGCTACCGCGTTGAGGGATCTCTATCCTCCCCTCACCCTATCCTTGCCGTAGTCCCGCAAGGATCCGTGCTCCCCCCCCTCCTGTACACGCTGTACACCAGCGATATCCCGTTGCATCGGACTGTGCAAACAGCACTTTTTGCAGACGACACAGCGATATACTACTCAGGTACGAAACCGTCATCAGTCGTTAGGAACCTCCAATCTGCAGCTAATGCGCTAGGCGCGTGGTTTCGGAAATGGAGAATAGAGGTCAATCCCGAGAAGAGCCAGGCGGTGCTGGTTCACAGTCTGTATCCCCTGAAGGAGATCCCACTAATAAGGATGTTTGGTAAGCCTATCCCTTGGGCTAGGTAGGCCAAATATCTAGGTATAATCCTTGACGATCACCTTTCCTTCGGACCTCACATTAAGGCGGTTCGTAACAGGGCCGCCTTCGTGTTAGGTCGACTTCATAGCTTAGTGAACTCCCGTTCAAAGCTGTCGCTTAGGAGTAAAGTTAGACTTTACACAGATTGCGTCAGACCCATCATGCCATATGGTAGTGTAGTTTTCGCACACGCTAGGGAACACAGGATCCATAGACTACAAACACTACAAAATAAGTTCATGCGCCAAGCTACGGGAGCACCGTGGTATGTGCGTAATGTCGATCTTCACATCAACCTAGAGCTGCCGACCATCAGGCAATTCATAAAGCAGTACTCCCGTGGCTACTTTGACTCTACTCCGACTCACCCCAACCCTCTTGTGGTTGCAGATGTAAATTACACACCCAGTAATATATCACGTATACGTAGGCCTAAACATGCTCTCTGAGAGCTAGATGGTAACATCACACTCGCTCAACGTAGAGCGCATACAGCTCGCGAAGCTACCACAAATCGTCCGCGATTCCGCCCCCGCCGCCGGGGTCGGAATACGCGTCTCGTTGATTATTTAAATGGGGGTCTTGGTCGCCCTAGTTTGCCAGCGATGCCCCAAGCCGAGGTGCGTACCCCACAGGGGGTGCCCTTGGGCAACATCGCTTAAAAAGACCGGTTGAGAGCTCTCAGCGCTCACCGTAAGCCCATGCAAAGTTGTCGAGGCCATCTCCGGCCAACAGCCATACATCACACAAAAAAAAAGTAGTGAGGCTCACTTCGCTGGCGACTCCGAAAGGAATAACATTGAAAGTAAAAACTATGTTCTGATATTTGATTTACTTGCCTTACGTTTATTTAAACTATCGTGTAAACATGCTATGTTATTATAATGTTGTATTGTACCTACTGGCTTATGTATGTACCATACATTAATTATACACCGAGCTCTTATATTTAATGTATCGCCTATATTTGCCTTTTATTGCTAAAACTCTTGACAGAAAAGAATTTACTTATATCATACTTGCTAGCTTACATATACGCCATATAACAATTATAAAGACATTATTATACGAGCAGAACCGATGACTAGATGTGGTCGGCGGGTCTGCTCCTTTTTTTTAATAACTCGAATATAATATCTTCGACATATAATTTATTTTTATAATAAAAAGACATTACTAATTTTCACGACATTATAATTTCGGTGGTAAGTTAGTAGGTACCAAATATTTTGTTTTGATGGGATTTTTTTTATTTATATTGTATTGTTATATATGTACCTAAAAATATTGATAACTATCCTACGTAAAATAAATCTTTTGATATATTGAAAGTATAACTGTTTTTGTAGAAGAAAGGTTTTTTTATGAGATAGAGTTGCAGACAAGCATACGGGTCACCTAATAGTAAGGGACTACGATCGCTCTTGGACACCTGCAATTCAATGGTCGCAAGTGCGTTGCCGGCTTTATGTAAAATCAGTTCGATCTTATATTGATAGGGAATTAAATTACTAGGCATGGGGATGTTTTATGTAATTTTAGGAATTTACATTACATTTAAAAGATCTTACTCTACTTAAATAAAAAATACCAATTATTATATGACGTTTTCATTACAAACTGAATTTATACATTTCTCCTTTTAATTTTTATAATATATATAATATATAATATATAATATATAATATATATTATATTTATATTTATAATATATAAGAATAAATGTTAATTAGTTATACGTTTTCAAAACCAACGCTCATTCTTACAATGTTCTTGCAGTAATTTGTATCAGTTATTTAAATAAAAGAATACAATGACGACGCGTGTAATCGGTGTTGTTGGCAAGCCTTCCTCGCTTCACGTTGGTTTATTCGCGATTTCCAACTAAGTTAGTAACTGCTAATCTGTCTATATAAGTGGAAATGGAACCCACGACCTCGGCTTAGCAGCCAGGATCGCTAACCACTAGACCAACTGGCCAATGTTGTCAAAGCTTGTCAATACCGCTAATCATGTCATGCAGAACCGTGTCACGATCTTTATCAAATTGAAGCTGTATTCGTGGTTGTGGTCCACTTAGCATTCTAAGCAGTGATCTTTCAGAACCTTTAGCTCTGACTTGCACATTTTTTACATACTCCACCACTAATTTTCTTCCCGCACCAAACTTAAATGAAGATGAACAGCTGAAAACTCGTTTTATAATAATTGATTCTTTTGCACAATCGTTTTGGAAACGTTTTAAATTAGAATATCTTAACAGTTGGCAACCCTGCGAAAAATGGAACTCTGCATCCGATAGGATTTCTAAGGAACTGTAGTTTCAGTTTCAGTCGAAAACGCTCCCCCTTTATATTGGACTTGAGGTTTCATTACAAAATTGTTTCCCGGCAAGGACGGTTTCAAGCAATAGTATATAGTAAAGGCTTCTAGCAATAATTACTGACAGCGAAGCTCTCTCCACTACCACTGCAGTAGGTAGAGACAAGGAACAATATTGCATTCCTAGTTTGCTTCTCATAAATTATTAGTAATATTGTTGAAAACAATAGGTGTGTAAAACAATAATGAGAAATGGGAGTTCAGTGCTAGTAATATAATAATAACGTAGTGACCGATAAGTAAGTGATTTTTGTATTTTATTTAGTTTTTTATAGTGTCTCTGACTGACATTAATTGTTTACAATTATTGGAAAACAACTTCGACTATTTTTTTTTACTATTTCTTCACAGGTAGTATTTAGTATTTCGAGTAATGGGTTTTTACCGATTTCTATTCGTTTTACTTTGTGAATTTATCAATAAGTATAGAATAAAACTGTTAACCACTACTCTTTCTTCACACAATGTTATGTTGTTGTTGGAAGTCAACGCAATCACACGTGTTTCTTCACAAAGTTACTTATATCAAACGCCTAGATAGAATTAGATTAAGTTTGAAGTATTGTCTCTGTTGTTCTTTATAAAGAAAGGCGTGGGCTGACATTATGTAAATACCAGTATATCCCGGACTAGTATCCCGGACAATATGAAGTGAGTGGGCGTAAGATTAAACTTTATATGTAGTTACAACGACAGTGCACCTACGCAGTTACCTAAGCTTAGCCAGTTCTGAAATAGCTTTTCTGTAACCCTTATATCGTCTGATGTTCGAATGACCATGTGATTTTTCTAAATGTGTCATGTAGTCTTTCAAGTACACGGATGGCGTAGCGGTTTAAGTGGTCACCTCGCCAGTACGCTGCCGCGCCGTGTTGTGGGTTAGAACCCGCATGGGAGAACATTTTGTGTAATTATCGTTCCGAGTCTGGGTGTTCTTTGTGTCCGTTGTTTGAATGTTTGTAAAGTCGCGACACAGGAATTACTCTCCAGGATTAATTCCTGTTGGAAGTTGGAGTTGGTCAATTGGTTTTACAAAAGAAAGAAAAAAAAAGTGTAAATAAATGACGTAATTAATAAAATTTAATTTGATCATGATCAGTGTATTGAATTAGTTGAAACTCTAGTAGTGCCTGTGGATTTCTGAACAGTTTTTGTTTAATTCTTTACACGTGCTAATCGCTGGAACTAGCAGTCGAAAAATAATTTGGTGTATTGGGTAGAATATTCACTGATGAGTAATATGGACTACCATTTACCAAGGGTTGATAACCGTAACTTGATATCTTATAGCTAAAACGCGAAGATACGATTCTTTGAAGCGGAGCGATGACCATAAACGCAAGTAAAACTGCGGGCAACGACTAGTACTATGCCTTCATATAAAACCGTAGGCAAAAGTACACTTGTCTTAAGCAAATTCGACTAACAGCGTTTGTAATGTAAGAGTTCGCATGTGCATACTTACATACTTTAATATTTTTATTTTATTTGCAATACTTGAATATTTAATTTTGTGAAGTAAGAAAAATATTTAAAAAGGATTTAAATTTAGGTGCTGTCTTTTGTAGATTTACTGGTTAGAAAACAGTTCAAAACAAATTTACAAATCACAGAAAAACAGATATGATATGACACCCGAAAACGAGGTTAACAAAGTGACTGCAGACTCTTGTATAGGTATAGTTACATTACAGAGATTTGGTTGTCACCACGATCAACAACGTATCATGGCAAACACCAAGTCAGATTAGTTATATTGTCTTATGTTTACGTGAATATTATATACATATATACTTTAATAATAATTGTATCCCTATAAATTAATATTACATCCCCGATGTGCGTCAACAGTTAATACATGAAGTAGTCTAGTAAGACTAGAGTTATATAATTTTGAACAATGTATAACACATTCATGTAATATGTTACGCTGGATAAATTAACAATTATATTATTGTTTGACAATAATATTATGTTGAGACATCGTAATGAAATCAATTGTGCTAATAAATTAGTTGTGGTTAAAGTGGTATTTAAGCTAAATCTGAATGGTACAAAACGAAAAAGAAACAAAAATACGCTAAATTGCAAGTCACCCCAAAATGTCCGATATGCCGCTGCTGGACCCCTCCGACTGTAAAAGATACCCAACCATCTTCAGTAAGTTTGCGCTGGGAAAAACGTAAAAGGGGTACGCAGATAGGACGAGGGCAACTCTTCTTCATGTCGACGTTTTTATTTATGTTAATGTGTGGTAGGGTGGTATGCCGGACTCAAACCGACTAAAACAACACGGTGTTCCGTCACATAGTCTTATAGCCGGGGTCTCACTGTGGTGTAACTCATCTATTCAAACAGTCGCGCCTGGAACAAGGCGCCGCCGTCTTGGGGCTACTTCTGCTAGAGCGGCGGATAGCCCTATCCGTCGCCCTCAGGCCAGCGCTTATAGAGGCCGGAAATCAGCATGGGCTTTCCGGCAAAGCTGTTCGAATGCATCTAAATTTTGTTCCGACGAAGCCCCAATCAGGGAATTAACCGATTAGATGCAAATGGTTGCGTTACTGGTAATAAATCTGTTTCAAAGCCCCATGGACTAATATTTCTATTTTTATTAGTATTTACTAATCAAATTTAGTTGTTTGTCGAGCTAGATACATGGACATACAAAGAGCTAAAAATTAATAACTCGAAAACTACATGATTGATTTAAAAACAAAACTTCACGTAAAGTAAATTTAGTCAGTGTCATGTAGATAAAAAGGAGACTCCTACGGAAATAAAATAATATAACCCTAAATTATAAAAATGTCTAGTAGATTAGTTGAGTGGTGCGATGCCGGGGCAGACTAAATTGTTATCAACTTTAGTGACTATAATATATATTTGATATTGCATAATGCTAAAAATAAAATAAAAAAGTGAAGCTATGAATCAAAGTATTCTTAGAGTTTGTAAGTATTATCGACAATATACTGGTACGGTGACATCGCATTCTTTTATCGTTTTTTGATCTTTTATGGAATGAGTTTAATGTGATTTAACGTGTTGATCGTGTTCACAGTTTGCAGTTAATCATGTAGTCATCATGTGTCGAGTGTAGTAAAAAGGCTTGGACGTTACTTTGTGGCTTAACAATTAGTAACGATTAGTAACGATTACAGTTACCCATATTTAAAGTAAAGTGTTGTCATCTCTAAGAGATATTGAGAATATTATGTTCAACGTAATGAAAACAGAACGCGACATATAGCCTATTTAAATATAAATAACCATAAAAGCGATTACAATATATACATACATATATATAGTATAGGACTTTAGTTCCTGACTGTGGACAGCAATAAGCCTGCCCCTATTACTGTACTACTTCAGGAACACAGACATCAACTGATGCATAAACGATTAAAAACTCAAACTTAATATAAAGTCTCATTTTAAAGTATGTTCCAGGATTCAAAGTAGACACCAAGCTTTATTCAGGCATCACCAAGTTCGTGTAGATTCTAATACATATCTCTTTGTATTCTTTCGTATTTTAATGCTTCATTGTAGCCGAATGCTGGAAACATCTGCTGAGTCGTAATATTTTTTTTTCAATATTCACGGGAGTTCGTTCGATTGTGCAATACTTTTTTTAAATGTTATAATAAAATAAGCAGGCTTATTATTTTGATTGGAGAATTCCGAGCTTTGAATTTGGAACAAAGTAGAGAAGATAGCGTAACACCAAACAAGATTAAACGGACACATACAATATTAAACACACTGTTTATTTAGGTAGGCTCTTGTTGATGGTGTTGGTTTGGTTGTTGGTAAATAAACATTGTTATTATTTAAACCTTATTCAACTACCCATGTGTTTATGTTATAAGCGTGTTCATGTCATTAGATGTCACTCGCAAATCGCAAATCCGAAGCCTACCACGCTGTTATATTATATAATATCTGAATATACATATGTATAATAAAACTGAAGAGACGTTGTGATTTTACGCGCATCAATAAAACTAATTAGAATACACCTTTATAGAGCCAAGAGCGGTTTTGTTTTATCACTTTCGTTCATCACATATTTTTTACTTTTGTACATATATAACAATTATTTTATAAATTGTTTTTTTTTTAATTAAGTAAACCTGAAAGAAAAGAAAAAAATTACCAACGATCTTTAGATCGCTGGTAAATTTCTTGTATTTTTTAAGACTTCGCTAATTTTTATATTCATTAATGTTTAATAAGGAACATTGAAAGAGAGAATTGAAAGAACTTCAAGTATAGGTAAAAATGCCGTGTGTACCGAGGGAGAACCATTTTCGAGACACAAATGGGCGCAACTGGAGTAATACCACGGTCTAACAGAAAACCGGTAGACAAAGAATGCTTGTATTGTATTGCCGAGCGAGTGAGGGTACCGGATATCCAACTCCGACTCTCTTTCTCTTCCCCTCATTCGCCTTATCGCCTACCATCAGATGACCCGTCTGCTCATTCGCCTCGTGTCCCATAAAGAAAACTATAATGAATAATATTTTTCTTAAAGTCAGGTAATTTAGAGATGGTTGGAATGCGTACCTGTCCTTTTTTTTTTTTTTCGTGTGGAAACCCCCACGGCGCATCACCTCACTGGAGTCAACCCCTGCAGACCTTGGTCGCCTGATGGCGACTGGCGAGGCGACCGCACCATGGAAAGCGGGGAGCCTCTAAGTTGGAGGGGGGCCCCTCCAACTTAGAGAGCACTCGCACAGAACACGACGCGCTACCGTCTCAGGCCTGCTTCTGCTAGGGTAGCGGGCAGCCCAATGCGCTACCCCCAGGCCAGCGCTCATGGCGGTCGGAAGTCATTCGGCGCCTGGTGCGTCCTCTGCGGGACGAGAGAGTGTTAGTCCTCTCCCGTTCCCGTTCCGCCGCCTCTTTGATCAGCATCACCTCTTGTGCGTACCTGTCCTGGTCGGGTTGTCTGGTATCACATCAGGGTTAAAATCAAATGTGGTGTTTCACGTGTAAGCAAACAAAATAATATTTTTGTGTAGGCTCAGTTTCATTGCTACTACAGTTTAAAAAATCTGATGCCTGTCAGTTTTTCCTATTAAAATTTTACCACGCTTATTATAAACGACATGATGTCTATTTCTGACGCTTAATTATAATATAAATGGAAATAAAAGTGACTGTAAGTTACAACTAGATTCAAATACATATCCCCGAAAGGGTATTCAAAGCCGCATCAAACGCTCACATCTTACTAATTTCTTACGTAATAAGGACATCGTTATTGCCCTCAACAAGGTACTGTGTAAATACTCTGACAGATAACAGTCCATTCCATTAGTCACTTTATAAAACATTTTATATTTAATAGTCTACAATAAAATGTATTATATTCTGAATGACCCATCCGATTGCAAACGATAAAACCAAAATATTTTTGAGGGATATCCGAACCGATTAAAAAAAACTCCACTAGACCGATATCGCAGCGAAAAGCATGTTTTGTAATAATATCTCAAAGAACAAAGAGCCAAACAACATGCAGTATTTACAAAAGTACGATATATCCATCAAATTCTTGCTCAGCATTATTAGTTAGTCTACACACATTGACGAAGTGCATTTGTCTGTCTGTGATCCACCATTTTACTTTACGAGCTCCATATGTTCCCAACTCATCACTTCTTATATACGACTCATAATAGATTTCTTTCTAAAGCTCGACTTTTTAACTTACGAGTAAAATTGAACATTATTTCGATCTTGAAATCTATAAATCAAACTATTTCACAAAGAATAAAGAATAGTTTCCCATTAAAGAACTTTTGAACTTAGTAGTAACAAAAACTTTACACATACATATGTATGTATGTATATCAGACTAAATTTGGTCTCTATTACGTTTCAATGGACCAAATTCTAATTGGCCAAATGTGTGTGTTTGGTGTTTAATACACCTATGCCTAACCATTAGGGGATACAGGGGGGTATGTACATATACATATATGTACTTTATTTATTGATATATTTTAAGGTAATATGGAGAACAAACTTTATCTCTTGCCGTGGATGGCGTAAACGGCGACTAGTTCGGACTGTCATTTATCAGAAACTATATAGTATAGTTTAGTTTAGTTTGAGACGGTTCTTTTTACCGCTTCGGGATTTAGACGTGTGTGTTTATATGTATGCATCACTAAATATAATACATTTCTGTATTGTTTTCTTTTTTATACTATACACAGACACAAAAGTAATAAGTGGGCGCAAGAGTTATAAGGGGACAAGAAGAGAGGTTGTAAAGAGTGCTATATTTCTCTTACACCATACTTTTCATATTATGTAGGTATACACACTTAATACAAATTAAACAGCTAAGTGCTGTACATTTTTCAGTCAAAACTAATTAAATAATAAAAAATACCTACATATATTGAATATATTTTTGTGAAGTTCCTTCTTTTGTAGATTGACAATATCAAAGAAGCAGTTTAACTGGAACCGTTTAAAGAGAATAAGTACATTTCCTTAAGATTATTTCAACATTCGACTGCTTGCGTTGCCTTTGACTTGACATCTGTAGATATTGACGACTTCCCGATGATTGTAAACTGGAGATCAATTTGTCACTGTCTCCTGAGCCGATACATTATAAATCAACATGATCGTGATGCTTGACACACCAGAAGTGAATTATGTCTGTACCAGTGAAAGAGTTACTTGACATAAAAGAGAACTGATGTGTAATGTACTGATATTTATTCTTATTGTTTGTAAGTAAACGTGTGAGTTGCATGCAGGCATTGATATACATAATGCATATATTTATTTATAAGCATGCTTTACCATTTGTGTGTGCATGTATTTTTCAAAATACTCCTCCACGAACATAGATGTACAAATGGGAGCCAAGTTCAATGTTATGATTATATGTGATGACCAGTTCCGTAGGTTTTCTAGAAATTCTTATGTTTTACACTGTTACACATATTTACTATTTTAAAGTATAACTTCTTGAATTTGAACAGTCGAATTATTTATAAAACAGAGGACTAATTGAAGTTTAAAATTACATTTCGTTAGTTATTTTCAGAAAGCCAAATTTTGAGAAGACTTCGGCCCGTATTAATAGATCTTATCTCTAAGATTCATCTCAAGCGTGCACTTGAGATGCTGTTCAAATTAAGAGAACTATCTGAATGATATTTTTGTGTTCCTGCACACACTTGAGTGTTGTCGTATTAATAAAACACTGAACTCGACTTGTCATGTCTTGACTGCAGTCCGACCTTGACTTGAGAGCGACTTATGAACATAGAGGTTTTAGTTAAATATATAATAAAAAAAAACAAGGTTTATTATAGGTTATAAAAATCTTGGATTGGATTATTGGGGTTATATTTTAAATACAGATGTCTGACTGACTATACTCAACTTAGGCTGGCCGTAAATACCGTTACAATTAAAAGAAACATAATATTACATTTGAATTAGAAATCTTTCATTCTTATACTACGAGCACTTACCCTATAGAGACCCAATACATGCAAATTTAATAGAAACCAATTCTGTATTCTGTATTCTGTTCCGAAGTATTCCGAACCCGATCGCTAGGACGTTCGTTGTAATTACTTTATGCTTTTATCGATATCGATAAGTAAAAGGCACTTTTTTTAATACTTTAATTTCAAACGAGGAATGCAATTTTAAATGACCTGGCAAAGTATCAGGCAAAATAAGCGAACTTTGAGAAATGTTTAAGCTTAAACGAAACGAGTTAAAAAAAAACTTTAAGTGATTTGTAGAACTTATGAGGATCTACTTACATAAAACAAGGCCCCGTAGGAGATACACAAGATAATTCAGTATGAGGTCGAGGCACTACGAGGCAGTACGGGTTGATTGAAATGGGTATAAAAAAGATTTTCACATTAATTTGTTACATTTAGAATGAGCCTTATTTTACAAGGAGCTGTTATTGATTTTTAAAATGAATTATTTTTTGTATATATTCTCCTAACTTAACGCTTTTCTTCCAATTTCTGATTTTCAAATATAAATGTCATCCTCGCTCCCTATATTTCTGTACAATTTTCACACGTTACACTTTTCTTTAATTCAATAACATGATTGGTTTCTTCGGGGAATAATTTTTCAGAACAGAATTTTTTTTGAACAGAATTTTTAAAATTATTATCGCAAATTATTACTATGTAATATGTAGTAGTAAATAACAACCACAAAATAAATCCGATATCTATAAATAAAATAATCATTTAGATGATAATTATCGACAATAAAAAATAAATGCACTGCACGCCCTAGTCATTGGCGTCACGAGGCTGATCACGATAATGAGAGATAGACATACATATTTTGGAGTAACAGCGGAAAGGAGGGAAAATGGACACGTGACCGGGCAGTCGGTCACGTGTCCACTCTCCAATTTTACTTGACCGGCGTTGCATAATCAAATTTTTGAAACTATTTTGGTAAAATAAAGAAATAGACTTACTGATGAAAAGTAATATTGTTTGTTGTTATACTACAGGTTTTACAGTTATTTCCACACCATTTAATGGTAAACAGGACATGAAGGCGTTAAAAAAGTGATTTATGTTTTTAATGGAAACCGTCTCTTCGGTTCTAGTTTTTGGTCGTAACTGAGGGAAAACAAATGTGTAGCGAAATATATCAGTGACTAGTCACTGACGAGTCGCTTTATATTATGTCTCTATAGGGGTAGGTGCTAATAGTATGATTTTTTTGTTTTATTAATGAGAAAACAATGATTGTATTATTCAATGTTTTCTCATTTTCACGCCAATCGGTATTAAATATTTTTATGCTATAAAAACGGAGTGGGAAAGAGAACCAAATGGCTGTAAAAGCATTACAGCAGTAGGCATGGAGCCAAATGCAACTTTTAAAATTCACCATCCGCTTAGTATTAGTCAAATGTTTGGGTGCCGGGCTATTACACTACAAGGACAATGATATCTCCTCTGTTTGTTTGTATTCGCATGAAAAAGGCAATCGAAGCAGCGATGAAAATAATTCGAAGGAATCCTGTCCGAAAGCAAAAGATTTTATCTCGGACAATGAATATAACACCTAGATCCATTTACGTACGTATTTTAAAAGATGACCTTGGACTTGTAGCCTATAAAAGACGCACTGGTCTTTATTTAATAAATAATTAAAAAATTATAAAGGGTGGTACAATTAAAACAACTTCTTAAGCGGTACGCAAAGGAAAACAGAAAAAAATAGTAACAGAATTGAACAATATTTTAACAAGCAGAATGGCCTAGTTTATGCTCAAAGTGTCATCTAGTCCCGATCTTAACCCGCTGGATTATGATTTATGGTCTGTTTTATATAGTATGGCATCCTCTAAAGATAATTGAGATAGTTTGAAGTCCCCAAAATAATTCATAAGAATTTCAGAGAAGATTTTCCCACTCAAGAAATTTCATAATCTCCGCGCGTGTCTTGATAACTAACCTCAACGTTTAAAGGACTGTTTTAAAGCCAATGGAGGTACTTTTGAATGAGCTTCATATATTTTTAGAGCTATAAGATTAATGTATAAACTAACGCATATTAAAATAATAAATGTCTTACAGAATCGAAAAATAAATATTTTTTTCACAAAGCCCTCAGATTACAAACGTGTTTTGGCCTACCAAATAACTCAATATCAATAGACTAGTGAATAGAATAGTGAGCGTATGTATGCATATGTAACGTTACGTGTATGAGTATAAATAAAACTGGTTTTCATTTGTTTTACACACTTCATACACTTTTTACTAAAAAGTCATAAAAGTATTAACACCATCTAACAAATAGGAGCTGAACTGCGAATTAACTACTCTTAAGTAAAACGTTTTTAAATTACTTTTCACTAGTAGACTCCCGTCTTATTTTGTAAGAAAATTATAATTGACTTCTACAAATTAACCACTTTTACTAAAATAATGTTTTTTTTCTAATTCATACATACTCTATGACTTCCGACCACTACTTGAAGATTTTTTAATAACTTAAAAAAGGTAAATTTGAAAAATATACAAACTTTTTGATTGATATTAGTAATACGCTCTCAATACCAGTTTAATAATTAATGGCAATATTGAGATCCTATCCTGAACTCGAGACCGTCTCAACTGAGAGCGCAGGGTTGCGGTTTTGATTACGTCTTATTAATACGAACGTTAGATATATTGACCATACAATATAGTAGCACTAACCTGCTTATATTATAACGAAGAAAAGTTGTTTATCCAAATGTAAAAATAGCTTTATCTGAAAAGTAATATAATTTATAGCATACTTAATTAATTTAAATAACTGAATTTCATGTGTTTTTAATTTTTGAATTTCATTTAATATATTTTGAGCTTTTCAGGCATTAAAAGCTCCGAATGGTTCATGTATAATAACCTGCTGTTGCAACCACAGTTCTTTCAATGGAACTTTTTGCATGTTGGAATATGAAAAGTATTAGGCACGATACACTGGAGCTGCACCCAACACTGAAGCAGAACATACATATTACGTATTACTATCTGCTATCCACAGAACATGTAGAAGGTAGTATAGTTTCAAACATAGACAAATAGCACATGATTAAGTATGAATATTTATCTATAGCCTAACAGAATCACCAATGTACACATACCGATGATTTATATTGTTTGTGTATATTGATGTATATTGTATTCTCCACCGGACTGAGTTATCGAGGTGTTCATAGTCCAATTTTGCAAATAATTTAGTAATCTGTTTTTTTACACTAATATTTGTAAAACGCTCAATTAATATACCAAACTTTATATTAATATCAAGTACACAATACATTGGAACAAGATAAGTTTCATTATAGAGAACCCGTACAGCTCCGATAGTATTTGTGTTCTGATTAACCGAACGAAGTGGATTTGCTCACGTGCACCGGTAATGGTGGGAACGGCGGATAGAAGCAACGCGAGCAATAAGCAGCTAAATGTAGTGAGCAACGCTAAATACGGTTGCCCTGCAATATGCATTTGTAAATTGTATTGTTGGTCTTCCAATTAATTTTAGAATGTTATTGAGTAATTCAAGTCGGGGAATGTGCATGGGAATATAGTGCACTAATTTTTGACCCACGACTTCACTAGCGTTAATTTTAGGATCACAATTGTCCTATGTCCTTAACATTCGCATTTGTCTATTACAAATGCGAATGTTAAGGACATAGGACAATTAGTAAGTAAGATAAGGATAAGTAAGTAGTTAAGATAAGGAACTACTACGGAACAAAACTCAGAAAAGCCTCTGTAGGGACACATATGTATAGGTGTACTATAACTGTAGAAGACATATCTGAGGCAATTTTGATGGTAAATCGAGACTTGGAAGCTATCAGCGATTGGTCCTTCAGATTTGGCTTAACGGTGAACCCCTTCAAATGCCAAACCATCGTAGTTGGCAGTTAACGGATAATAAGGAGGCTAGATCCAGACAGACTGCCACCTGTGACTTTTAACGGATCAATAATCCCGTTTAGTTCCTCTGTCAAAGATCTGGGCCTGTTCATCGATACCAACCTTAACTGGCACACTCAGGTTACAAGTGTCAGCCAATGCGTCACAGAGTCACTGCGGGCGTTATACCGGCTCAAGAACTTTCTCTCAAAAACCTTGATCATCCCCATTATGGACTATGGTGATGTGTGCTATTACGACCTGAATGCAGATCATCTCAACAAATATGACTGTCTTCTTAATAACTGCATTCGATTCATCTATAATCTTCGTAAGTATGACGACGTTTTCTCCTTCCGTTCTGATCTAAATTGGCTTCCGATTCGTGAATGGCTTCACTTGCACGCCCTCACCACTCTGTACTCAATTCTTAATTCACCTACTTCTCCATCATATCTTACCACTATTTTCCAGTATCTTTGCTCTAATCATAGCAGAAACCTCCGTTCTTCAAATAATCTTCTTTTATTGTGCTCCAGTCATTCTTCTGTTGGATTCAATTCCTCTTTCATTGTACAGTCCGTCCTCCTCTGAAACGCCCTGCCGCAGGAAATCACGATGGCACCAAGTCGCCTATCTTTCAAAACTAGGGTTCGTGCTCTTCTCATCCGTAAGCTGGCAGAGTCATCAGAACGTTAGTACCATATGACTGTGTATATCTTTATATATAATTATATATTATTTTATTTATATATATTATCGTATATATTTATTATTTATGTATCTGATGTCAATATATATTATGGTTATACTACTATTTATCTTTTGCACAAGTTTTTTTTCTAAGCATACCTATTTTCATGCTTTTTAGTGCACCTACCACACTTATTTCACACCACCCTAAGGTAGACTGGCAGAAAATGGCATTAAGTTTACCTATGTACATTTCGTGCACACAATAAAAAGAATATATGTATATACCTATTTAATATTTGTGCTAAGTAAACAAAAACATCTCATCAGGCCATAGTGTGGGTCACCATGCTGCATTGACTAGACATGGAATGAGGATGATGACCACCACGCTTTGACTCCACTTATTGTCACTATAGTCACTATGGTAGGCTAATATGTAAAAAAAAAAAAAACAAATGGAGTAGCGAAGCTGCTACCGCGCCAGCAGGTGTATTTTAATCGCACTAAAACCGTGAATGGCCTCGGATGTTTCATTGTTATAACTGTCCGACTCACACTGCACACGTAATTACATGAATTCCCTTAACCATGAAACCTTAAAAACATAAACCTTTATCAGAAAAATAGTCTAAAAATATTGGCATCTTGAGCGTGGTCAGTGTCACTTGCTCTCAACAGACCTAAGTATTATGTCACTTAAAAAGAAACTTCTTTGAGATACTCGTATGTATTCTGCATAAAGACATTTTCTACGATTGTATATTCCGTTATTGGAAAAAAAAATAGATAACTAATTACAAACATATAAAATATACACAGTATAAAGAGAATCACAGGAAGATAAATCATAATTAAATAGAATATTATTGAGAGTTCACATTTGTTCTTGTTCATGAATGAAAACAAGTCTAGTCAAGTCTAGTGCCGCCCATTTGTGGATATAGGCATCTCTTAATCTGCTAATCTAAGGCTAAATCTCAACGAACTGCCATGCGGCTGCTCTCTCGACAGTCAACAGATCTATAATTTTTCTTTAAAAACAAGTACGAATCAATAATATAAATATTTCGTTTCCACGTATTAGTATTACAAGACCATAATCCAGTACATTGGTGTCGTATTACACATTTGTGGGTGTATTACAAATCACACATGATGATGATATTTTCAATGAAATCTTATAAATGGAAATAATTGCAAGATTCTCCGTAAGTATATTGAACTATTGAGGCGGTGATGATATCCGTTCTTGTCTTGTGATTATCATATTTTGTGTCATATATAGTGAAACAGATGCCCGTAATACGAGGCAGCTGTAATTAGTGCACAAATATTTTTTACGTAAATGTATATTTTTGAATATATCATCGCTCTTCACTAAAGATAGTGAACAAAATTAAATAGAAACTTCGCATCCTTCAAGCAATAACGACGGTAGTCATCGTGTTTATGTTCTCCTGTAACAAATAAGATTAAGCTCTCTTATTACGAGATACTGTTATTTCCCTATTATGATTATATATTCATACAGGCCCTTTCCCGCAGTAACACCTGCGTTTATGCTCGCTGTTCTGTTCGTTACTGCCATCACAGTTTCATTATGTTTTATAGCTTATACTAAATAAATACTCTATTCAACTCAAAAATAAATTTTCGAATCCGACTTGTGCTTCCAAAGATTAGCCCATTAAAAGTACGTAGTAATAATTCTCAAGCTTTCTTGATACAGATCATGTCTACATTATTTATCTAAAATAGAAATTTAATGGCAACATATGTGTTTGAAGCATTCTAGTTTATGGTTGTTAAATCTCTGCTATATATAGTCATTATCTAAAGTATATATATATTTATTCCCTTCAATGATAAAATTCCGTTTCTCATCACTATTAATTGAATCCCTGTTTGTTAGTACAAACATCTCGACAAAGTTTAATATCATGTAGGTCAGTCTCGGGTCACTGGGGCACCAGACTAACGAGCAGATTAGTTTCAATCAATTAAGAACTATTACAAAGCAGCTTCGTAATCATAAATTTCGATAAAGGGTATTGATTTCAACAAAACTAAATGTATTTTTTTGAGATGCTGAAAAACCATCCTTAAATATTTTGACTAGACAAAGCATTAACTAGACATGCAATGAGGATGGTGACCACCACTATTGGACTCTACTTATTGCTTTCCATCAGGTAAAGTGGAGTCACTATGGTAGGCTAATATAAAAAAAATGCACTCCAGGAGTGCCGACAGACGTGAAAACTTATTTTGGCGTGTTAGGCATGTTTTAGATGGGTACTAGGGTTATTGGGTAACCCTAGTATTGGGTACTAGGTACTAGGGTAACTTTAATACATAAATAAAACATTGCATTTTATTTATGAATTGTATTTTATTAATACTTAGAAACTTTAAAATACATTTAATATTCTTTTATGAATCATCGTTAACAATTTCGACAACTCTCGTATTATCATTAAAATTATTACAATCAAAATAGAAACTATAGGTTCATGGTAACTAAAATAGGAAATAAACAATTCTGATTCGAAGTTATTTAAATATCTGGTGAATACCGCATCAATTGTACTTTCATATCTCGTTGTGCTAATATTGCGTTGATTGGACATATGCGTCTCGTAACGATGTCGTGAGTCCATAGATTTTATCTCATCTAAAAATATGCGTACCGCTCTAAAAGAAGTTTTCACTTCAAAAAGCTTGGCCTTTTAGGAATAACATTTGAAAATTATGGATACCCCATCCATAATTTTCAAATGTTATTAACATTGACAAGAAATTGAGGATAGAAATGTAAGGAAAGGGATATTCCTTGCTATATGTTTTTCTCTCTATTGTGTTCGTGCGGTAGAAGATAAAAAATGCAATCATTCCTGGACGGAATTTGTTAGGATCAGGGTCTCTTCCCTTTAAATCTCAAAATAAATTAATAACCTTGTTTTCCATATTGTTCCTGCGATCCAAAAGTTCCTTGTTCTATGACTTTTGGATAAATTTAGGATTATTCCCTCATATTTTAGATTCTATTTTGTTTTTAAGTAAGTCTGACGCTCGTTTGGTTGAGTTTCTTACTTTAGTTACATTAACTAGTTAAATTATTTTGAATCCCGGAGTACATACCTAATTACTTACAAATTCTCGTGGTTGTAAGGCCACAACCCGACTACACTATTAACCGTTACTCTATTTTTTTGTTGACGTTATCTCAAAGTATTCATATTCAAATATTTTTTATTAAGTAAGTATGTGTAACAGTGCACTTTTAAAAATCTAATGGATATAAAATTATAAAAATCATAATAAAATAACAAAATACTAAATGAAAAAGATGAAAAGACCCTGATATCCTAAGTGAAGGCCATAAGAGTCAAGAGGCCAAAGACTGATGAGTAATGAAGATTATACAAAACCCGGTCCGGTCGATGGAACCTTCATCGGCGACGGCGCTTACAAACCATTGTCTTTACAGCAAGCGGTTAGAGCAATTCAATCTCAAGTAGATTTATCATTGATGTAAGCTCTAGATGCTTTTGAAATAAGCCTGCTGAGTCTGATTTTTTTTATTGGTAAACTGGATAAGCTGTTTGGGATTTTGTTATAGAAATTCACACAATTTTCCTTGAACGATTTACGAACCTTATGGAGCCAAGTAGTGGGCACTGAAAGCATATGCATGTTTCTAGTATTAAAGTTATGTATATCACAGAATTTTCTCTGAATTCCTTCAAATTTTTTGCGAACATACATAATATTTTCATATACATATATGTATATTGACTATGCACAGTCATAATATTAGTTTCTCTTATCTTGGAGTCATTTTATAAATAGCACGAATAGCCATTTATCTGCAGTACAAAAAGTGTCAATGTCAGCAGCCATTCCCCACAATAGAATGCCATAAGACAACACTGCAAGTAACTAAAATATAATAAACCATTCTAGCCGTTTCTACATTCGTCAACCGACTTTATACACAGCGTAAGCTGTAGAACTGAGTCTATTCGAGAGATTAGCTATTGGAGGACGTCCTGGAACTTACTATCTAACGTTATACCCAATAATACCGAAGTAGTAATATGATATATGTATATCTCTCCCACTATTGAGACATTTTTTTTATGCGATCGGGGGCAAACGAGACGGGCAGACGAGTCACCTGATGGTAAGTGACAGCTGCCTGGACTCTAGGGGGTGAAAAAGAAACATCATACTTTCATACATATATATACTTACCCAAAAAACCAAAATTTGAATATTATGCAAGCTGATGCTATTACATTAGAATTACATTACAACTTTATATGAAGACGTAACCATAATTCAATGGTACTTCTAGTAATAATAAATCTCTCATCTCATCTCATCTCTCTCAATCATCTGAAATTGAGTATAAATTTTAGGAGAGTAGCGAAAATCTAACTTTGTGCGACTTGTGTGTTTGTGACCTATGCGTTTGACTTGAAATGGCCAAAAAGTAGATTTGTTATCAGCTGCAGACAAAGACAGAACTCACATACTTGCATAATTTCATTAGCAATGAAAAAGAGACCTTTTAATTCATCCATTAAAAGGTCTCTTTTTCATTGCTAATGAAATTAAATTGAAGTAAACCAACGTTTTATCTCTGTGTGCTTGATGTCTTAGAAATTTTGGAGACTTAATCTCCTAAAATATAATTTAATACATAAGGTTTATGTTATTACTATCCGGTTTCTAATATGCTTCATTATGGCGTCCTTTGATCGCTTTGAGGCCACCGTTGTTTGGAAAAAGTATTGATATGTGGCAAGGAGAGGTGTGATTTTTTCGAGTAGTGGCAGTTCATAGAAAACTGCTACACCGATTTGAAAAAATATTTTTGGATTATATAGCCCGTATATCGGATGAAGAGTATAAAGTTGAGACTCTTTAATGCGAAAAGCGACATGTGAAACTTCGAAAAACAGCTAGTAATTAATATTGGTATATTAAGTGTAACTATATATGTATAATATATATTAAGGAACCTACACTGTTCCTCAAGTGAGTATTTCGGCACGGGTGGACCGACTTTTCGCAACAATGTCAGGCGCAGCACCGTGTGAGGGAGAGGTTTCTTAACAAACAATGTAAATTTCACATGAAACACATAACTCCTGTCAATTAAACTCAACTCTCTGTTTTTTTTTAGCATTTATTTCAAATAGGCCCAAGAGGCACTTTTGAACGTCAACATTTACATTTTAATAGAATTGATTCTAGTCGCCCCTTCCAAACTGTAGTTTCGTATGGAGAAGAATGGGCATGAAATTCCACCGTAACCCTTTAAAATGTTTTGTTTAAATACAATCATTATATATAATTATAATTATGTGTGAAAACGATGCACCCAGAACAAAATCACTATACAGAAATAGGTAAAAAGAATTAAAGTGAAGCGAACGACAGATAAATTAAATTTATGATAGATACATGGTGCTCACATATTAACAAACGTAGTAAAAGTAAGTATACGATTTACAGTAATAAGTCAGAGTGTGAGTTCAAATAATCGTGTAAATCAATTTTACAAAAATATAATTCCTTATACAATACAATTAGCAACCAGTTTGATTTTGTCTAGACTCAAAATTATCCTACGGAGCAGGATCAGCATGTTTCCAAGCGTTCTTATCTTGGATATAATCCTCTAATTATTATCATGCGAAGCCACTTCTGCAACCACTTTAACTGGTTTTTAAATACCGGTTATTTTTATACGTTACTTCATTATGTGTTTAAAAAGCGATATTAACTTAAATGCTGTTATTTTAAAATTCCAGACCAACGACTGTATTCTTTGTATGCACAGATTTCTTACATTACATCACCATAATCGTAAAACAATACATAGCTTTGTATCAAGTACTTATAACTACAGAACAGGAAGAAAGAAAGAAAAATAATTTATAAGAGACACATAAGATACACGATAAGAGACACATTACATTTCTAGTGCTTATATCAAGAATAAATAAACATGGTTACTCAATAACTCATAAAACAATAACAATATAAAAACAATATTCATTATATTTATATTATATTAACAACTTAATAAATATTAAAAGATTATTAATAACAAAATTCGTTTCAAAATATGTGTTTTGTCTATAAAACTCAGTCTTATGGCTGTAGCTAGAGATACCATAAAATATACGACAGATAACTAAGAAATAATAATAATGACGCCACACTTCTCACACGCAGCCGTCTGACCTGACCTGACCATTAAAACATTATATTGTGGGTTCACTGGCTTTTGCAAGTGACTTCAATGTTGTTGATGTATGCCTCAGATACTACAAATATGATGTTCTCTACCTCCAACAAGTGTATACAAAATGGAAAAATGATCAGTCGAGTAGTGAACGTGTAACCAGCAAACTTACATTCGCATTTGTAATATTAGTTAGGATATATTTAAGGACTGCCTCCGTGTAAATGGCTTGCTTATTTACCCATCTACGTAAGAATAAGGGTTATGTTTATGGAGTATATGTGCGTGCGTGTTTGTTTGTTACGTCCTACAGCTTAAATTGATTGATTGATTTCGAAATGTGTGAAATATCATTTCAATTGTTGTAATAGTGAAAGTGACATAGGGTAATAGATTGTATTAAATGCAGTCAGGTTTTACTGTGAAGTAAACTTGATATCTCGCACATGTCACATAAAACAATAATGAAGGCATCAATAATAAATACTTTAACAGAATGACGTCTTTCTTTGCTCCGTGAATTTTATTATACAAATACACCTGATACCTATAATTGAGCTGAATATGATATATTAACTGTTACCCACAAGTACGAGGAAATTTTGAACACTGCGGTTTGCCGGGATAAAAAGCAGTATGTGTTTTTTTTTATGCGATAGGGGGCAAACGAGTAGACGGGTCACCTGATGGTAAGTGACTACCGCCGCCCATGGACACCCGCAACTCAAGAGTCACAAGTGCGTTGCCGGCCTTTAAGGTAGGAGTACGCTCTTTTCTTCAAGGTTTGAAGGCCGTATTCGGAAATACGGCAGGCGACATTTTGTTCCATAAGCTGGTTGTGCGAGGCAAAAAGATTTTGGCCTATAATCTATATCTATGCCAAATTTCATCGAGATTGGTTTTTTTATCTATTCTTATCTATTTTCAATCTGCAAATAAGAGGCAAGAAACTCCAAGGCCACTATGTTCAAATATTTTATACAAATTTCTTGTTACACTTCATCATTACAGAAAAAAAACAATATAAGATGTGAGGCAATGCAATATATTATTCTCAAATAACGTTTATGCTATTGACTACTCTAAAGTAAGCTGCTAAATAAATACTATTACTTGAACACTCGTTCACGACCATGACGCAAGCACCAACCACCATCCATCTCAGTTATATCATACGCCACCATTGGCAGGACTTCTAGGTGAGCATGACATAATTAGAACTGCCGACATAATGGCATAGACATAAAAAATAAACCTAAACTAAGCCTTTGAGCGCCAAGTTGAGCCAAGTTGAGCCAAGTTGAGCCAAGTTGAGCTAAGTTGGATTGTGTTTTTTTTTTAATTTTCAATAATGAATCTAATCTAAATCTTGTGTTTTTTAATGTGTTTGTTTTACTTACATCTCAATAGATGATCCCAACAGATATGATAACTATGATTAGTGAAGTAAATCTATATCATCTATAACATTACATATAATAAACACATAAACTTCTTAGAGCATAAAGCCAACCAGCCAGCCTTAACCTCGATATGTGTCATTTTAGATTTTGTTAACTCAGAAAAAAAGGTTATAAACACATTATAAAGTCTGTACTTTAATAAAAGTTTTTATTGCCACTCGCATGCATTTTTATAGGCCAATTGTGCATAACATTAATAAGTAAATATTTAGATGTAAAATGTTGTATTCGAATGTTTTAGATACAATTAAGAGTATCAATTTAGGCATATATATGCTCTTTAACATATGTGCATATAAGTATATACCCGCTTTCGAGTACTTTGACTATGTATTTCATTGTATAATTCATATGTATATACATTACTTCAACCACTATTATTAATTAAACTAACTTATTAGTTTCCAATGTGGTTTACATTTCGCTGAACAGTAACTCTTGACAGCCATTAGACAAATAATATTTACTAAGCTACTAATTTACTACGTCACAGATAAAGTGCTACGGAGTGCTACGACCGCGTAGAGGTGCTACATTTTAAGTTGGTGTCTTGGGTCTCAGTCAAGGAACATTCTAATTTCACAATAATTATAATAAAAACTGGTAACAGTAATTGTTAGTTATATTTTTTTTTCTTATTATGTTTTTATTAATTGAATTATCAATAAATTGACGAAAAGAGTATAAAATTCACTAAATATATTTTAAAATATTTTAAAAGAAAAAATACAAAGCAAATATATATCAAGATGACAGATGTTACATCAGCAACCACTACCAAATTGAAATAGAAATTACTTGTGAATTATATAGTCAATGAGATTCGCAAGGAATGAGACGTCGAGCTCTACCTCCAGCGAGGATTATTGCTCTTCGCCGACGTCGCCGAGCCTGTATGTTGGCAGGGGAGAGGAACATCGCCGGTGAAGATGTGCACCGCATGAAATGAACTACTTTTATAAATGAAAATGTCATGCGGGCATATTATTGGGCTACGGAGTTTGGAACTAACCTTATTGAGCATCGTGTTCGTTTGGTGTCTCTGTTTCAGGACCTTGAGCCAGCTTTCAACCAACTTTTCTGAAGTGCCTGGACGACGTTGCCTAATTGAGAGTTATCCGAAGGTGGTGGAGGTGGCCTAGGAGGAGTCTGTGTGTCATACTAAAGCTATTCCCAAATTCCTCCTATTTAAGGCGCAGAATGGCACACCGTGTCTTTTTAGTCCACACACATCACAGCGTGCTTTCTGCAATGCTGTTTATCAATAACAGGCTAATTCGCTCAGTGGAGTTTTCATCTAATCTTATCTGCAAATCGTTGTATCGGTGAAAAATGTAATTAATTCTATATACAGTTTGGAGCCCCTACCCTCTCGTGAAGCGCTCGCGCCTCCATCTCAGGCCAGCTTCTGATAAGGAGAAAAATAGCTCTGTATGTCACCTTCATAAGCGCCCATAGAGATATGTTGAGGTCCTAAGTTTATATTCACACAGACATAAATACAATAAACACAAATAGTAAATAGTATTTTAGAAAATGTTACATTTATATTTTAAAACTTTAACTTTCATATTTATAATTCATTGTAGTTTCGAGCCCTGCTGACGATCGTTGAAAACTAAGAGAACAAAAAAGCAATTGCTTCCAAAAAGTTTACACTGACTTATTTCGGTTACTTATTCCAGAAACGTCCTTAGTCCGTACTTACCTTACGCATGATTGTACCAAGTCCCCACCACAACATTATTTCTAGTTCTAGTTTTAGCTAGTGGAAGGAAACAAATAAATTTTAACCGACTGCCCAAAAAAGGGATGTTTCTTTATGCCACCATAACTTGTAAATGCTGAATGGATTGAGATGTATAGGTTATCTTTAGAATCATTTCCTAAATAATTATAATTTAAACTAGTCATGTGCTTTATAACTTTCATTGTCTATTTTGCACACTTTTGATTTGATGTAGTTACCTAATATCATAAAAATCTATTGTACATACATACATACAGTAACACTTATATAAACGTAGGGGTAAGCAGAACACATAACAACAACAGGTACTGTTAGATACCAAGCGTGGTATTTTTAGACTGTGTGTGACACTAGTAGGAATATAAATAAAACCACTGCACACTGTACTATGGGTTCGTAAGACTCCACGGTTTAATTGGCAGTCGCCTTGAACTAAACTACAGTCTTGCTCCCTCATACATAAGGGTTGCAGACCATATATACTAACGCGTGTTCAACCACTGCGCGATCTAAGCTTTGTAACAACTCCATCTAGGGAACGAAAAGGTAACTAATATTTTTAAACTTTGATTTTGATCGTACTTTGTTTTTGTTGGTCTCGAACAGGTACTGTATATATAGACGAGAGTCCATTCTCTTAATCGCAGTTTACGACACCCACACAAGTTTAAAAACACTCCTTTTATAGTATTCGGGTTAAATAACACACTCCGTTCAAATAAATCTGAGAGAGTTGTTTCCAAAATTGGTTTGGAAATGAAAGCAATTAATTTTAGTATCAGTCGAAATAAAGGCTGGCACATTTACAAATAGCCGCAGTTTGTTATCCCCCAGGGTTCGTATTAAAATGCATGTGCGGTCACTAAATCCAAACGCAAACTGCCATCATAAAAAATGCATAAAAGAGAATATTATAAACGAACCTTTCTGTAGCGTTCTGTTAACATATTTCAGTTTTTTTTTTTAAACATTTGAAAATATGTTATTATATTTATAAATAGAGTGCATTGTTATTTGTCTTATGTAAATCATCTTAAACTTAGGTTACTTTTATGTGGACTTTGTCAAGTCTGACAGTTATCACATGAGATCCATATCTTTTCCTGTAGCCCTGAAAACGTTATCAAATAAACAATCTCACATTTCTTGTTTTTTTTTTTTACAGTAGGTATATCAAAAAAAACCCTTCCCCTGTTTTCGAAGTACCACGTCACCATAATCGTCTAAGGCTATCCAAATAGGTTCAGCCGTTTGGACGTGAAAAGTAACAGACATACTCACAGAGTTACTTTCATATTTATAATATTAGTATAGAATAGGATTGGTGATAATGACGTATAGTTGACTGCGTTCTTTCAGAACGAAGAAATGGAAAAGTTTAAAGGACATGAAAAATGGAGAGGTGTTAATGAGCGATAATTTGTTACACGACACTTATTTAATATCGTAAGTATAAATTGCAGTAGTTGAAGCAGGTGGAATATGGAACGGGTTTTCCTCTCCACTCGCTTTAGTGGCCAGCCGCGAGGGGGTGACGTCCGCGTGTGTCTGGACGCCACCTTTTGATAGGTTTCTAGCAGTTGGTGCCCGCATAGTGCGGGCAGGCGCTAGGTGGGGGACGGATGTCCTAATAAAGCTGTTCCCGGATTCCTACTATTTTAAGCGCAGAATGGCACATCGTGTGGTTTTAGTCGGTTCGATTCCGACACACCGTTCCACCGAAAACCCCGGTGGGATGACGGCCCGAGGGAGTTTCCACACGATAAAAATAAAAAAGGTGGAATATGGAACTGCTAATCCGACCTTCAAAATTGACTTGAGCTTTAATTAAAAGATATTAGTTATCTTTCATCCACTTAGGTTTTTGTCTCTTAGCCTTTTAGAGAGAATTTCTTTTCCATATAATAAAACTTACCACATATGTACTCTCACACCTGGCCATCCACGTAATAGGGGGCAAGCATATTGCCAGAGAAATGCAGCCACTGCGGGGGCCCTCATATGAGGACGCAATGCGCCGACTGGCTGGCTGGAACAGCCCCACAGTGTTGTAACTGTGTGCAAGAAAACCTGGATCGCGTTGAGCACAACGCATTCAGCGTTGAGTGCCCAGTACGCAGGAGGTGGGAGGTATTGGCTAGATCCAGGGTGGCGTATTGCTAAAGTTGTGACTGGCAGGGCAGGCACCCCAACCAGAAGATATGCAGTAGCCCAAGCCAACCTACAAAGAAAGGAACTGGCTACCACCGAACTCTTTTTAGAGGCCAGTGAGCGAGCAATCGCATGGGCACTGATCCAGGAGCCTTACGTGGGGGGGGCTAGAAGTATGAAGAACTACCGGGGAGCGAGAATCTACCAGTGCGAGGTTGATGGAAGTGGGAGGGTTAAGGCGGCAATAGCCGTCTTTGATAAAGACCTGGATGTCATTCCCTACCCGAAACTCACCACAAATAACATCGTCGTGGTGGGGATCCGGACCAAAGCCTGGGAAATCGCTGTAGTATCCTACTACTTTGAGCCAGATAAACCCATTGGGCCATACTTGGATCAGCTGACCAAAATAAAGTTGGAAATAGGCACCGGAAAACTGCTAATAGGAGGAGATGCAAACGCAAAGAGCACCTGGTGGGGAAGCACCATAGAGGACTCCAGGGGAGAAGAGATGTCCGGGACTCTGGAGGACCTAGAGCTTCAGGTACTAAATACCGGAGATACGCCGACATTCTTCACAGTAAGAGGCGGTATTGTGTACAAGAGCCGAGTGGACGTCACGGCATGTTCGCTCGACTTATTTGACCAGGTGGATGGCTGGCGAGTCGACACAGCGGTAACGAGCTCGGACCATAATACTATTCTATTTGACATTAGTGAAAAAAGGGACAAAGGTATAAACATAATCAGGACTACCAGGAAATATAACACAAAGAAAGCTAATTGGGAAAATTTTAGAACTAAACTAATGGAACTCAAAACTGAAAATAATATAAATTTAGGAAACATAGTAAAAATTTCAAACAAAAAAGAATTAGAATTAGCAATAGTTAAATATAATAAAATTATACAAAATGCATGCGATGCAGCAATTCCTAAAATAAAGAATAGCAGTAAACTTACCATCCCGTGGTGGTCCGAGGAGCTCGCAGAGAAGAAAAAGGAGGTCGCCAGGTTGAAAAACCGCATCCGCAATGCCGCCCCGGTCCGGAGAGCCAGAGTCGTAGACGAGTACCTGAAAACAAAAGAAGATTATGAGTGCCAAGCTAAGAATGCCCAGACTGCCAGCTGGAAGGAGTTTTGCAAGAAGCAGGATCGCGAAGGATTGTGGGATGGGATCTACAGGATCATCAGAAGGACTAAGAGGAGACAAGAAGACTTGACCCTTATGAGAGACGGTGTATTCCTAAACCCAAAAGAATCGGCAGCCCTACTGGCCGACACATTTTATCCGAGGGATACCATTCAAGAGGACAACGCTGATCACAGGCTTATCAGGGAAACCGCTAGTCGGGTAAATGAGTGGCAGCATGGTGAACATCATGATCCACCATTTACGCCGCTAGAGTTGAAGACAGCCGTGGAAGGTTTTAATCCAAAGAAGGCACCCGGAGCCGACGGCTTAACGGCGGACATCTGCAGTCGAGCTATCTGCCAGGACCTGGACGCTTTCCTTGCCCTATACAACAAGTGCCTAGAATTGGCACACTTCCCGGACATCTGGAAGGAGGCAACGGTGGTAGTCCTCCGAAAACCGGGCAAGGACAACTATTTGAACCCCAAGTCTTATAGACCGATAGGTCTTCTGCCGGTCTTGGGGAAGGTCCTGGAGAGGATGATAGTAGCAAGGATTAAATGGCAGCTCGTACCGCGGTTTAGTACCCGCCAGTTTGGCTTTATGCCCCAGAAGAGCACCGAGGACGCCCTCTATACACTGATAACGCACGTACAGGACAAGCTGCGGCTGAAGAAGCTAATTGTCATGGTGTCATTGGATATAGAGGGCGCCTTCGACAGCGCATGGTGGCCAGCTATCAAGGTCAGGCTGGCTGAGGAAAGGTGCCCGGTGAATACTAGGAGGCTGCTAGATAGCTATCTCGACTGTAGGAAAGTCAAGGTAAGGTATGCTGGGGAGGAATGCACGAGAGAGACGAACAAGGGCTGTGTCCAAGGGTCAATCGGTGGTCCTATCCTGTGGAACCTTTTGCTGGATCCATTATTACAAGACCTGGGAAGACGAGGATATTTCGTCCAGGCCTTTGCGGACGACATTGTGTTGGTCGTGGACGGTGAGACGGCGGCTGAGGTTGCTAATGTAGCAAACTCTACTCTCGCCTATGTTCAGGATTGGGGCGTCAGAAATAAGCTGCGATTCGCACCGCATAAAACATGTGCGATGGTTGTAACAAATAGACTGAAGTACGACACTCCAGTTCTGAGCATGGCCGGAGTTGACATCAACATGGTCACCAATATAAAATTACTGGGGTTGACCATCGACAATAAGCTTACATTCAATCTACACATAGCAAACATCAGCAGAAAGGTCGCAGACATTAACACACAACTGTCGCGAGCGGCAAAAATAAGTTGGGGCCTAAATGAGGAGATTGTGCGCATAATCTACACAACCGTTGTCGAGCCCATAATATTATATGCGGCATGCGCTTGGGCTCCCGCCGTTAGTAAGCTAGGGATACGGAGGAAGCTAGGCATCGTCCAACGAGGATTCGTGCAGAAGCTCTGCAAATCATACCGTACTGTCTCTCTCAATGCGGCTCTGGTATTGTCCGGGATACTGCCTCTCGACTTGCGTATACAAGAAGCAGCCGCCATGTATACAGCGAGGAGAGGGTCATCTAGGTTCTTGCCGTCGGACCGAGAGATAGAGGGCGTGCTGGGGTTTGCGGAGACTTCGCACCCTGCTGAGCAGATAGCCTGGGAATTTACTTGCTTGGAGGACCAACAGCTTGTGAACAGCCACAATGTGCAGGCAGTGCGAATATTCACTGACGGCAGCAAGATTGAGGGGAAGGTCGGAGCCGCATTATCTTTGTGGGATAATGAGGGCGAATTCCAGAACCTCAAGCTCAGCCTTGCCGCGTACTGCACTGTCTTCCAGGCCGAATTACTGGCTATTTGTAAGGCAACGGACGTAATCCTTAAGCGCAAAGATGTCAGCTATGGATTGTACAGCGATTCTAGGTCGGCATTGCAGGCGGTTGTGGACGGTGCCTCGCTTCATCCGCTTGCGTTTCGTGCCCGTGCAAATTTAGTTAGGGCCTTGGACCAGAACAAAATTGTATCTTTGTTTTGGATCAGGGCACATGCAGGACTGCCGGGAAATGAGCGAGCAGACGAGCTGGCTAAGGAGGCAGCATTGTCGTCGCGGAGGAAGCCGGACTATGACCTGTGTCCGGTTTCATATATCAGGCGTCAAATCCGTTTGGATTCGCTCGATGTGTGGAATCGGAGATATGAGTCTGGCGAGACTGCCTCCGTGACGAAAATGTTCCTTCCGAATGCTGTAGTAGCTTACAGAGTAATCAGGCAGGTGAGGCCAACGGGAGTACTCACGCAAGTCTTGACAGGGCACGGTGGGTTCTCCGAATACTTGAGCCGCTTCAAGTGTAGGGAGAGCCCATCGTGTACCTGTGACCCTAACGTTGACCAAACAGTCCCTCATTTAATATTAGAGTGTCCAATTTACGCAATGGAACGGCTAAAAATAGAAATTGAAATAGATACCGTTTTACAAAAGGAGAAAATTGGAGATATTATATCAGGCAAAAAAAAGAGACAAGTTCCTAGAATTCTGTGAGAGTATAGCCAAGAGAGTTATAAAAAGTAACAAGGATAGATGAAACAAATATGTTTAGTTATATATTGTACATATATAAACATAAGCATAGGATAAGTGGTAGTAAGAAATTGTAATTAAGTAAGCAGTAGAATAAGAAATTGTAATAGATAAGGTTAAGAAATAAAATAAGTGGATAAGGAAAATGTAATAGATTAAGCAAATACTATAAATACAAAATGATATATACAGTTATTTCCCCAAGAGCAAAGAATGAAATAAAAAGAAAAATAGTAGTAGTATTTAGAATAGATCGCAAAAGTGGGAGTCCCACCCACAGGAATGAATGGTGAAGGATAAAAGACGATCAAGAAGTATGTAGCATGATAGTGCGAGAAGTATTCAAGCGAGACTAGTATGAGACAGAGAATTAGTTTAATAAGGGCGCCAATTATGTTGGCGGTTAGTCCGAGTATTAATATTAAAAAAAAAAAAAAAAAAAAAAAATGCATATTGCCTTTATCCGGGCTCTTATACGAAAATACGAAAGGAAGGATATACTCGTAAATGGAAGGAAATGAATATTGCTATTACAGGTGGGTTAGAGAGTCTAAGCAATAGCTCAAGCAAGTGAGGCTCGCATACCTATAACTCGAACTTGTTGGTGCCGTTCGAGCCCTCTAATTTCAACACTTTCCAATGTAATAAAAATATAATGTATAACATTATTTAAGGTAAAAATTTACATGCATACCAGTACCAGTCTCTCACAACTGTTATTTTGGAGTAACTGTATAGATCTAATTGTAACCATTGTTTGAGAAAAAAAAAACATACACTAATGCTTATAGCCCCGAAGAGGTAGGTAGAGGCACATCAGAAGCACACATTTTCCCAACCAGAATATAATTTAGTCCCATTTAGTTCATATCAGCTCATGGGTTGATTGTCAAGAGCCTCGACTAACATCTACAGAGGCTCACGTTACACAGCTGGGTTAAGGTTCTAATGCAGAAGGCAGTCCTTCTTGATACGGCTCGTGTTGTGAGGAGGCTCCTGTCTCTGGAGCCCTAACCACCGGTAGCTTGGTCCCTGTACCCGATACCGGTGGGGCACTATTTTTTATATTTTGAAATATATTTTGTTTTTATTTTATATTTAAAAATGTAATATTCTGGAGCGGCCCAATAGGCAGAAGAACAAGAGGGAGATCTATTACAAGATGGAAAGACGAGATTAAAACAATACCTGGTGCAAACTGGAGACAAGTAGCTCAAGATAGAGTCAAATGGGCATCACTGGAGGGGAGGCCTTTACCCATTCTGGGGTTCCTTTAGATTAAATAAAAATAAGATTAGAAAATAAAATAAATAGTTATAACTATTATAACAAATATGTAGGTATAACATAGGTATAACTACTACATCTTCTATCGCTTGTATCGAATATTATACCGTCTGCAGGTTTCCGCAATCGTCAACAAAATATCCATCCCCACCACCTGGACGATTGGCACTCCCCCACTGTGTGCTTCTCCAGAAGCTTTTTGCATCGCACAACCAGCATATGGAACAAATTGTCGCCTGCCGTATTTCCGAACCGATACGACCTTCAAACCTTCAAGATAAGAGCGTACTCCTACCTAAAAGGCCGGCAACGCACTTGTCCACGTGTCCATGGGCGGCGGTAGTCACTTACCATCAGGTGACCCGTCTGCTCGTTTATCGCATAAAAAAAAAAAAAAAACTAATAAATCAAAAACAGTTATTGATATGTATATAAACTTATAAAAGATTGTAATCGTAAATAGTAAGAACCAAAAGTATACTAAAGTAAGTACTAATTACATAAGTAAATATTATTATATACCTGTTCATATACATTAGATGCAAAAAATATTATCGTAAGCAAGAAATTAATTAATAACAGAATAAACCAAACTAACACATGCATAGATTATAAAAAATGTAAAAAAAAAAAATGTTTTTATATTTTTATCTATTTCATTTACACAATAGTATGTATTTACTATAAAATTTCTACAAAGAAAACATAGTCCTTACATGACATAGTATGTTTGCATGCATTTGTATGTTAGTATGTATGTGTTGCTGCGTATGCGAGTGATGGTGTGTGTGTGTCTGCTTGTTGTGTCTTGTGCTTCATAGAAATCGTTAAGTGTTTAACAAGTTTTTATTTGTATCTAAGGGTTTTAGCCACGCTGATAAAACTATTTGGAATAGCGTAGCATATCATAAGCAAATATCTTATACATACTAATACTGAACAGATAGGTAACCTGCCAGTTAGTACATGAAGGCGTGGCATGTCGATAAGGTAAGTATAAAATCACCTTAAGCACCATACGCTGGCCATTTAGGCATTCGCAAAGAGCTCAGTATGTTTGTATGACTAGAGTACCAGTGGCTATTGTACGCAAGTTTTTAAATATATAAACAAATGTCCTAACTCTAGTTATAGTTGACGTCATATCGAGGTCCAGGTAAGTTGATAATCCATTAGTATTACACCCAAATACTTGATACACACGACTTTGAAAAGAGTTTCGCAGTCACAATTTTTATCTATGTTTCTCCTGATTCATGCAAAATGCAAGAGGTTTTCCTACAGATATCTCACTGAAGCAAACATATTTTGTCGTGGTAGTGTTCTGTGATAGAAGACTGTCTTCCAGCCACCAGGTCACATTAGCTAAACCCTTCTCTGCCAATTGAAATACTGTGTTCTAGCTTTGTCCATGAAATATAAGTACTGTATCATCAGCGAATATGAGTAGATCTAATATTTGATAGCATTAATCATTGTCATAGATAAGGAATAGCGTCGGTCCTATGTCGGCCATGCCATGAGGGATGCCATATTTGCAGCCGGAGTCATTACTTTCAAAACATTTTACTTTGACCTAACGTGTTTATAGTATTGGTACCGACACTTTATCAAATGCTTTTTGTAGGTCTAGGAATGTAACTTAGTTGAAAAGCATAAGTACACTATATCTTTCAATGTATACATATTTAATTAAAGTTATTATAATCCCTGTTATTTTTGCATTTATTTTTGAATATAATTCATCAGGAGTAGGATGTAGCACAAAGTTACTTTACGCCTATATATTAACACATCCATTGTACACACTGTATTAACTGTATATTGGATATTATGTATCGGGTAACAACAGTCCACTCTCCCCTCCCCCACCCACTAGTCCCCTTTTACGACACCCACTGGAACTGGAAGAGATGGGGTCGCCCTATTCTACTACATCCACAATCATATGGCTTTCATAAATAAGACATTAAATTTTAATATAAACATATTTTCAAATACCTATTATAAAGTAATCTAGACTTTGTTTTATGATGGACCTATTGTCGTGAACTCACTTACAACTCTTGATTTAGTTAATCCCCAGTCCTAAGCTGTATTTAAAAAGAAAGAACTTATAAATGGATTTTATTGAGCTGTTTGGACTAGGGTATTTACCCCAATAGGGAGCAGTACCACACATACTTCTGGAATGACCAGTGCACGCGTTCGGTAGGTTCTATTTTGAGCAACTGATGGGTCACAAGTTAGAAATTAAGAACGTAAGTGAAATTATGAGAAGTAAAGATAGGGAAAAATTATTAGAGTATTGAATAAATATAGCAGAATAAGTAATAAAAAGACATAAAACTTAGGTAGTAACAAAACATGTTCCTGAAATATAATAGGGTATATTTTAAGTAACATATGTACAAAAATAGTTAAGCAAGCAATAGCTGGAAATAAAATACTGTAACCCAACCCATACATAATAAGCCCTGTAGAAGTAAATTATACTAATGTAAGTTCATGATAAGTAACACTCTGAGTAAGATTAATTGTAATAATTGAAAAATAAAATAACAAAACTGGCATCAGACTTAGAGAGGCAAAAGTAAATGTTGAAGTGGCTGTATTATTATTGTAATAAGAAATAAAAGATAAGTGGTTATCACAATCAAAGATAAATGTACTAGAAATAAGAAGAGATATGTAATTAGATGGTCAGAAATATCTGAGAAAGTTATATAAATGAAGGAGGGTAGGGTGATTCTTTAGTTAGCTTGTGAGATGAATGTTAATAGAAATAAGAATAGTATAGGAAACAGATAGTACAAGTATTGAAAAGAGATGGTAAATCCCACCCATATATTAGAATGTGAGAGACAGAATGACAGAAAGATACAGTATGAAGCATTAAAGTGCAAGAAGCTTTAAGGCGAGAAGTGGTTTGAGAAAGAGGATTAGTTAGATGAGGTCTGCGGTATTCACGCCGGAGATATAGCAAAAAAAAGGGAACAGCACTGGTCCCAAAACCATCAACGTTTTATTACATTCAACTTTAACATTTCTTCACATCACATTGGGGTCACAATCGCTCTTACAACTCTTGTGACCTAATTCAATACAAGCAGACCCACCATTGACTACACCCGGCAAAGATTAAAGTTCACGGTCTACATTTTATGAACACCATACAACGCGAGAAGCCGTATGGCTAACAGAATCGCTACGAAAATTTGCTGTAAACCGCCCCATAGACATTTAATCTCCAAGAAACACAAGCAACTAACATGTTCTCGGCATCATAATATTACTGTGTTCATGTTGTTATCGCTCGATATGTTTTCTCAGTGTAACAGTAAACGCTAAGGCGGTGAATAAACGAGTGTCACACCACACTCTTTTATAGACAATGCACATGGGAAGATATTTTATTATCTACTATGTGGGTAGGAATCAGTATCACATGTAAGTTGGAAATATAGAATGGTTTCGTTTAAATTTGGTTTTAATAATCATCGAACAAACTCAGATTTACATTTGGAATATTATTATAGTTGTGATAGGTGTCTTTAGTTATCATTGGAACTCGGCAATTGAAATATGTAGATTGCGTGTCAGTTTTTACGGGCTGACGTACTACCTTTAAAGAGCTGGTAAGGCGGTATGTCGGACTCGAACCGACCAAAACCACACAGTGTTCCGTCATTGCGTCTTATAGCCAGGACCTAAGGTATACCCTAGAAACGAAAACCCAGTAGCCATGCAGGCTCAGCCGCCTGTTGAGCAAGCCAACCCCACACCATGGCGTATCGCATATTGAGAGAGGCGCGCGCGGAAGACGTTGCGTTACTTACCGCCTCCTTCCCCGTCCACGTAACTCCCTCAGGCAAATTAATATTTTATCTGTAGCAACATAAGATGAGGTGCTAACAATTGAAAATTAAGTAAATGGGTGTAATTGTATATGGTTCAAAAATGTTTCATAGGACAGACACAGGTAGTATCTAGATTAGTAATTGTGGATCACACAAATTTTTGCTCTGTGTGGGAATCGAACTCACGATATCCTGCTCAACTGTCAGGATCACTAACCACTGGACCAATAAACAACATTTTATTTATATGGCTGTTGCCTTTTGTAGCATACCAATGATTTAAAAAGTATTTTGTTTATCTTATATTTAATATAAAAAATAATACTTTCTAATTGATTGTAGCGGGTTGTTTATCTGCTCAATCAACGTAGATTACAAACGTCACTAGACTTTTTACAAAAACAATAATTTTCTCACAGATCTAATATTCTCAAACTGTATAATTTTTTTCTAAAGTTTTTCTAATACAAGACGTAAAAACTAGCATATATTAATATTGATATCAAGAACTGTTCTCATACCTTTATTGTACTATTGGCGGATGACCACGTCACCATAATACTAAGGCTATCAAAATAGGCTCAGCCGTTTGGACGTGAAAAGTAACAGACATACTCACAGAGTTACTTTCATATTTATAATATTAGTATAGATTAGGATTGGTAATAATTACGTATAGTTGACTGCGTTCTTTCAGAACGAAGAAATGGAAAAGTTAAAAGGACACGAAAAATGGAGAGGTGTTTATTAGTGATAATTTGTTACACGACGCTTAATTAATGTCGCAAGAATGTATTGCAGTAGTTGAAGCAGGTTGAATATGGAACTGTTAATCCGACCTTCAAAATTGACTTGAGTTTTAATTAAAGGATATTAGTTATCTTACATCCACTTAGGTTTTTGTCTCTTAGCCTTTTAGAGAGAATTTCTTATCCATATAATAAAACTTAACACATATGTATGTACTCTCACACCTGGCCATCCACGTAATAGGGGGCAAGCATATTGCCTTTATCCGGGCTCTTATACGAAAATACGAAAGGAAGGATATACTGGTAAATGGAAGGAAATGAATATTGCTAATACAGGTGGGTTAGAGAGTCTAAGCAATAGCTCAAGCAAGTGAGGCTCGCATACCTATAACTCGAACTTGTTGGTGCCGTTCGAGCCCTCTAATTTCAACACTTTCCAATGTAATAAAAATATAAGGTATAACATTATTTAAGGTAAAAATATACATACATACCAGTACCAGTACCAGTCGTACCAGTCTCTCACAACTGTCATTTTGGAGTAACTGTATAGATCTAATTGTAACCATTGTTTGAGAAAAAAAAAACATACACTAATGCTTATAGCCCCGAAGAGGTAGGTAGAGGCACATCAGAAGCACACATTTTCCCAACCAGAATATAATTTAGTCCCATTTAGTTCATATCAGCTCATGGGTTGATTGTCAAGAGCCTCGACCAACATCTGCAGAGGCTCACGTTACACAGCTGGGTTAAGGGTCTAATGCAGAAGGCAGTCCTTCTTGATACGGCTCGTGTTGTGAGGAGGTTCCTGTCTCTGGAGCCCTAACCACCGGTAGCTTGTTCCTTGTACCCCATACCAGTGGAACACTATTTTTTTAATTTTTAAATATATTTTGTTTTTATTTTATATTTAAAAATGTAATATTCTGGAGCGGCCCAATAGGCAGAAGAACAAGAGGGAGATCTATTACAAGATGGAAAGACGAGATTAAAACAATACCGGGTCCAAACTGGATACAAGTAACTCAAGATAGAGTCAAATGGGCATCACTGGAGGGGAGGCCTTTACCCATTCTGGGGTTCCTTTAGATTAAATAAAAATAAGATTAGAAAATATAATAAATAGTTATAACTATTATAACAAATAGGTATAACATAGGTATAACTACTACATCTTCTATCGCTTGTATCGTATATTATACCGTCTGCAGGTTTCCGCCATCGTCCTACGCGACAAAATATCCATCCCATCACCTGGACGATTGGCACTCCACCACTGTGCGCTTCTCCAAAAGCTTTTTGCCTCGCACAACCAGCATATGGAACAAATTGTCGCCTGCCGTATTTCCGAACCGATACGACCTTCAAACCTTCAAGATAAGAGCGTACTCCTACCTAAAAGGCCGGCAACGCACTTGTGACTCTTGAGTTGCAGGTGTCCATGGGCGGCGGTAGTCTACCATCAGGTGACCCGAAAAAAATAATAATAATAAATCAAAAACAGTTATTGATAGGTATATAAACTTATAAAAGATTGTAATCGTAAATAGTAAGAACCAAAAGTATACTAAAGTAAGTACTAATTACATAAGTAAATATTATTATATACCTGTTCATATACATTAGATGCAAAAAATATTATCGTAAGCAAGAAATTAATTAATAACAGAATAAACTAAACTAACACATGCATAGATTATACAAAATGTAAAAAAAAATGTTTTTATATTTTTATCTATCTCATTTACACAATAGTATGTATTTACAATAAAATTTCTACAAAGAAAACAAAGTCCTTACATGACATAGTATGTTTGCATGCATTTGTATGTTAGTATGTATGTGTTGCTGCGCATGCGAGTGATGGTGTGTGTGTGTCTGCTTGTTGTGTCTTGTGCTTCATAGAAATCGTTAAGTGTTTAACAAGTTTTTATTTGTATCTAAGGGTTTTAGCCACGCTGATAAAACTATTTGGAATAGCGTAGCATATCATACGCAAATATCTTATACATACTAATACTGAACAGATAGGTAACCTGCCAGTTAGTACATGAAGGCGTGGCATGTCGATCAGGTAAGTATAAAAGCACCTTAAGCATCATACGCTGGCCATTTAGGCATTCGCAAAGAGCTTGGTATGTTTGTATGACTAGAGGCTATTGTACGCAAGTTTTTAAATATATAAACAAGTGTCCTAACTCTAGTTATAGTTGACGTCATATCGAGGTCCAGGTAAGTTGATAATCCATTAGTATTACACCCAAATACTTGATACACACGATTTTGAAAAGAGTTTCGCAGTCACAATTTTTATCTATGTTTCTCCTGATTCATGCAAAATGCAAGAGGTTTTCCTACAGATATATCACTGAAGCAAACATATTTTGTCGTGGTAGTGTTCTGTGATAGAAGACTGTCTTCCAGCTACCAGATCACATTAGCTAAACCCTTCTATGCCAATTGAAATACTGTGTTCTAGCTTTGTCCATGAAATAAAAGTACTGTATCATCAGCGAACATGAGTAGATCTAATATTTGATTGCATTAGTCATTGTCATAGATAAGTAATAGCGTCGGTCCTATGTCGGTCGTGCTGCCATGAGGGATGCCATATTTGCAGCCGGAGTCATTACTTTCAAAACATTTTACTTTGATCTAACGTGTTTATAGTATTGGTACCGACACTTTATCAAATGCTTTTTGTAGGTCTAGGAATGTAACTTAGTTGAATAGCATAAGTACACTTTATCTTTCAATGTTTCAATAATTAAATGTAATTGCAAGAAGTAATATACATATTTAATTAAATTTATTATTATCCCTGTTATTTTTGCATTTATTTTTGAATATAATTCATCAGGAGTAGGATGTAGCACAAAGTTACTTTACGCCTGTATGTTAACACATCCATTGTACACACTGTATTAACTGTATATTGGATATTATGTATCGGGTAACAACAGTCCAATCTCCCCTCCCCCCACCCACTAGTCCCCTTTTATGACACCCACTGGAAGAGATGGGGTCGCCCTATTCTACTACATCCACAATCATAAATAAGACATCGACAGATACATTAAATTTTAATATAAACATATTTTCAAATACCTACTATAAAGTAATCTAGACTTTGTTTTATGATGGATCTATTGTCGTGATCTCACTTACAACTCTTGATTTAGTTAATCCCCAGTCCTAAGCTGTATTAAAAAAAAAGGATTTTATTGAGCTGTTTGGTCTAGGGTATTTACCCCAATAGGGAACAGTACCATACATACTTCTGGAATGACCAGTGCACGCGTTCGGTAGGTTCCATTTTGAGCAACTGATGGGTAACAAGTTAGAAATTAAGAACGTAAGTGAAATTATGAGAAGTAAAAATTATTAGAGTATTTAATAAATGTAGCAAATCATGTTCCTGAAATATAATAGGGTATATTTTAAGTAACATATGTACAAAAATAGTTAAGCAAGCAATAGCTGGAAATAAAATACTGTAACCCAATCCATACATAATAAGCCATGTAGAAATAAATTATACAAATGGAAGTACATGATAAGTAACACTGTCAGTAATTAATTGTAATAATTGAAAAATAAAAGAACAAAACTGGCATCAGACTTAGAGAGGCAAAAGTAAATGTTGCAGTAGCTGTATTATTATTGTAATAAGAAATAAAAGATAAGTGGTTATCACAATCAAAAGATAAATGTAGTAGAAATAAGCAGAGATATGTAATTAGATGGTCAGAAATATCTGAGAAAGTTATATAAATGAAGCTAACTAAAGAATCACCCTACCCAGGGAGGGTGATTCTTTACTTAGCTTGTGAGATGAATGTTAATAGAAATAAGAATAGTATAGGAAACAGATAGTACGAGTATTGAAAAGAGATGGTAAATCCCACCCATATATTAGAATGTGAGAGACAGAATGACAGAAAGATACAGTATGAAGCATTAAAGTGCAAGAAGCTTTAAGGCGAGAAGTGGTTTGAGAAAGAGGATTAGTTAGATGAGGTCTTCGGTATTCACGCCGGAGATATAGCAAAAAAAAGGGAACAGCACTGGTCCCAAAACCATCAACGTTTTATTACATTCAACTTTAACATTTCTTCACATCACATTGGGGTCACAATCGCTCTTACAACTCTTGTGACCTAATTCAATACAAGCAGACCCACCATTGACTACACCCGGCAAAGATTAAAGTTCACGGTCTACATTTTATGAACACCATACAACGCGAGAAGCCGTATGGCTAACAGAATCGCTACGAAAATTTGCTGTAAACCGCCCCATAGACATTTAATCTCCAAGAAACACAAGCAACTAACATGTTCTCGGCATCATAATATTACTGTGTTCATGTTGTTATCGCTCGATATGTTTTCTCAGTGTAACAGTAAACGCTAAGGCGGTGAATAAACGAGTGTCACACCACACTCTTTTATAGACAATGCACATGGGAAGATATTTTATTATCTACTATGTGGGTAGGAATCAGTATCACATGTAAGTTTTTTTTTTTTTTTTTTTTTTTTCTTTTAAAAAAGACAACTCCCGCACTAGGATTAATTCCTGTGTCGCGGGGGACTTTACAAACATTCAAACAACGGACACAGAACACCCAGACTCTGAACAACAATTTGAGGATTACACAAAGTGTTGTCCCGTGCGGGGATCGAACCCACAACACTCGGCGCGGCAGTATAGTGGCAAGGTGACCACTTAAACCGCTACGCCATCCGTGCAGTCAAAGTTGGAAATATAGAATGGTTTCGTTTAAATTTGGTTTTAATAATCATCGAACAAACTCAGATTTACATTTGGAATATTATTATATTTGTGATAGGTGTCTTTAGTTAACATTAGAACTCTGCAATTGAAATGTGTAGATTGCGTGTCAGTATTTACGGGCTGACGTACTACCTTTAAAGAGCCGGTAAGGCGGTATGTCGGACTCGAACTGACCAAAACCACACAGTGTTCCGTCATTGCGTCTTATAACCAGGACCTCAGGTATACCCTAGAAACGAAAACCCAGTAGCCATGCAGGCTCAGCCGCCTGTTGAGCAAGCCAACCCCACACCATGGCGTATCGCATATTGAGAGAGGCGCGCGCGGAAGACGTTGCGTTACTTACCGCCTCCTTCCCCGTCCACGTAACTCCCTCAGGCAAATTAATATTTTATCTGTAGCAACATAAGATGAGGTGCTAACAATTGAAAATTAAGTAATTGTATATGGTTCAAAAATGTTTCATAGGTAAAAATTTACATACATACCAGTACCAGTACCAGTCGTACCAGTCTCTCACAACTGTCATTTTGGAGTAACTGTATAGATCTAATTGTAACCATTGTTTGAGAAAAAAAAAACATACACTAATGCTTATAGCCCCGAAGAGGTAGGTAGAGGCACATCAGAAGCACACATTTTCCCAACCAGAATATAATTTAGTCCCATTTAGTTCATATCAGCTCATGGGTTGATTGTCAAGAGCCTCGACCATCATCTGCAGAGGCTCACGTTACACAGCTGGGTTAAGGGTCTAATGCAGAAGGCAGTCCTTCTTGATACGGCTCGTGTTGTGAGGAGGTTCCTGCCTCTGGAGCCCTAACCACCGGTAGCTTGTTCCTTGTACTCCATACCAGTGGAACACTATTTTTTATATTTTGAAATATATTTTGTTTTTATTTTATATTTAAAAATGTAATATTCTGGAGCGGCCCAATAGGCAGAAGAACAAGAGGGAGATCTATTACAAGATGGAAAGACGAGATTAAAACAATACCGGGTCCAAACTGGATACAAGTAACTCAAGATAGAGTCAAATGGGCATCACTAGAGGGGAGGCCTTTACCCATTCTGGGGTTCCTTTAGATTAAATAAAAATAAGATTAGAAAATATAATAAATAGTTATAACTATTATAACAAATAGGTATAACATAGGTATAACTACTACATCTTCTATCGCTTGTATCGTATATTATACCGGCTGCAGGTTTCCGCCATCGTCCTACGCGACAAAATATCCATCCCATCACCTGGACGATTGGCACTCCACCACTGTGCGCTTCTCCAAAAGCTTTTTGCCTCGCACAACCAGCATATGGAACAAATTGTCGCCTGCCGTATTTCCGAACCGATACGACCTTCAAACCTTCAAGATAAGAGCGTACTCCTACCTAAAAGGCCGGCAACGCACTTGTGACTCTTGAGTTGCAGGTGTCCATGGGCGGCGGTAGTCTACCATCAGGTGACCCGTCTGCTCGTTTGCCCCCTATCGCATAAAAAAAAAACTAATAAATCAAAAACAGTTATTGATAGGTATATAAACTTATAAAAGATTGTAATCGTAAATAGTAAGAACCAAAAGTATACTAAAGTAAGTACTAATTACATAAGTAAATATTATTATATACCTGTTCATATACATTAGATGCAAAAAATATTATCGTAGGCAAGAAATTAATAAATAACAGAATAAACCAAACTAACACATGCATAGATTATACAAAATGTAAAAAAAAATGTTTTTATATTTTTATTTATTTCATTTACACAATAGTATGTATTTACAATAAAATTTCTACAAAGAAAACAAAGTCCTTACATGACATAGTATGTTTGCATGCATTTGTATGTTAGTATGTATGTGTGGCTGCGTATACGAGTGATGGTGTGTGTGTGTCTGCTTGTTGTGTCTTGTGCTTCATAGAAATCGTTAAGTGTTTAACAAGTTTTTATTTGTATCTAAGGGTTTTAGCCACGCTGATAAAACTATTTGGAATAGCGTAGCATATCATACGCAAATATCTTATACATACTGATACTGAACAGATAGGTACTGGGCATTTAGGCATTCGCAAAGAGCTCGGTATGTTTGTATAACTAGAGTACCAGTGGCTATTGTACGCAAGTTTTTAAATATATAAACAAATGTCCTAACTCTAGTTATAGTTGACGTCATATCGAGGTCCAGGTAAGTTGATAATCCATTAGTATTACACCCAAATACTTGATACACACGACTTTGAAAAGAGTTTCGCAGTCACAATTTTTATCTATGTTTCTCCTGATTCATGCAAAATGCAAGAGGTTTTCCTACAGATATCTCACTGAAGCAAACATATTTTGTCGTGGTAGTGTTCTGTGATAGAAGACTGTCTTCCAGCCACCAGGTCACATTAGCTAAACCCTTCTCTGCCAATTGAAATACTGTGTTCTAGCTTTGTCCATGAAATATAAGTACTGTATCATCAGCGAATATGAGTAGATCTAATATTTGATAGCATTAATCATTGTCATAGATAAGGAATAGCGTCGGTCCTATGTCGGCCATGCCATGAGGGATGCCATATTTGCAGCCGGAGTCATTACTTTCAAAACATTTTACTTTGACCTAACGTGTTTATAGTATTGGTACCGACACTTTATCAAATGCTTTTTGTAGGTCTAGGAATGTAACTTAGTTGAAAAGCATAAGTACACTATATCTTTCAATGTATACATATTTAATTAAAGTTATTATAATCCCTGTTATTTTTGCATTTATTTTTGAATATAATTCATCAGGAGTAGGATGTAGCACAAAGTTACTTTACGCCTATATATTAACACATCCATTGTACACACTGTATTAACTGTATATTGGATATTATGTATCGGGTAACAACAGTCCACTCTCCCCTCCCCCACCCACTAGTCCCCTTTTACGACACCCACTGGAACTGGAAGAGATGGGGTCGCCCTATTCTACTACATCCACAATCATATGGCTTTCATAAATAAGACATTAAATTTTAATATAAACATATTTTCAAATACCTATTATAAAGTAATCTAGACTTTGTTTTATGATGGACCTATTGTCGTGAACTCACTTACAACTCTTGATTTAGTTAATCCCCAGTCCTAAGCTGTATTTAAAAAGAAAGAACTTATAAATGGATTTTATTGAGCTGTTTGGACTAGGGTATTTACCCCAATAGGGAGCAGTACCACACATACTTCTGGAATGACCAGTGCACGCGTTCGGTAGGTTCTATTTTGAGCAACTGATGGGTCACAAGTTAGAAATTAAGAACGTAAGTGAAATTATGAGAAGTAAAGATAGGGAAAAATTATTAGAGTATTGAATAAATATAGCAGAATAAGTAATAAAAAGACATAAAACTTAGGTAGTAACAAAACATGTTCCTGAAATATAATAGGGTATATTTTAAGTAACATATGTACAAAAATAGTTAAGCAAGCAATAGCTGGAAATAAAATACTGTAACCCAACCCATACATAATAAGCCCTGTAGAAGTAAATTATACTAATGTAAGTTCATGATAAGTAACACTCTGAGTAAGATTAATTGTAATAATTGAAAAATAAAATAACAAAACTGGCATCAGACTTAGAGAGGCAAAAGTAAATGTTGAAGTGGCTGTATTATTATTGTAATAAGAAATAAAAGATAAGTGGTTATCACAATCAAAGATAAATGTACTAGAAATAAGAAGAGATATGTAATTAGATGGTCAGAAATATCTGAGAAAGTTATATAAATGAAGGAGGGTAGGGTGATTCTTTAGTTAGCTTGTGAGATGAATGTTAATAGAAATAAGAATAGTATAGGAAACAGATAGTACAAGTATTGAAAAGAGATGGTAAATCCCACCCATATATTAGAATGTGAGAGACAGAATGACAGAAAGATACAGTATGAAGCATTAAAGTGCAAGAAGCTTTAAGGCGAGAAGTGGTTTGAGAAAGAGGATTAGTTAGATGAGGTCTGCGGTATTCACGCCGGAGATATAGCAAAAAAAAAGGGAACAGCACTGGTCCCAAAACCATCAACGTTTTATTACATTCAACTTTAACATTTCTTCACATCACATTGGGGTCACAATCGCTCTTACAACTCTTGTGACCTAATTCAATACAAGCAGACCCACCATTGACTACACCCGGCAAAGATTAAAGTTCACGGTCTACATTTTATGAACACCATACAACGCGAGAAGCCGTATGGCTAACAGAATCGCTACGAAAATTTGCTGTAAACCGCCCCATAGACATTTAATCTCCAAGAAACACAAGCAACTAACATGTTCTCGGCATCATAATATTACTGTGTTCATGTTGTTATCGCTCGATATGTTTTCTCAGTGTAACAGTAAACGCTAAGGCGGTGAATAAACGAGTGTCACACCACACTCTTTTATAGACAATGCACATGGGAAGATATTTTATTATCTACTATGTGGGTAGGAATCAGTATCACATGTAAGTTGGAAATATAGAATGGTTTCGTTTAAATTTGGTTTTAATAATCATCGAACAAACTCAGATTTACATTTGGAATATTATTATAGTTGTGATAGGTGTCTTTAGTTATCATTGGAACTCGGCAATTGAAATATGTAGATTGCGTGTCAGTTTTTACGGGCTGACGTACTACCTTTAAAGAGCTGGTAAGGCGGTATGTCGGACTCGAATCGACCAAAACCACACAGTGTTCCGTCATTGCGTCTTATAGCCAGGACCTCAGGTATACCCTAGAAACGAAAACCCAGTAGCCATGCAGGCTCAGCCGCCTGTTGAGCAAGCCAACCCCACACCATGGCGTATCGCATATTGAGAGAGGCGCGCGCGGAAGACGTTGCGTTACTTACCGCCTCCTTCCCCGTCCACGTAACTCCCTCAGGCAAATTAATATTTTATCTGTAGCAACATAAGATGAGGTGCTAACAATTGAAAATTAAGTAAATGGGTGTAATTGTATATGGTTCAAAAATGTTTCATAGGACAGACACAGGTAGTATCTAGACTAGTAATTGTGGATCACACAAATATTTGCTCTGTGTGGGAATCGAACCCACGATATCCTGCTCAGCTGTCAGGATCACTAACCACTGGACCAATAAACAACATTTTATTTATATGGCTGTTGCCTTTTGTAGCATACCAATGATTTAAAAAGTATTTTGTTTATCTTATATTTAATATAAAGAATAATACTTTCTAATTGATTGTAGCGGGTTGTTTATCTGCTCAATCAACGTAGATTACAAACGTCACTTGACTTTTTACATAAACAATAATTTTCTCACAGATCTAATATTCTCAAACTGTATAATTTTTTTCTAAAGTTTTTCTAATACAAGACGTAAAAACTAGCATATATTAATATTGATATCAAGAACTGTTCTCATACCTTTATTGTACTACTGGCGGATGAAACGACGTTATCTTGCTCGAATGAGAATAAAATATTGCCGCACAAGTTACCTCTTATCATAGAATTACCCATATACGTATGTACATGTATATTGTATATACGAGTATTATCATGTTACCGGTTAGACGGGACAGTTTTCCAGAGAATTATTTACTGACCGAAAAATTTGTACCAGGTTCTAAAACTGGTCCTTAAAACGAATATAATTAGAGTGAGTCAAGTGGACAAGAATTAGGTCACGAGGACACGAGATCATGTTCTAATATTAAAAATCTGCATTCCTACGACATCCTAAATTGATGTATCTATCCTTAGCTGTAACATTTACCTTAGTTGCCTCAAAGCGTAGATTATTCATAGTATTGGAATATTAAACATTATTTAGTTTTGAAATTATTAAAATTTAATTAAATTGCACCGGAGCTTACGGAGAGGTGGTATGTCAGACTCGAACCGACTAAAACCACACGGTGTTCCGTCACAAAGAGTCTATTGCAAGGGACCCGGGAATAACCTAACAAGGAAGCCTCCGGGAACCCCTGCAGACCTTGGTCACCTCAACAGGTGGCCACACTGTGTAGGGGGCCTGGCCCCCTCTTCAGTTTAGAGAGGCACGTGCAGAACACGTCGCGCCACCGTCTCAGATTGTTTTTATCCCTATAAACGTAGGATGGGCGCATTAAACACTTACATTACGTGAATGTTTATATGACTATATATTTGTATGCATTACTATATTTAACTTCTATTAAAAGCGATTGTGGTTGATGCCATTTTTGTAATGTTTTAAATCATCCGTCGGATCGGCGTGAAGCTTTTCGCGGGTCCCTGGCAATATACTACTTATATGTAATATATATTTAAGAGATACCACAATTTTTATATTTCTAAAATACAGTATATCAATAATACAGTTAAACATGAAGGCTGTGAATGCTGTGATAAAGCATTAGCATTAAAATGCCGAGAAACCTCATTTTTATATAGCTCCATTAAATTTACCATCGTAAATTATGATGTTTATACAAGCGCACATTATATTTCTTTATATTTTTTATTGCTTCAATAATAACGTCATTCTGAATTGATAACTCGTTCTGTTTTTTAACCCCGAAGCAGGCAGTTAGGGGTGGCATAAGTTTAATGTTGACGGGCCTGTTGGTCTAGTGGTTAGTGACCCTGACTGCTAAGCCAAAGGTCGTAGGTTCGATTCCCACCTAAGACAAATATTTGTGTGATGAGCATGATCATTTTTTCTGTGTCTAGGTGTAATTCATTTCAATTATATTACTTTTTATTTGAAAGGAAACTCGATCGAAAATGTTCTTAATTTGAAATAAATCTATGTACGGCTGTTTTATTATAAGCAGAATTCAGATTTTTTATTTGTACTTGTTAAGTTTTTCTTTTTGTTGTAATAGGGGGATCCACCTTTTAGGGTAATGAGGGATGGGTGATGCGGGGAGGAGATAGAAAAGAGGGGGATGAGGAGATTGAAAAGAGGAGAGGTGGAGCTTTGCCTCCGGAAACCTCACTAATTTCAGAGAAATGCTTGACAACTTGTTTTCTGTGAGGCCGTGGTATCGCACCGGCCGAGCCATTCCGGTCCGGTCCGGTCGAGCTGGCCAATTCGTGCCTAACATGGCTATACCATTGTTAACGTTAGCTAGACGAGCAAGCGCTAATATATCTCTGTCATAAATTTCACCAAGTATGGTAAGCATCTATCTCATCCGACGACAGGTGACAGCTCTAATCATGCCTATTGATATTTCAATTCATAATAAAAAGTAGTATGTCGTTAGTACTGGTTTTGTTTTATCACCGAATGGAGAAGTGTGTTCTCAAAATATTGTAGTACGCCACAAAGAAATATATTCAACTATCCTGTTGAAGAAACTAAGTATCCGCATAAAATAAATTATAGAATTACATATGTATATTGATTGTTTTCAAATATAACCACTTTCACTAGAGATAGATGCATACATATATACGCTCACGTCTGTATCCCCTAAATGCTAGGCAGAGGTGCACCCACCTTTACCAATAAAAAATCGGTACACTCGAGATGGTGTAAGAGATGATGTAAGGAGTCTATAGATACAATTAATACGATACGATTTCACTTGTTGGAGGCAATAATTCGTTTCTAATTTTGAAAGAGCGTGCCTTGCCGTCGTAAACAAAAGTTGGACTGTTTGTACTGAATGCACTGATGAACTATTCACTTATATCAATGTACCGTGGATTGACTACTGAACTTTACTGGGAAACGGCCAGTTTAACATAAAGTTCATTCATCATTCATCTATTGAAGTTGAGGTAGGTATGGGCTTCTGAGGAAGCCATGCTTAGGCACGTATGGGCCGCCTCGGCCATAGTTATACCATAGCTTCACAGAAAAGTTATACGTATTTGCATATGTTTGTTACATATACATATATGGGACAGAGAGTACAGCATGTCATAATATGACTATCGTTGTTCTCATTTAAAAAAAAAACAACATATAACCTTAACATATATTATCAAATACTACTAATGATATTGTGTCTAAGTGCTAGACTTCGTTTGTCCGAAGCTTCACTAATGTGAAGTGAACCAAGGTGACCAGATTTAGGATTAGCGAATGCAGGACTCGTTTTAACATTTTTTAAATATACTCGTGTAAAGTGAAAGTACGAATAAACATGATACATCTATGCCAGTTCACTTTAATTAATGGAGGCTGCTTTTATAAATATCATATTTGACGGGGCACTCATAGCTTGTCTTTAGTAGAACAGCTACAAAGTTCCCTGTTCATCTCAAATATATACATATATGTATTTAGTAAAATGTACATTCAAACACGTCAAGTTTTACTAGTTCTACAATATTCATTCATAACCTGTTCCCTTGGTTGATTGCTCCGACTACGGTTGAATTATGTGCATAATGGTTATAGTTTAAACAATTTTTTTTTTTTGTTTACGGAGTGGAAGATCCTCATGGATGTCCTTCGCCCATTGGGGAGGGCGAGGGGTCTGTCGAACTCTTACCGACTAAAAACCACCCCGGTGTTCCTCTTCTTGCCATTGATCGGGGGGGCGAGGATCACAATTGTACTCTTCCGCCACCCCCAACAGCTATTGACCCGTGTCACCCAAAACGGGTCTCGTCACCCGGTGCGACCGTCACCCTTCAGTCGCAGTCCTCAATGAAGCACGCACGGAACACTGCGCGCTGCCTCTTAGGCCTCAACTGTTCGGACGACGAAATATCGTCGCCCGCAGGCCACTTCCTAAGGTGGTCGGAGATCAACAAATGCCCTCCGGAGTTAGTTTAAACAACCTAGTTTATCTTCAATATTCACATAGAATAGCGTTCAATCCTGATAAATGATCTTGAGATACGTGCCATACAAACTGCAATTAAAATATAACTATAAAATATCTACCTACTATAACTTATACACAGAGGTTTAACAGAGTACGTACTAGAGTATCTTTAGAAATATCTCAATTTGTCAATTCCAGAAACCAAACCCAGCACCTCTCTATAGAAAGAAAGAAAGAAAGAAAGAAAGAAAACATATTTATCTCCAAAAACACGACGGCTTTCACATACATTTGTTTAAAAACACACATAAAATAAAACAATTAATAGTGGTAGAGCCATGCTTAAGCACGAATGGGCCGGATCGACCGGTGCGATACCACGGCCTCACAGAAAACCGGTTGTGAAGTAACGCTTGCGTTGCATTTCCCCGAAATGAGTGAGGTCTCCGGAGGCCCAAAATCCCCCACCCCCCTAATGATAGCGCTGTTAACGAAAAGGATACCCCAGAAAGAATCCCCCCCTGGACGTCCACCCTCAGTACGGACTATGCCTGAGCGTGGACGCCCAGGCTGCCCCTCGTACTCTGGGGGGGGCTCAACTGCGCTCTCAAAATCTGCTCGGGGCAAGAGAAGGCATACCATGGCACCCCCTGTCACGTTTAACGTGGATTTTTGTAACATCAGGGGCTTACATTCGAACCTCGACACTGTCCACCACCACCTTGAGACAGCAAAGCCGGCCTTGCTCTTTTTAACCGAGACGCAGATATCGTCTCAAGCGGACACATCCTACCTCTGCTACCCTGGGTACGGACTGGAACACTCCTTTGTTCCTAAGGCTGGTGTATGCGTGTACGTTAGAGATGATATCACTTCTCGCCGCCTCGGCAATCTTGAAGGTAGGAATCTCTCCATCTTATGGCTACGTGTAGACTGCGACGACCATCCCCGCATCTACCTATGCCTCTACAGGTCCCATAGCGGTGATGCCGAAACGGACCGACTCATCGACCACGTCCAAATGGCTACAGACTCAGTGCTCCAGCAGGTCCCATCCGCAGAGATCGTGATTCTTGGCGACTTTAACGCCCATCACGCCGAATGGCTTGGTTCGCGCAAAACCGATCATGCGGGAAGATCTATTCACGATTTCGCCTTGGCATATGGCTTGACGCAGCTGGTAGCAACGCCTACGCGAATCCCAGATGCAGAAAGCCACGTGCCTTCACTGTTGGATCTTCTGCTGACCTCACATCCTGACGGCTACAAAGTATCCGTTGAGGCCCCTCTTGGCTCTTCGGACCATTGCCTGATTAGGAGTATGGTGCCACTCGTTCACTCGCTGCGGCGGCGAGTTACAGGCAGTCGCCGCGTATGGCACTATAGGTTGGACTGGGATGGAATGAGAACATTCTTTGCATCCTACCCATGGAGGCAGGTTTGCTTCTCGCCGGATGATCCCAATGTCGTTGCTGACTCTGTCGCGGATGTTGTGCTTCAGGGTATGGAACTTTTCATTCCATTCTCCCTGATTCCCACAGGTGGCAAGTCCCAGCCTTGGTTTGGTCGAACCTGCAAAGCGGCGTCCCGCCGAAAACAGGAATGTTACCAAGCATGGGCTAATGCAACGACAGCACGGGATGTAAAGACCAGCACATTAAAGAAGCAATTTAACTTTGCCTCCAGGTCCCTCAAAAGAGTAATTGCTGGGGCGAAGTCGGCTCACATCGGCAGAATTGGCGAGAGACTAGTGAGTCTCCCCTCCGGAACTCGTGCTTTCTGGTCTCTTGCCAAAGCTGTCCAGGGGAACTTTTGTAAGCCATCCCTTTCACCTCTGCGCATAGGACATAATTCGTTGGCCCACGACGCTAAAGAAAAAGCCGATCTTCTGGGCAAACTCTTTGGGTCCAACTCGACCCTGGACGACGGGGGAAACGCACCGCCGACCATACCACAGTGCGAGACCCGCATGCCGGAAGTCCGGTTTACACAAAGGGCAGTGCGTAAAGCGCTTCTTTCCCTCGACGTTCATAAGTCGAGTGGGCCCGATAGAATCTCTCCTATCGTGCTGAAGACGTGTGCTCCAGAGTTAGCACCGGTTTTAACGCGCCTTTATCGGCTTTCCTACTCTCTTGGCGTAGTCCCGAACTCATGGAAGACAGCTCTAGTGCACCCAATCCCTAAAAAAGGAGATCGCTCGGATCCGTCCAACTACAGACTCATAGCCATCACCTCCTTGTTCTCCAAGATAATGGAATCCATTGTTAACTGCCAGCTCCTCCGGTACTTAGAAGACCACCAGCTCCTCAATGATCGACAATACGGTTTCCGTCAGGGTCGTTCAGCTGGTGATCTTCTCGTATACTTGACTCACCGGTGGGCACAGGCGATCGAGACCAAGGGGGAAGCGTTGGCCGTTAGTTTGGACGTGGCGAAGGCCTTCGATCGGGTCTGGCACAAAGCGCTCCTTGCGAAGCTTCCTTCCTATGGGCTTCCCGAGAAACTGTGCAATTGGCTCACCAGTTTTCTTACAGACAGAAGCATCAAGGTCGTTGTTGACGGTGCATGCTCCGACTCCAAGTCTGTTGATTCTGGTGTCCCACAAGGCTGTGTGCTATCACCCACGCTGTTTCTTCTGCATATCAACGACATGCTGCAGATTAGCAGCATCCATTGCTATGCGGACGATAGCACAAGGGATGCCCTTTACACCGGCCGCGCTAACATTTCTCGGGTAAACGTCATCGAAAGCCGATCCAAACTTGTGTCTGAAATCGAAACTTCTTTATCAAAAGTTTCAGATTGGGGTCGACTTAACCTAGTCCAGTTTAACCCCACGAAGACACAGGTTTGCGCGTTCACCGCTAAAAAGTTGCCATTGGTCATATCACCTCAATTTGAGAGCACTTCCCTAACTGCATCAGCCAGTATCGGAATCCTTGGCGTCGATATATCAAGCGAAGTCCAGTTTCGCGGTCACTTAGAGAGTAAGGCCATATTAGCCTCGAAGAAGCTTGGTGTGCTAAACAGATCGAGACAGTATTTTACTCCGGCCCACCGCCTGCAACTTTATAAGGCGCAGGTTCGGCCGCACATGGAATACTGTTCTCATCTCTATGCAGGTGCACCCCAGTACCAACTTCTGCCTCTTGACCGCATTCAACGGAGAGCGACTCGCATCATCGACTGCCAAGATATTTCTGATCGACTTGACACCTTGGCGTTGCGTAGAGATGTAGCTTCACTCTGCATCCTCTATCGCTTGTATCATGGGGAGTGTTCAGAGGAATTGTTCGGACTTATACCGGCTGCTGGTTTCCGCCATCGTCCTACGCGACAAAATATCCATCCCCATCACCTGGACGATTGGCACTCCACCACTGTGCGCTTCTCCAGAAGCTTTTTGCCTCGCACAACCAGCTTATGGAACAAATTGTCGCCTGCCGTATTTCCGAACCGATACGACCTTCAAACCTTCATGGCAATAATTCGGAGTGATACCGGCTTTAACGTACATACATACATACACTGCCCATATTCTCGAAGGGGTAGGCAGCGGTGTCTCACACTCCCACTTATTGTCAACCGTAATTTAGTGTCGCGTTTGTAATAAGCGGCAAGCCTCTGGCATCCGGGCACTGTATGACTGTATATATGTATGTATACTGTCTGATAAATACCAGTCCGATCCTTAGTCGAGTCCTTAGTCGCACTTAATGACACCGACAACCGAAACAAAACTTTCGGTTGGTAACTACTTACTCGATTTTTGTTTTTTTTTTATATTTACGTTACCAATTTAATTAAACTTAAACAAAACTGTCAAGTGTGGTGGCACTAGTTAATTGAGGTTCGCGTGTTAATCAGCCACAACGGGACCGTCACAGGCACACTCTAGTTGGTTTACAGACTGCTCCCATTGTTTGTAAGGATTTTGTTAACAAATGTGTACAGAGTTCATTATAAAGAATGGATCTGGTATTACCATACGTTTTAAAAAGTTTTGTTTCGTCAGAGATATAAACTTTAACGACTTCTATTTGGTTCTCTACTTAGTTAATGAGCTTATTTCCGTATCTTTATCGATCTTTATAATAATCCTAACGACAATCAAATGTATTATTGCAAAAGTCGGGAATTAACGCGATCTAAAGTTACCGACATACTAAAGTGGCAATGAGCTGGCTACATCTGCCGAAGGACCGATGGCCCTTGGAGCAAACTGGTCCTAAAGTGGAGACAGCGTATGGGTAAAGGAAGGTAAGACGGCCTACAGCCAGATGGACTGACCACCTGAAGAAAGTAGCTGGGAAAGACTGGGTGCGAAAGGCGGTGATCCTATGTCCATCAGTGGACATTTTGATTTTTTTTTGTGCGGAAACTCTCACGCGTTGGCCTTACGAGATGGTATCTCGGACTCGAACCGACTACAACCACACTGTATTCCGGCATACAGTTTTCTCTACCCTAGAAATTAAATCCCTGTAAACCCCGACAGACTTAGTCGCTTGTTGGAGGCTATGGTGTGATCCAAGCTCTGATTTAATTTCCATCAGCGGACTGCGATAGGCTGAATGATGACGATGATGATAATGAATACACTGTATAAAAAAAATATTACTTTACAAATCATTAAAATATAATCCTGTTAAAAATATATTAAGACAAATATCATCATGTGGTAAGTCTAAGTAATGCATGCAATATGCAAAAATAATAGAAAAACTTATACATAGAGAAGGAAGGATATAGTGTTACAAAGTCTCGCCGACTGACACAAAAAACTGATAAATTGTAGTATTTCTACTAATTTAATAAAAAAGCAATTTCGTAGTGTGACCTAAATCATTCTGGCAACCTACAATTTATTCAAATGAAAGCTTGAAGTTAGTTGCAATCCGGCTTGGCCTGCAGCCAATGCTCCAACAACTTGAACAAGAGTGTATTATACTCGCTGAATTACCTACCGATGTAAACAGGCCATTTGTGCATTTATTAAAACCTCGTTCTCAACTAACTCATTATTTGCTACTTACTATTAGCTTTATTCGAAAACGTATTTGTTGTTGACACGTTGTCTCTGCCTACGCCGAAGGTTAATGTATATTTATTTGACAAGCCTCTTGTTTTAGTGGTTAGCGTCCCTGACTGCTGAGCCCAAGGTAGTTCGGGTTCGATTCTCACACGAGACAATTTCGACAAAAAAACGCAACTGGTATGTAACAATCAGTAAGCTTTAACGAACTGAGCCCTAATTAGTACAGAACCAGCAACTACATATAATAAGACTAGTTACTATTAACTGTACTTATTCTTGAACTTGTGATACCAACTTTAATTCTACTGAGTTTCGGTGTTTCTTTTGTTCACGAACATAAGATTTTATTTACTGTTAACGCTTACCTCTTCGGGGCTATAGGTGTGATTGTATTTTAAATGCTATGATTATATATTAGATAAAGCCTTGCACTTTCCCTTTATTCTTGTCAGTTGGAAATTTCTTAAGACAATTTATGATTAACATTTAATTTTGTTTGACTTCAGTTTCCTTTGGGAGTTACAAAAAGATTTCGAAAGATTTCGTGCTGTTCTCGGTGGAGTAAAATAGAGATGTTCCATCTCTTCTCGGTGATGACGTAAAAGGTCACTAAGGGATCGGACTGTTATCTATCAGAGAGTATGTACTAATGAAGTGCTTGCCCCTAATACGTTAATGGGACCAAAATCTTATTGTGTGTGTTTTATAAATGTGGGTGTTTTATACACCTCTGCCTACCCTTTACATGTATCTGAATATATGTGAACTGACGTTTAAGTCTCTTGTAATGAATGATTCTTGTTTTGTCGTATACTTCAATTCAAAAGCTTACAAAAGCTTAAAACAATATATTTACGCCAGAGAAGCTGCTCAAATATAAATAACGGACATGAAAAACATAAGGGAACTTTAAGTTTAGTGTTTCCTGATGATAAAAGTCGAACAATAGACAAGTCTTATACGCAAAGGGGTAAGACAGAATGTGAAAGAAGTGTTTCGCTAGTATTTGTTATATACTTATATATTTGTTCTGAGCCTACTGCTATATATCAAACACAAATCCAAATGCAGTTCGTATAATCATTTAGTAAGAAACAAACGATATATAAATATGTCCTTAAATACTATCTTATCTTGTTTTACTCTCTTGTATCTTATCTTGTCACTCCAGGGAGCACGTGCCACTTTCAGCTTGTTTTATGACATAATCAGACAAGCTAGCAGACGTTGAGGAAAAACGACAGGAGCTTGTCGCTGAGCTCGATCGGGTCTTGAGTCGTATTTCTCAATGTGGTTGTGAGAATCTGCGCGTTTTCTAACAAAAAATCTTCATTCCTCCCCCTTCCTATTCTTCAGAACACTCAACTGCCACTGCAGGATATGCTTAGCATCCTGGGTATGGACATTTGACGGGATTTCAATCCGCGCGATTACATCGAGAGCGTAACAAAGGCGGCCTCGCGGAAGCTCGGCGTATTGAACAAGGTGAGATGGTTCTTCTCGCCCGAGCAACTGTGTCTTTTATACAAGACCCAGGTTCGCTCCTGCGTTTATTTGCTTGACGCTCTCGATCGGTTGCAGCGGCGCGCAGTCCGCATTATGGACTGTCCTGAGGTCACCCAGTCTCTCGAGCCTCGGCAGTTGCCAAGAGATGTCGCCTCTATGGCATCACGGAGAGTGTTCTGACGGGCTCTTCCAATTGGTCCCACCTTCTCCCTTCTCTACACGACTACACGTGCTGGCCTGAGAAGTCACCGTTTGAGAGTCGAAAATATACGATCCCGAACAAAATGGTTTGGCTCTTCTTTCCTGTGCCGATCGGTGAAAGCCTGGAATTCACTACCTGCGCACGTGTTTCCTTCCCACTTTGATCCCGGGTCTTTTAAGCAGAGCGTGAAAAAGCATCTCACCAGGCCGCCATAGTTCACCATCGTGCATTGACTAGACATGCAATGAGGATGGTGACAATCACTTTTGGCACTCCACTTATTGCTTTCCATCAGGCAAAGTGGAGTCACTATGGTAGGTTAATAAAATAAAAAAAAAACTCCTTTTTCTACTTAAATTAGTCGTACATTCAATCAGAAAATCAAATATCCTAATGTACCATAGAAAGATTTGGGATTAAAAATGCTTCTTATCAAATCTGAATACAATAATAATTTGAATTAAATTATGTTGAATGTTTAATACATACGTATGTTATGTATTGTATAACCTGTGTTGTTGTTGTATTGTAATTTCTTACTCCACTTGTACACTATAAGTGTAAACAAATATAATTCCTCAATGAAACTATTATACATGTATTTTTTTTTGTCGTTTCAAAACCCCCATGGATCCAGACCACAGACCAGCGCTAATTAAAGTTGGAGATCATTCTGCCCTCTCCGGTACCTGATGTGTCCTCTACAGGTCGAAATAGTGCTTGTTCTCTCCGTTCCCTTTCCGTTGCTTTACTACCTCGCAATACGAGGTCGTGGCATTAACCAAAGTTTGGAACATAACCATGGTTTCCAGCGAGACGCCGACCGACACCGATAGCCACCTTTAACTCGGTAGCCCCTGCAGTGGTGGCACACAGACGTTAGCTCCCGGCCTAGATGACACTGATACGTATGACCGTAAGGAAAGAGCACTATGATGCCTTCTTATTTTAAACCTGATACGATGATAAATTAAACTGCTTGCAATCTTGGTAACGCCGTGTACCAAAGACAATTTGCGCTGATTTCACTGTTGTTTGTGTAGATTGCTATCTGACTGTCGAATAGAAACTAATATCCTAATTAAAATAAAAATAAAAAAGTTACTTTTCAATTTTGAAGAGACAGTAATCTGTGTAACGAAAGGAGCAGGTTTGCGCTTAGAATAAGAATTAGAACCGTAATAGTAGAATAAAATTATACATTAGAACCAGGGGAGGTGGTGTTGAATTGTGGTCAGTGTATTTTCGGTTTTGTTATACAAAATACTGACAAACTCTGGGAGCTCCTGTCATTATTTCTGCGTATTCCGTCTTCTTATAAAAGAGCGAAACTCTCCTTAAATAAAGTAGAGTGCGGCTTACAGTTGCACGGGTTCTCTTCCTTCTTTGTCACTCTAAAACATCACACACACATATCCAAACATTTTCTCAGGTTATTTAAAAGATTGCATTTAATATTTTATTCGGTGGAATACATATGAGTTAGCTGTACAGTGATATAAATATCTGCTTAAGTGACAAATCGCATCGTATCTAGATGTGGGATTGCCGTAGTCTATAAATAATAACAGTTCCATTGGAATCTAGGTCTCAGGTCTACAGTTGCGTCAAATCATTTCATACTCCGCCTGCGACGGAATCCAATATGCTCAGATACAATAAATCGGTTAAATCGTTTGCCCATCTAGATCAATAATGGTAATCTTCTAGATACGACACTCTTTTCATCGAAAATTTGCAAAATAAAATGATACACTAATCTAATAAAATTAATTCATTTGGTTATATGCATAACTATACAGTTAGTACAGTACCAATGGAGTCTTCGATTTTAATAAACATTTATCAGGTGGTTTATCTCCTTGGTGGATGGAATAGGTTAATTTGAAGAAAACATTAGGCTTCCCAAACTTTATGGACTCCTGTTTTGTAAATTGTAGTTTTACGCTGCTTAACTGAATTAATACATATCACTGAAATACTTTTAATTTTATATATATGTAGGGTGTTTCTGAAAATGATGTCACATTTTAAGGTTGTATAGTTAACCTCGTGAATAGCGTATGTCGTTAACAGTTTTAGGGCAATTCGTGATTTTTAATATTCAAAAATTCAACTTTGAAACTGACAATTGATTCTAAAAATGATTTAATAGTATTATTTATTAAACTATATATTAGTGCCAAGGTTGTTGTTGGGATTTACGGTTTTTATTCCAAAAATGTATGCATAAAAAATAAAAAAAATAATCTTAAAAATGATTGAATGACAAGGAATTCATATTATCTTTTTTATAAATATATACCCACACCACTAAAAGTATTTTCGAATTATTCTTTTTTTTTTCAAAATTCAAACTAAAACACTTATTTGTCTGCAACACATAACGCTCCTCATGCCGTCTCATGGGTAAGCATGTACTTATAAATAAGTGAGCAAATAAACCTTTCTGTGCACTTGTAGTTAATCTATGATCTTGTGTTTTGTCTCTGGCGATATTGTCGACTGGCGCTTCAAACGTCGCCTTCCTATCTATGCCTTGAAACAGGGCGCCTGAATTGATCTCAATACCTGTATATCCATTTGTCCTTCCCTGACAAGTATTCACGAGAACTAGCAGTATTCCGCTTAATGATTGTGACATTCTTTGACAAGGAATGCAATTCCTGCAAGAGGTGTTCTTTAAATATTGCAATTATCTTTTCTTCTATCAACAAAGTTGTACGCTTGGCTAACTGTTTTTTTTACCATATCTTAGTGATATTTTATACCAACATATGTATGTATCTTTATGTTGACTTTCAGATTAGTATATTTGAGTCTATTTAAAAGTTTCACTTTGCGTTTTCTCTTACCATTAAATATTTCTACAACACCCTAAGGGTTCACTGGTAGAGAATGATTGAAACAAACAATTGAATGATACAAACTTTGTGCATTAAGCTTTTAATAAATAAATAAAGCCTCTTAAAATTAATGTCACTCATAGAAAAAGTTGATGTATTCCTCAATTCTTAAGTAGTGTTGTGCATTCCTTGATTCTAATAATTCTTTTTTTTTTATAATATAGGATAACCGAAAAACAGACGCGACACCTAATGGTGCACAACCGCCGGAAAGTGCTCTGAACGCCTATAAGGGTGATGAGAACTGGAGGCTTGTGGGGAAGGGATGAGGAGCCGGGAAAAAGGTGAGGGGAATGATGGAAGGAGAAAGGGAAAGGGGGAGTTGGGCCTCTGCAATAACTCATTAATTAAGTGAAAATGCATCGCAAGCCTTACTTCAGAACCGGTTTTCTGGAGGCCGTGGTATCGCACCGGTCAAGCCGGCCCATTCATGCCTAAGCATGGCTCTACCACCACTCTAGACTGTTTTATAGCATAATGACCGGACTTTAACACGAATGTTGTGGTATATAAGTAGGTACATGTACATTATATGTCCATTATGTGTAGTAGTTTACATTAGGTTATATTGATAGTGCAGCGATCATAAGAAGTTAAAAATATTAGGAATTGCTAAAGTTAAAAAGCCAGTTCGACTATAAAACTAGTATAATTTAATCCTACACGACCCACGCTCTGTTATATTAATGGGAGAACCCAAAAACGTGTTTTTTAATCTTGTAACATCAACACTGAATTGCCTGTGGTTTGAGATACACGTTTTAAGCGTTGGCCGCAATTGTTTCTACAAATTGCGAATCCTGTAATGCACTCAGCCGTTTTTGTTTGAGGATTTGCGTTTCAATTTGGTGTTGAGATAAATCCTGTTTCATCTAAATTATGCGGATATAGTATATGGCACACTTCTTAGGGCTAAACCAAATCTAAATCTGTATATAAATAATATAATATAGTATATACTATTACGAACAAACTAAGAAGTGAGCTGGTCGACATTTGCCGGAGAAATCGATTAAATGTATAAGAAAAGACATACAGTCTGACATACAACCAACACACACGTCCATATAAATAATATTATTAACACTAAGGCACACATTTTTTAAATGCGTGTCATCAAGCAAGCAAGTGAACTGTCCTTTATTATTATTTCCGTACATGTACATAATTATGTTGTGGGGAAAAAATGACATAAAAGATCAGATCGACAATCGATAAGTCTCTTAATCTTTGTAAATGCATATGTTCATATTGTATTTTATTATACTAGAATATACATGAAAGAAATGTATAAAATATAGATTCACTGTTTAAATTTGATTGCGAGGAGTAAGAAGATTTTGAACCAGATTTATCAATTAGGCGTTCTGAACAGATATCAATATAATAGACATAACTGAAGTTATACAAATAAAAGAAGCCATAAGTATCTGCAAGTCACTGGACGTACTGGACATACGGGTACGCAGCTCTAGCTTGTACGAGCTCATCCGAGAATCGCAGGATCCCTTAACTCATGTTCTTGTCCCAACCATTATTCTTACGTCCTTTCTTTCATTTCCTTCTTAAAACGACTGCATTTCCAAGTTGATTCGCAGCCAGCCATAAGAGACTGCAAAGAGAAGTGCAATTTTAGTTAGATATGATACAAGAAATATTTTGTACCATCTAAACGTGACTGAACTTGGAATAAAATATATATTGCAATAGCATTTGAAGTATAGGGTGGTAAATTGAAAACATTTATTTAAAGTCAATGCAGATAAAAAGTTCCATATGCATTGATACATTTGTATTGTGATGGTAATATATATATTTATTGTGATAGTTGCATAGACTATCGTGATAGAAATATAAAATTACAAATTGTGATAGTAATATATATTTATTGTGATAGTTGCATAGACTATCGTGATAGAAATATAAAATTACAACTTGTGATAGTAATATATATTTATTGTAATAGTTGCATAGACTATCGTGATACAAATATAAAATTACAACTTGTGATAGTAATATATATTTATTGTGATAGTTGCATAGACTATCGTGATAGAAATATAAAATTACAAATTGCATTTATTTTTCAAAATGAACTGTGATTCACTGTATCGTGTATCTTCAAGTTTTGTAATTGTAGCTTGGATGTTACATTATATAAGTTACAGGTATTTTCGAATAACGGAACAATTCAGATACCAATCGCTAAGATTTGAGAAGTTTTAACTTGCCTAAAATTACTTTCAAATTATTACAATACACACTAACCGCTCCTCCTATCTAAGTCATTGTGTTGCATGTGATTGCATATAAAAATCTGTTCAGCCAATTAGCCATGACATGCATTTAGCCTGGCAATTTGGTCACCTTACTGACATTTCCTTTAAAATTGCTAATGTATCCATAACTCGCACACCGTAATTGCATTAATTAATCAAAGGTAGCACAAAGACTGAAATCTATTAAATAAAGATAACTCAAAGCTGTGAGCAAAATTGCGGAGATAGATTAAACGCTTACACCAGTCTCCACGGAGATTAACATTTTTAACGTTTCAATCTATATGTAGACCTTAAACCTTAAATTATTGTAATTGTTGACAAGTTTGTAAGGTTTTTTTAATTTAATACATTTATTCATACGTCTTAACAACTACTTTACAGACATTTTTTTATTTGAGAATCAGTTTGGATTTTGGCCAAAATCGAGTACTAGTACTCTAATAACTAAAATAAAAAATGTTATAGATAAAAACAAATTGTCCTAGATATATTTATACACCTAAAAAAGACATTTGATATTATTAGACACAAATTGCTTTTAAATAAGTTAAAAGATGCAGATATATAGGGAACATATAAAATTCTTAGGTCGTACTTAGAAAACCGGACACAAGTAGTCAAAATTGAAAATCATTAAAGTATGCCTGCTAAACTAACCTACGGAATCCCTCAAGGTTCAATTCTAGGCCCCTTGTTATTTTTTATTACATTTTAATAATAAAAACAATGTTAAAACATCAGACAGCATTACACTCCATGCAGACGACACCTGTCTCTTTTATTTTAAACCTGGCCTAATTGAAACTGTGAAAACAAACTGATGCAAATATTCTAAATAAATGGTTCCTATCTAATCTATTAACTATTAATACGATATACGAAAAAACATAATTCATGATCAAAACAATAACAAAATTGACCATAAAATCTAACTAACAATAAATAATGAAAATATTCCAAAATCAAATAGTGAAAGATACTTAGGCCTTATTTTAGACACAAAACTAACATGGAAACACCACATTAATCATGTTAAATCAAAAATATCTTCTCTCATGGGCGCACTACGTCGAATGTCTGCTCGCATCCCTAATAAAGTTCGAGCAATGGTCTTTAACGATCTAGTTAATACCTAGTGGAGATATGGGGCACTGCTTCAAAATCGAATATCCAAGAAATTTAAGTCTTACAAAATAAAGCAATAAAAACACTATATAACTACAACTTCCTAACACCTACACTTAAAATCTACAAAGATACCAAAATCCTAACAATTAAACAACTATACATACTTAAAACTTGTATGATACTGATACATAAAATTAAGACACAAGGTACACATTCACAACATACATACAACGCAAGGAAACGAAAAAAAATAGAAATAAGAAAGCCTAGAACCGACTATGGTTTGGAAACATTCAGGAGATGATAAGGTCACCCGTGTAGTTACCTTACGAACAAAATCAGCAATCATAAAAAGGCCAACAAACAAATTGTGTATATTGCCTGTAGACCATAAGTAAAATATTATTTTTTGTTATTAATTATTATTATTTATTTTATTTATGCGATAGGGGGCAAACGAGCATACGGGTCACGTGATGGTAAGTGACTACCGCCGCCCATGGACACCCGCAACTCAAGAGTCACAAGTGCGTTGCCGGCCTTTTAGGTAGAGGTACGCTCTCTTCTTGAAGGTTTGAAGGTCGTATCGGTTCGGAAACACGGCAGGCGACAATTTGTTCCATAAGCTGGTTGTGCGAGGCAAAAAGCTTCTGGAGAAGCGCACAGTGGTGGAGTGCCAATCGTCCAGGTGATGGGGATGGATATTTTGCCGCGTAGGACGATGGCGGAAACCAGCAGCCGGTATAAGTCCGAACAATTCCTCTGAACACTCCCCATGATACAAGCGATAGAGCATGCAGAGTGAAGCTACATCTCTACGCAACGCCAAGGTGTCAAGTCGATCAGAAATATCTTGGCAGTCGATGATGCGAGTCGCTCTCCGTTGAATGCGGTCAAGAGGCAGAAGTTGGTACTGGGGTGCACCTGCATAGAGATGAGAACAGTATTCCATGTGCGGCCGAACCTGCGCCTTATAAAGTTGCAGGCGGTGGGCCGGAGTAAAATACTGTCTCGATCTGTTTAGCACACCAAGCTTCTTCGAGGCTAATATGGCCTTACTCTCTAAGTGACCGTGAAACTGGACTTCGCTTGATATATCTACGCCAAAGATTCCGATACTGGCTGATGCAGTTAGGGAAGTGCTCTCAAATTGAGGTGATACGACCAATGGCAACTTTTTTGCGGTGAACGTGCAAACCTGTGTCTTCTTGGGGTTAAACTGGACTAGGTTAAGTCGACCCCAATCTGAAACTTTTGATAAAGAAGTTTCGATTTCAGACACAAGTTTGGATCGACTTTCGCTGACGTTTACCCGAGAAATGTTATCGCGGCCGGTGTAAAAGGCATCACTCGTGCTATCGTCTGCATAGCAATGGATGCAAATGAAAATGGTAAGTAAATTATGTGATATGTGAAGGTTTAAAACTTTATAACGAAATAAGAGCGAGTTCGGGACTACGCCAAGAGAACAGGAAAGCCGATAAAGGCGCGTTAAAACCGGTGCCAACTCTGGAGCACACGTCTTCAGCACAATAGGAGAGAAAGAACATCGAGGGAAAGAAGCGTTTTACGCACTGCCCTTTGTGTAAACCGGACTTCCGGCATGCGGCTCTCGCACTGCGGTATGGTCAGCGGTGCGTTTCCCCCGTCGTCCAGGAGAAGAGAGAGAGGTCGAGTTGGACGAAAAGAGTTTGCCCAGAAGATTGGTTTTTTCTTTAGCGTCGTGGGCCAACGAATTATCTCCTATGTGCAGAGGTGGAAGGGATGGCTTACAAAAGTTCCCCTGGACAGCTTTGGCAAGAGACCAGAATGCACGAGTTCCGGAAGGGAGACTCACTATTCTCTCGCCAATTCTGCCGATGTGAGCCGACTTTACCCCAGCAATTACTCTTTTGAGGTACCTGGAGGCAAAGTTAAATTGCTTCTTTAATGTGCTGGTTACATCCAGTGCTGTCGCCGCATTAGTTCATGCTTGGTAACATTCCTGCTTTCGGCGGGACGCCGCTTTGCAGGTTCGACCAAACCAGGGCTGGGACTTGCCACCTGTGGGAATCAGGGAGAATGGAATGAAAAGTTCCATACCCTGAAGCACAACATCCGCGACAGAGTCGGCCACGACATTGGGATCATCCGGCGACTGCCTGTAACTCGCGGCCGCAGCGAGTGAACGAGTGGCACCATACTCCTAATCAGGCAATTGTCCGAAGAGCCAAGAGGGGCCTCAACGGATACTTTGTAGCCGTCAGGATGTGAGGTCAGCAGAAGATCCAACAGAGAAGGCACGTGGCTTTCTGCATCTGGGATTCGCGTAGGCGTTGCTACCAGCTGCGCTAGCCATATGTCAAGGCGAAATCGTGAACAGACCTTCCCGCATGAGGGGTTTTGCGCGAACCAAGCCATTCGGCGTGATGGGCGTTAAAGTCGCCAAGAATCACGATCTCTGCGGATGGGACCTGCTGGTCGATGACCATGTCGATGTCGATGGGACCTGTAGAGGCATACGTAGATGCAGGGATGGTCGTCGCAGTCTACACGTAGCCATAAGATGGAGAGGTCCCTACCTTCAAGATTGCCGAGTGATAAGTGATATCATCTCTAACGTACACGCATACACCAGCCTTAGGAATAAAGAAGTGTTCCAGTCCGTACCCAGGGTAGCAGACGTAGGATGTGTCCGCTGGAGATGATATCTGCGTCTCGGTTAATTATGGTAGGCTAATATAAAAAAAAACGTTACGGAGTGTCTACCTCTCTCCTTGTGCTCTCCTTGCAACTCTACCTAAAAGGCTGGCTACACACTTGTGACTCTTGGCTCATGGGTGGCTGTAGTCACTTACCAACTGGTGACACATCTGCGTCTAAAAAAAATTTAAAATTATAATACCTTTCGTAAGTTACCAAACCTTACATTTTTTATATGACAAAAATTATCGATATTCTCAAAGTATACAAAAATAACATAAAGCCCTATCGTTAGCTTGTAGCCTCTATAATTTTTTTGCGGTAAGTAACAATAACATTTAACTCTTTTGACTGTATACATATACACTTGCTAATAGATAACAGTTCGATCACTTACTCACCTTTAACGACACACAGGAAAAGATGGAGCATCTCTAATCTATTCCACGGAGAACCATACCAATCTCGTCATCCATAGATTATTAAAAAGCAAAGGTATATTAAAGGGTACAATTCACTATGGTAGGCTAATATAAAAAAAAAATGGCAGGATATCTGTTGACGTGTCCTTGACTGAATCGGGACATATAGTAGCCACTGTTTGATTTGGTAAGGTGACAATTATAAAGCTAGAATAACAATAGGTCGTTCAATCCTACGAGTGTGCACAAAAATTGCAAAATTGTGGTAATAATCAAAAGATGTTCAGTTTCATATCAAATTTGGCTATAGAAGTACTGTGGCACCTATTACGTACAACTCGCTTCCGAAATGTGTGACACCTCTTACAAACAGGGTGATTTGCAACAAGGAGAGGTTATACACAAAGAGAGATACAAAAAAGGTATATATATGTATATATGTATATATATATATATATATATATATATATATAACATATAATATGCTACACTATTAAGTGCTGGAAATAAATAAACACCATCAAGTGCAAGTCAATGTTCCATTTTACGGCATAATCTACTCGAAGGTAATCCCAATGCCAGGGAAATCCACACGTGGGCTTATGGACAATCCGTAGTGGTCAATAAACATGAAGCGAAGAGTACATTTCGCTGTACTCACGTTAAATTTAATTTTTATATGTCATAAACTGGCTTTAGTCCGCCATCTTTATGAGAACATTAATAGGGGCGCGGTATAACGATAAAAGTAAATATCGAACCTTCATATCCGCTTTATCTTTCGCTATCGTGTTTCTTTAAGGTAAAATTGAGATCCTACAGCACACCTTCTGGTTAGAAAAGAGACAATATAATTTTTTTTTTTTTTTAAGTCGCTCCTTGTTGTAAAAGTAACTTGGTCACTACCGTGCTTTTTCAAGTCACGGAGAAATTGATTTGCGTGTGTGACCATGTACTGAAAAAGTGCCCTCGAAGAGCCTCGCATCTTGAGATTGATTCACTTAAAACTCTTATGTAACACTAGATATGCTACATCTGCAATAACTGTTATTATTATGTACTAAGATCAGAGATTAGTACAATTAATATCACGTGCATCATTTAATAAACAATTAAATACATGGGCATACAATTTTGTCTATAATCGCGTTATATAAACTAACTAAATCTACAAATATATATTACTAACAATTAATATTCAATTATTATCTCAAACGCTAAATACGCTTAGTGTAATTGTTACTTGAACAGGTTATGTATGTGGTGTTTTAATGTTCAAACGAATCTTTTGACAGCAATCCAGCATAAAACTAGTAAGTAACTTGTTCACACCAAACTGCCTTTGTCGAGCACTGTTGTGTAGATTGTTAGAGAATTATGATTCACATATGTACATAAACAATGTATGCTTGATCGGGTTAATACCACGGCCTAACAGAAAGCCGGTTGTGAAGCAATACTTACTTTGTATTTCTGGGAGTGTGTAGACTTGAATGTGAATTGACTGTTGTGTGAAATGTGAATGAAAGACATGAATAACAGTTGTAGAGCCAGCTTAGGCACGAATGGGCCGGCTCGACCGGTGTGATACCACGGCCTCACATAAAACCGGTTGTGAAGTAACGCTTGCGTTGCATTTCCCCGAATTGAGTGAGGTTTCCGGAGGCCCAACTTAACCTCTCCTCTTTCCCATCTCCTCATCTCCCCTCTCTTTTTTCCGCTCCCTGCATCCTCCATCTCTAATTACCCTCAAAGGCGGGCAGCGCACTTGCGACACTTGAGTTGCGGGTGTCCATGGACGGCGGGTGTCACTTACCATCAGGTGACCCGCCTCTTCCAGAAATTCAACCATACGTCTCTTCTCTTTGCTTTTAGATTGTTCAAGCAAAACTTAGTAAGCAGCCGTAAGGCAGTAGAACTTTTATCTCAATAAGAACCTTCCTGAGATAAACAGTTGTGATGATTGGTGCATGAAGTAATTCCTTGCGGTCTTTGTTACGGAATCAGGACTACGTTGGGGACACAATGGACAGGTTACCTGTGACTGCTCTCACTACAACGTGATTAAAACGACGAGTAATTTCAGAGAATGTAAAATCTTGAATATACAAAAGTGTATCTTATTGTAAACGTTTCTGCATGCTAAGGACTAAATGAATATGAATATTGTAATTATTATTATTTTATTGATGAGCTATACAAAGAAAAATTAAATTATTTTAAAACTGACTTTTTTATACTAGTGAAAGGTTTTTGCAATAGCAACTCATAAAGTCTTATTATCATAATCTTAAATATTGCCAGATGTGTTTTTCGTACGACATAGTTGTCTCATGACCTGAGAGACGTGTTTAGGCTCGACTGGAGTAATACAATGAGCTTACAGATAATCGGTTATGAAGTAATGTTTCTGTTATTTTTTACGAGTGAGTTAGATTACTCATTAGACTCTTGAGTTGGAGGTGTTCAAGGATGGCGGTGTTCACTTACCATCAGATGACCCGTCAGCTCCTTTGCCCCCTTTAACTTAAAAAAAAATTTACATACAGCTACTTATCAAGTATTGAATTGAAACAGAATACTACGACGTGATAAATGTTATTCAAAGTATTTTATTAGTTACTTAAATGGTGACAATAAATCAAAGTGCTTAACTTAAGTGAGTTATGAATATATAATGAAGATGCTATACTTCGTTATACTTTTATAAAAAAAAATAATATAAGTTAAGTACAAATAAATTTAAGTCAGCTGTAAAACGAAGGTTGTGCCTTAAAGGTTGTCCCTCAGTGGCGGATTACATTTAAGATAGAAGCGCTTCACTTGCTAAAGATTCACAAGCTATTTAAAAAATCATGATCTCCAAAAAACCACAATTGTTAAATTTTAAATTCAAATTCAACTTGAATTTCTTTATTTCATAAAATTGCATTACAATTATTTGAAATCGTCTTATCAAAAAATATTTTAAATTATAGATCAATATAATATAATATAATATAAGAAAGATAATATAATACAGTACAACAAGATATAAAATGAGAAACATATTAGCTCACATTAGTTTAGTAATGCCTGTGTTGATCTATAACCGCCCGTTTGCGATAGGCAGCGAAAAGGAAGGTGAAAGGGAAAAGTAAGATAATATAATATAATACAAGATATAAATGAGAAACATATTCTTAACACAGGCAGATATTTTATTATTTTATCTTTTTTAATATTAATTTCACATTGCTAAGGCAATCTATAGTTGCGGTGACGCTATGTTTGTATTGTATATCTATAACTTTAAATATTTTTTAAATTTCCAATAATTGTTGAGCAATTTTATGAAATTAAGAAATTCAAGTTGAATTTGAATTTGAAATTCAACAACAACGGTTTTTGGTGACCATGATAAATTATACCAACTGAACACCTTATAATTAATTTTCACAAACTACTTACAAACAAATTATTTTTAAATCGATAGTAAGAACGATACGATGAAATTGGGCACAGAGATAGACTATACTTTAATAAAACACTGTAATAACATGTATTCACCATATTCTTGGAAATAAAGACATTATTATTATTATTATTATTTAATCAAATATACTTATAATTATATTTTAAATACATTTCCATATATATGAAAAATATAAAAATACTGCGCCACCAATATCAGGTGCAGCGACCAAGCTACCGGTGGTTAGGGCTCCAGAGACAGCCACCTCTGCAGAATGCTAGCAATATCAAGAAGGACTGCCTTCTGCATCAGACCCTTAACCCAGCTTTGTGACCTCTGTTTCTGCCTCTCTCTCCTCTCTCTGTCTTTCTATTATTTTTATTATTTATTAAAGATTAAAGTACGAGAGCAAACACTGATCTCCGACCTCCACAAGCGCTGGCCTGGGGGTATCGGGCTGGGCTAACCGTTACCCCAGTAGAAGCAGGCCTGAGACGGTGGCGTGACTTACGTGTTCCACTTGCGCCTATTTGATGTGGGGAGCGTAAGGCCCCCATATTTCAAATTGTGGTCGCCTGCTAGCTTGCAGGTGGCCAAGGTCTGCTGGGGTTGCAGGATGTTTCCTTCTGAAGGTATCCCGGGTCCCAAACAATAGACGCTCTCATGACGGAACACCGTGTGGTTTTAGTCGGTTCGAGTCCGACATACCACCTCACCGTCAGCTCTATTGAGGTGATGACCCGTGGGGGTTTCCACACGAAAAAAAAAGGGTTGTAGAAAAGGATATATGTATATCACATTTTTTATCAGAGCTAATAAGCTCATTATAATTAACTTCCCTAACAAATAACTTTACCTAATAAAAGGTAAAACTATAGGTAGCTCTTTTAATATTGCTATCGATTTAAATCGTTTTAATTACGTCATTCAGATATACTGCTAATAACCAAATTGCAGGTGTAATGACTTTGCACAGCACGGGACAGGGAGCGACTTCTTACCCGTCTGTGCTAGAAGAATGTTTATGTCATTCAAGTGTTTATATGTATGTACATATATGATATGTTATTAAGACATTTTGTTCTAGACGGTTTCATAAATGTTCACAATTAGGGTATCATTTGATCCGTGTTAATAGTGACAATGTTTTACATTTTCAGATAAGGGATATTTTTTTAACAGTTTTACTTGCTATACATTATATTTTCAGTTTACTTCTGCTCATATGTCTGTGATGTATGAGTGAGTTACAAGCAGACTATATCTGTAAATTAATATAGGTTCCTTATCACAAATAAGTGGCTGTTTTACAACGGTAGCACTGTTGGCACCAGAGCCAAATGACAGCTTTGTGTCCTCTGTGAATAAAATGGCGCACACTATAGAACGTTAGAGTACCAGTTGATATGTATGTTACCGGGTGTTTCAAAGGTGGTCTGAAGTTTTAGGAGCGTTATGCGTAACCGTTAAATAAATAATTTAGCTTTACAAAATGGAATATTTAAAAATAATAAATACAATTTCCTGGTACAAGTAGACAAATTTAACTAACTTATTAGGTACTTTTTCCCTTATTTAAAAGATTTTTTTTATGCTTTTTAACATATCCGGATAGGCCAACTAGTTGCTTCTTTGGTATTAAAAATCTATGTTACCATATCTTCTGTGCTTCTGGAAGGAGCTAGGCTGCCTCAATTAGTCAGCATAATGGACCGAACATGAGTTTAAATGAAGAAATTGAGCCCTTAACCATTACCATTACCAATACCAGTCTTTGTTCTCAATATTCCTTGAAGTTTTTCTATTGATAAATATCTTTATAACAGATCTTTATATTCCAACTGGAGTAGGCAATAGCCTATATAAAACGAGTTGATCGCACAAGTTGTGAACAGTTAATCATAACTTGAACGAGCATGGGCACGAGTGAACGACCTGAGGCTACCGACGGGGTGTGAAGCATTACAACTTGTATTATATTGTACAACAGACTTTATATTGTTTGCTTCAACTTTAAACATGGTAACTTTTATACAGCTGCAGATTCCATCCAATAGTTGCCTGGAAGAGATCGCGACCGCGTGAAGGTCGCCAACTGTACTCACGCTTTAGCTTGTTTGTCATATAGACTCTCTATATGTACTGTACAATCTGAATTTACTGTTACCTAAATTACTTTTTTTTTTTTTTTTGTAAACTACTTAAAAAAGAGGAATTGTTGAGCTGATGGTGTAGGGACTAAGAGCCTTAACTCCTTAACGGTTAGGAGTTAGAGGATAATGAGGTTACATTAAGAATGAGTCTTAAAACACATCTTTATGATTTAAAGGCATAGCGTAAAAGAATTGCAGAAGCGCATTTGAAGGCGGTTATGTACTTTTATCGATGTCAATTATTTTTAATTAGTAATCTGTCGAACTATAATCATAAATTACACTTTATCGATACGTAGCTCTAATGATACACTGAATGTACTGAATTAAGCCTTTTGTTGATGTGTCGGTTAGCCGAGCCAGGTGTGACGAGATCTGTTGACAGAGACACTATGTCACAACGAGAGCTTCCGGGCGGACGGCACCTAGTGATGCGGAAACATGATAACATTATTCAGGTGTGAAATAAACGAGTACAACACAGGTTTTATTTTCTCTTTTTTTTTCGCGGACAGCCTCACCCATTATAATAAATTTCGTTTAATACTGACAGAGTTAAGAAGATTCCTCTTGGTTGTCTACTCAATCCTAGTAGCACTGAAATGCTTAAAAAGTTTTCAATGGAGAGCTTACTGAAAACGAATATAGTATAATAAAAATGTAGAAAACATGAAAAAAACATTACAACATATTGTAAACGTGAGTCACAGATTTACAATACTTATAATACGAAACGTAGCACCTGCATTAATGTGTTTAAGGTGAAATATATTATTTGTTTACTACTAGAATCCATCCGACTAATCTCTGACAGAAACTATTCAAATTCGAAAAAAACTTTTTTGAACTTGATTACATTTAGATTTCAGTCTAATTAAATAAGAAGAAATAGAGTATTTATTGAGGAACACCACACTAGGTCCCTGACGGGAGCACTGATCATAAAAGTGGGTGAAGCTGGGGGCAACGGTTAGTAGTGGTATAATTTTTACAAATTGCCAATTCTCTGATAAATGCTACACAGTGCTAATTTTTATTTTATTTTTTAGAAGTACGACTTCCGCACTGGGATTAATTCCTGTGTCGCGGACGACTTTACAAATATTCGAAACACACAAAGAACACCCAGACTCAGAAATTATTATATATCATTCGTATATATTAATAATATCATATAGAAACGAAACTAAAAACATATTTAGTTAGTAATATCAACTGAAATAATGATAAGTCGTCTTGAAAGTGTTTAGCTACGTCCAAGTTTTGTAGTTAAAACCTTCGCAGGCACCCTGAGGACTATGAAATAGACCCCTTCTATACAAAGTTTCTTGAAGCTCCAATAAAATAAAATCCAGCCATTAATTCTTGTTTAGATTTTGCTATTCTGTAGCCAATATAATTTTTACCTGAAAGTCACAAGTTTTCGAAGAAGCGGGTGGCAAAAATATTTTTTTTTTTTTGCGATAGGGGGCAAACGAGCAGACGGGTCACCTGATGGTAAGTGACTACCGCCGCCCACGGAAACTCAAGACAACTCAAGAGTCACAAGTGCGTTGCAGGCCTTTTAGGCAGGAATACGCTCTTTTCTTGAAGGTTTGAAGGTCGTATCGGTTCGAAATACGTCAGGCGACAATTTGTTCCATAGGCTGGTTGTGCGAGGCAAAAAACTTCTAGAGAAGCGCACAGTGGTGGAGTGCCAATCGTCCAGGTGATGGGGATGGATATTTTGTCGCGTAGGACGATGGCGGAAACCTGCAACCGGTATAAGTCCGAACAATTCCTCTGAACACAATTAAAATTACTCCTCTTTCTCGTCTCCTCATCCCTCCTCTCTTCTTTCCCCTCCCCGCATCCCCTTTTCCCCTCATCACCCTAAAAGGTGGGCAGCGCATTTACGACTCTTGAGTTGCAGGTGTCCATGGACGGCGTTTGTCACTTCAATTTAGGTGAATGTCCACCTTTATTATAAAAATGTAAATTATTGAAAGGAAACAAAGGAACAGGTAGCAATGAAAGAAAAGTTACTTTGTCTTCTCTTTTTTGTCAGCAGTAGAACCTAGAGGTGAGAACTCGTCAGTGTTGTTAAAAGATGCAAGCTTTAGACCATGCAATTACGTCGTCGACAATTAGTTGTATGTAGTAAAGAGAAGTATTAATTTCGAAATATTACAAATAAAAATTTCATCTCACAACTTTGTTAATAAATGAACACAATTGATTAGCACTGAATAATGGAGATCTATTACGTGGACCAGCCTTTCAGAATAACAATCAGCAGAACGCCTCGCCTTTATAAGAACATCCATTTTCTGTGAGAAATTAATTTTCGCACAGAACTATTAATCTTCATATCGGAGTAACGAACTGCCGGATATTGCAGCGAACATGTGTGAGAGCCTCAACTAACAATACCCATTAGCTTTCTGTTTGGATATCCTATAACTTTTATATATTTTGATATTCTACCGTTTTATAAGTGAAAGGAAATGAAATATGTTTTTTACCTAGAATACAGGTAGTACCAGGTATTACATAAGATGTTTTATATCAATGCCATATAATGACTTGTGTTGGCATGCAAATGTATCCAAAACCAAATGTTATTTTGATTGTAATTTATTTATATACATACAAATACATGCAATACATTACTTAATTTTATATCAATGTACATTATATTACTTAACATTATATTAGATTACGTGATCTGAAAGCTGAATAATGCTTACATACTGTATATTAATACATTGATATATTATTTTCATAACTGACAATTATACAAGAGAGCTTATTATAAAAATTAATGTTCAATTTATTATGATTGCCCTGTTAGTGTAGTGGTTAGTGATTGCGACTACTGAGCTTTAGTCGTGGGTTCCATTGCGACTCAGGACACGAATTTGTGTGATCCACAAATATTTCTCCGAATCTGGTTCTTTGAATGTTAGGGTTTACATTGACATTACAGGCAGACGTATTAAACACACATCTTACTGACTTCATTTTAGTCCCATTTACGTTATACGTCACGCCAGCTGAGCACTTTGAGATTTAGAAATGCGAAAATTAGAAGTATCAATAACTCGAGCAAGTCAGTGTCGCATACCTCTAACTCGAACTAGCTTTCATTGGAGCGTCCGAGCACTCTAACTGAATCATCCTTCACTAATATAGACCTCATAAATTGCAATAGAAAAACACTACTTTTATTAGCTACGATATCCCATGGGATTTGCGCATAGCCAGAAAAAAAGGTCGCTGAACACATACAACTCAGTTTCTTTAACTCAAACAAATGAGTAAGTTATGACTGTTTAAGTTTTCCGAGTTCAGTGTAGCTTTAGACTTAGAAAATGTTTTACAAATCTCTTCTTCTTTCTCATTTTCTACTAAATTATTCTGCTTCTATGATAATCTGTCTTTTGAAAAGAACACCAACTAGTTAATCCTTAATATATTTTCTATGTTTGATCTTTTGTGATTTATACAATTTATTTTGACTACATTGATGCATCTAAAATATCTACCTACATCATTTCTGTATCAAACTCAAGACTGTAGGGTTAATGTAATTGTGATGATACACACAAAATGTCTGACTGACTTACCAATTAATAATTAGTTTTTGCTTCTCCTGCTCTATATAAACTTTGAAACTTCGTTCCTGTTCTATACAATTCACACACACACACACACACACACTCACAGAATATTCTGCTCCTCCGAGAACCACGCTGCTGTAGAGTAGGTATTAGTTATTGTAACACTCTAATCCTTACTACAGTCACGGGAATTTAGATAACATTTCTGTGTCACATCTGTCACAAATAGCAGCCTGACTTGGAAACATTGGCTTCGAACATTTCAGACAAACTTAAATTGCCTCGGGCTGACCTTTAAGGGTCTAATTACAAGAAAAAAAAAGACTGTTTTGTCGCTATTACATTTCATTACATTTCGGATAACTTACTTTTTTTTTTTTTTTTTTTATATATAATATAGGGGGACAGACGAACAGACGGGTCACCTGATGGTAAGTGACACCGCCGTCCATGGAAACTTGCAACTCAAGAGTCGCAAGTGCGCTGCCCGCCTTTGAGGGTGATGAGGGATAGGGGATGCAGGGAGCGGAAAGAAGAGAGGAGGGATGAGGAGATGGAAAAAGGACAAAGGAGATGAGGAGAGAGAAAAGGGGGGCGGGGGAATTGGGCCTCCGGAAACCTCACTCAATTCGGGGAAATGCAACGCAAGCGTTACTTCACAACCGGTTTTCTGTGATGCCGTGGTATCGCACCGGTCGAGCCGGCCCATTCGTGCCTAAGCATGGCTCTACCACTGAAACGTTTTGTGTTGCGCATTTCATAATTTCAGTCAGCTTTTAGTTAGATAAAAACATTATCATTTTAAATCTATTTAGAGAACTCGGACCTCCCGGCCACAGCCAGATCGAATTATAGAAATGCGACCCCAACGCCTTTGAGTTGTTGTTTAGATTTCCAGATCCATTAATATACCTGATGGTAAGACACAATTGCCGTCCATTTACACCTGCAGCTCGAGAGTCGCTAAGTGCGCTGCCCACTCTGAGGGTGATGAGGGATGAAGATATGCGGGGAGGGCAATGAGGAGATGGGAAAAGCGTTGCTTCACAACCGGTTTTCTGTGAGCGTCCAAGCTTTCAAATTTAAATTCAAATTGATTTACTTGAAATGGGTATATAATCAGGTCTTTATATATATACCTATATAACATGCCATCTCCTATATTGCTACCGCAACGGTATTCAAATATTAAAATATTTATACTACTATTATAATATTAAATTTTGGCACACATCATTGAATGGAGTCCAGACATTTCGTCCCTAAACTGTTCGGTTGTGGTTTTGTTCACGTGAGTGTATTCACGTATGTATGCATGATTATAAAATTATTTGAATCACACATGATTATTTTGATGCACATACCCTCAAATAATATCTCTAAATAAGTCGTTGGCATTTTAACGTAGTAAATTAACGTCTCTCTAAATCCAGTTTGTTTTATGATACGAATGAAAATATCTTACCCTGGGTAATAACACTCATATTTGTTTTCCTTTTGACGCACCCAGTATTTGTTTTATTTCAGCGACAGTATGAATATCAGTAATCTTGAAAGTTAAACGTGAATTTTGAACACAACAAATTTTACATACAAATATTGAAGTATCATTAACTTTTCCCAGTTCTTCAGTGACTTGTATCTTAAATACGGCTACGTAATAATAGACGCTTCGATTAACAAATTCGTGAAATATTATACAACTTGCTTAAACAAAGCGAAACTTCGCATGAAACAACGCGCATTACCTCGGCTGGCTGGTTGGTATGTAGAGGTCAGTGATTCTGACTAAGCTAGAGGTTGTAGATTCGATTATACCGTAGGAAAAAAAATTAAATAATGATCATAATTATTTAATTTCTCTGTGATAGTTATTTGTACTTATATGTAATTCATTTACAATATGTATGTATTTAGTAATATATACTTAGGTATGTTAATCAGAACTCTAGTTACAATAGTACAAGCTCTGCTTAGTGTGGGATCAGACGGCCGTGTGTGAGGTTTCTGAAGTTATTATCATAATAGTTTGTTGTCTCTGTTCTGTAAGCGATGACTTCAAATTGCTTACGTAACAGGGTATAAGTACCGATAACTAATAACAGTGTATAATCCCTCATAGGATTAGAAAAGAGCTCATCTTCAAACGGCGTAGCAAAATTTTCTTTAAAGTTGGATAGATAGGCTTCCAGATATTCACTATACGAAAGATTCAATGGAAGTTTGTTACTCAATCACGCCAGAACGGCTGAACGGATCTGGATAAAAGTTGACACATACATAGATAAAAGCATACAATAGCAAATTCTTTTTTGTAATAGAGAAATTTATGTATTTTAATTTTTTATAATTATATAATATTATAATTCGAGGCCAACAATCAGCAATACGAGTATAATAATAAAGTTGATACTTACTACGATTGTACTTGTCTAACACTACAGTTACATATATTTATAACATAAAAGATACTTGAATATTATTTAAAAGCTGCGTTGTTATCATCACAGTAGAATTCCAAAAGCAAGAGTCTCCAAGGGACCTTATTACATTCGATTACAAATAAATGTGTTCCAATACAGTATATATATTAAGAACACTAGGGAAAACAAAGTCAGCGAATTTATTCCGCGATAGTTTCCGCATTGCCTATTCACCCAAGGAAGAAAACAGCTTGCACTCTAAAACAGTTGGTATAGCGTGTAATCTTTAACATTGAAAGGGGTCCGTATCATATTACCAAGTTTATTTTTGGAAGCTGTTTCGTTTATTTTCTTTCCTTTTTCTTTTTTTCTATATATGTATGTCCGTCCCTACGTACCCTCGAATAACTAACGGCTGACCCGATTTGTATAAATGCTCTGTAGCATATTTCAATAATGCCATTGTGTATATTGGTGTTGTATTTTTTTTACAAGTAATTTTAATTTTAATATGTATACAACATGTTGGCAGGAAAGTCCATGAGGTGATAGTGAACTGCGGCCTTACCTGGAAAAGTCTTCTAAGTTCAAATATCCTTTTACTCGACAATTTATAATCATAAAAACATTAGTCCTATCCCATAATATATTCCATTCTGAAAATTGAAGATATGATTTAGTCATTACGAAGACACAGACAGACAATGACGGATTTTTTTTTATTGTTTTTTAATACTTTTATCTAGACGTGTAAATAGAAGCACTTCGTCATATAGTATTAGTATATTTAGGTATAATTTATAATTTAATTTTATTGTTTAATTTATTTGTTACTATAACCTCATATTGTTGTTCTGAGCGTGGGTGTTCTTTGTGTCCGTTGCTAAAATGTTTGTAAAGTCCCCGCGACACAGGAATTAATCGTAATGCGAAATTTTAATAATTGTCTTCTTTAAAAAAATATTAAAGTCGACAATTATTAAATAAATTATACAATAAAAAAAAAGTGTTGTAGCTTATCCTCTATGAATAAATATATTTTGAATTTGAATTTTAAATTTTAATATAATACTATCCGTCTAAAACTATCCCATTTTTTTTTTATATACTTAAAGTTCCTTTTTTAAATTTACAAGAGAACCCTAGAAACTACAGGGTTGCCTCAGGTTTGCGCCTAAAGACCAGAGGCCGTATTATCATGCAAAGGGCCGTATTAACAGGGGACCGTTTGGCCCTAGTCGTTATGCGCACTGCGGCCTTTTTCACTTTGGTTAAGGATGGTACAACTCTCAAATAGACCACATGAAATTATATAGTTCTTGATTGGTATGTACGATACTCATTATTCCTTTCGACTGCTTCTTTGTCATAAATTTCGTGTTGTCAAGTTATTAGTAGCTGTTGATTTAATTTGTCACCATTCTTGTCAGATACGTTATCAAAATGAATGAGTGTGCAACCAAAATCTTACCGTTCCATATTATCACTTTCATCAATTTGGAATACACTGATTCGTATCCAGATGATATTGATAAATTCACGACCAATGAATGGTAGTGGTTTAATTGAACGATAAGATACGATAGTCTTTATTTGTAAAAACATGGAGTACATGCATTACTAGATATTGAAATTAATTAAATTTTAAAAAGATTTCAGTCATGTTCAGCCGCATTTAGACCGCGTTAGCACTCATAATAATACAGTGGGGGCCTAACAAAATTTATTATAACTTCTTGTCTTCTTTAGATATCAATGTGGAATAATACGAAATATTAGAATCAATAAATTATATATTAGATCTTGCACATTCGATTGTAAATTATGCGTGAGTAATTTATTCTCTACGAAACATTTATGATGTTACGGTTAAATTAATTTAAATGAGTTTTATTCTACATAATTACACCTAATTACTGCTGTCCTTTGCCATCCAAAGTTTAAATGTTACAAATCCCTTTTAACGATAAGGCCTCCGTTTACAAATGCGCCCGTATCCCTAAGGGGAAGGCAGACTTGTAATAAACACCCACATTTTGCCAACTATAATTAGATCCCACTAAAATAACAGTGGGCAAGCCTATAGCCGTCAACCGGTCATTGTAGGACTGTATATATACTGTCTGATAGATAACAGTCCGATCCCTTAGTCACCTTTTACGTCACCAGCGGGAACTACACACACATACACACATATATTGTTGCCTATTGCCGCCCACACTAATTAAGCTTTTGAGATAAAATTTTCAAAGCTAAACATACATATTAGTAAATATATTTTTGAAAACCCTATTGTACCATCCAAACCAAAACATCTTCTTACAAACCTTTTAAAGTTGAATATTGTGTGTCGCTTCTCAAGTATTATTTGTTGAATTCAATGATAATCACAATCAAGTGATGCCGTCAGTCGAAAATATTCTATGTAGGGTTGTCGATATTTTAAGGGTTTAAACATAAGATTGTTCATTATTTGGGACAGTGGACTCGGAGTACCACTAACAAACTTTAACGGTATAATTAAGTTTTAAATATGAATTGACTAACTTAGTTCAATACTTACGATAGGTACTACAACAACAGATACTTTGAGTAATAGATAACATACACAGACACACACTACTTAAATACTTAATCACTGGACCTGGATTGACAATGGAGTTAGGGGTGCTAGAATTATTATAAATAACGTGAATGCGAAAAAGAGGTCAAATCAAATAAATCAATGATAAACGTATTTCTTTATGATTAATTACTTTATGAAACACTATGTTGATCTTACTTATTAATTATAACATAGTATTAGATATGAATTAAGCAATATAATTGAGCAGATTCATTTAGAAGTATAAATCATCCCCCAAAAATAGTTATAATAACTTTATTAATAAATAAAAAAAAACATGTTGTTTAGGCACGAACGGGCAGCCGGTACGATACCAAGGCCCCAAAGAAAACTGGTTTACAGAAATTTGTGAGTTTTCCGGAGGCCCAACACCCTTCTTCTCATTCATCACCCCCCTCGTTTTCCCCTCCCGCATCCCCCTCATCACCCTCAAAGGGGGGCAGTGCACTTACTACTTTTGAGTTGCAGGTGTCCATGGCCGGTTGTCACTTAACATCAGGTGACCTGTCTGTTCGTCTGTCCCCTATATTATAAAAAACAAAGTCAGTGGAACCACAAGTCGAGAGTCGCTCTCCGTTGAATGCGGTCAAGAGGGAGAAGCACTTACAGACATACTATAATTAATTCCCACTTTGTAATGGGGCCTAGCTTATTAGCGTCATCCGGGTACTGTATCATTGTATATATGCTGTCTGACGGATAACAGCCCGACCCCTTAAGTCGTCTTTAACTACACCCACGGAAAGAGACAGGGTGGCCCTATTCTACTACGTACTATGTTAAGTCAGTATACCTGTATACCAGATTTATCGTGTACCTGGACGTAGCATGGCTTTTTTTTAATGTTTAGATTTCTGCACTTATTTAATATATAAGTGTGTAATTCTTGCAAAATGGTTCAATGAATTGATGTCATGTAATTATGTTAGAAGTGTATCTACCTGTATGTGTTTGCATCATGACACGTGCTACATCTAGATAAAGGGGTTATCATGCTTAGAATTATTGTTTAATTAAATAAATTAATATAATTTATTTTTAAACTTTTAGATTGCCAATATATATAAAAAAATTAAGAATAGAATGACAATGAACTTTGTGTCGCGGGGGACTTCACAAACAACACACAACAATGGGCATAAATAACAGTCAGACTCGGAACACCTATTTGTGGATCACCCAAATGTTTGTCCCATGCGGGAATTGAACCTACCACCTCTGACGTCTTCGAACTATATACATATGTTAGTATAATATTAATAGTAAGCTTTTTAAGAAACTAACCTAAGACTTTTACTTTTAGTACTTTGTATATGCGACAATGAAGTTCACGAAGCTTGAAGCTCAATATGATTTACGGAGAAAAACGTTACAATTTAGCACAAACTGCCCAAGTATACACGTGTTTATGACAAGTTGCGTGCGGCAGGTGGACAGAGCCTTGGGAGTACAGGAATATAAAACAACTACATGTGTACCTACCCGCTACTTAGATATCGTCTCCTTCTAGGTCGTGTCGCTCCAAAATACAACTTCAAAAAATTATCTGACACTGGGATAATCCAAAAAGATTTCATAATGAGTATTTGCCCACTTGTATTAAACGTTCACCTCATTTATACCGCTTGCCACATCCGAATCTTCCCGCTGACGATCTCTAATGTTAGCGTTTTAGTCTCAATAACTGGGAGTAGCAATAACTGGGTACGAAAATGAAGATTGAGAAGAAGCCGGGTACTGTAGGGGGTTATGTAGGGAAATCCGAGCGCTCTACCCAGTTATCCGAGCGCTCTACCCAATTGAACAAAAAAAAACATTCTCAATGGCATTTTGGTGTGGTTACTTCAGATAAAATACACATAAGACATGTGTGTGCACGACTGTTTCAACTGCTTCCTTTTTTCAAAAACCCTGAGTGAACTTTGTTCGTCATGCTCAAATTATTTTCCTTCTAGTGGTGTAGAAGTAAGCCGGCATTGAACGATATATTTTCAGCTCATTTTCTGTAAATTTTGGTAAAAAAAGAGCATCTATAAAGTCACGAATTCATTACCTAAATATAAGGTACATAAAGCTTTTTATAGCGCACCTAATTTTGACGGAACTGAAGATTTACGATTGAATTTGAGATCATAAACACACAAAAAGTGCCATTCACACAGCAGTAGCTTGAATCGTAAAAGTTGGATTACGGAAATTTAAGGAACTAGCCGTTCCTCGCAGTTTCACTTGCGGTTGCGGTTACTACTTGGCTTCTTAAGATTGTACAATAAAAAATATTCAAGTTCGATTGAAAAGTGCGTTTCGACAATGTAAAAAAAAACCTTTTGGTTTATTAATAGGTAAACATAAACCTCAGAGGCTGTCAATCCTAAATGCAGATGTCCATGGACGGTGGTACTCACTTACCATGAGGTGACTTTTCTACTCTTTTGAAACCTAAATAACATAATAAAATAGTATTAAAAAGGTTTAGGTTGTCACATAACAAGCTTTGTTCTAATTACTGTAAACGATAGTTCCTTATATTGTTAAAACGAAAAACAAACACACATCCCAAATTCTAGGAAGCGGTGTTTCTAAATTCTGTAAACTGAACACGTACCACTCATACATTTTTGATTTGGTGAAATTTTACTATTTCTTGGATTTTCAATAACTGTTGACGTAAATTTTGTATCGTATTTCCTGTATGTATGGTGCATGGAGGTAAGGTTTCTTCCTGTTCATTTAAGTATTTCATTGTTGTCGTTAATAAACAAGTTTCTGACTTAAAATGTAAGAACAGAAGTTTCCTGTGAAAAAGTATTAATATTAATTCAGCCGCAATATATTTTAAAAATAAAAATAGATCTCTAGACACGATGTAAGTGTTCTAACTATACTCCCATGCATCAAAATATGTTCAGGCATTAAGAATGAATCGTGAAATAAAGCAACTCAAACACATAAATACATTAACATTAAATGGTGTAGTGGTAGAGCCATGCTTGCTTAAGCACGAATGGGCCGGCTCGACCGGTGCGATACCACGGCCTCACAGAAAACCGGTTGTGAAGTAACGCTTTCGTTGCATTTCCCCGAAATGAGTGAGGTCTCCGGAGGCCCAAAATCCCCCACCCCCCTAATGATAGCGCTGTTAACGAAAAGGATACCACAGGGGGATACCAGCGCTAGCGTTGGAGAATCCCCCCCTGGACGTCCACCCTCAGTACGGATTATGCCTGAGCCTGGACGCCCAGGCTGCCCCTCGTACTCTGGGGGGGGGGCTCAACTGCGCTCTCAAAATCTGCTCGGGCAAGAGAAGGCACACCATGGCACCCCCTGTCACGTTTACCGTGGATTTTTGTAACATCAGGGGCTTACATTCGAACCTCGACACTGTCCACCACCACCTTGAGACAGCAAAGCCGGCCTTGCTCTTTTTAACCGAGACGCAGATATCATCTCCAGCGGACACATCCTACCTCTGCTACCCTGGGTACGGACTGGAACACTCCTTTGTTCCTAAGGCTGGTGTATGCGTGTACGTTAGAGATGATATCACTTCTCGCCGCCTCGGCAATCTTGAAGGTAGGGACCTCTCCATCTTATGGCTACGTGTAGACTGCGACGACCATCCCCGCATCTACCTATGCCTCTACAGGTCCCATAGCGGTGATGCCGAAACGGACCGACTCATCGACCACGTCCAAATGGCTACAGACTCAGTGCTCCAGCAGGTCCCATCCGCAGAGATCGTAATTCTTGGCGACTTTAACGCCCATCACGCCGAATGGCTTGGTTCGCGCAAAGCCGATCATGCGGGAAGATCTGTTCACGATTTCGCCTTGGCATATGGCTTGACGCAGCTGTTAGCAACGCCTACGCGAATCCCAGATGCAGAAAGCCACCTGTTGCCTTCACTGTTGGCTCTTCTACTGACCTCACATCCTCACGGCTACAAAGTATCCGTTGAGGCCCCTCTTGGCTCTTCGGACCATTGCCTGATTAGGAGTATGGTGCCACTCGTTCACTCGCTGTGGCCGCGAGTAACAGGCAGTCGCCGCGTATGGCACTATAGGTCAGCAGACTGGGATGGAATGAGAACATTCTTTGCATCCTACCCATGGAGGCAGGTTTGCTTCTCGCCGGATGATCCCAATGTCGTTGCTGACTCTGTCGCGGATGTTGTGCTTCAGGGTATGGAACTTTTCGTTCCATTCTCCCTGATTCCCACAGGTGGCAAGTCCCAGCCTTGGTTTGGTCGAACCTGCAAAGCGGCGTCCCGCCGAAAGCAGGAATGTTACCAAGCATGGGCTAATGCAGCGACAGCACGGGATGTAAAGATCAGCACATTAAAGAAGCAATTTAACTTTGCCTCCAGGTCCCTCAAAAGAGTAATTGCTGAGGCGAAGTCGGCTCACATCGGCAGAATTGGCGAGAGACTAGTGAGTCTCCCCTCCGGAACTCGTGCATTCTGGTCTCTTGCCAAAGCTGTCCAGGGGAACTTTTGTAAGCCATCCCTTCCACCTCTGCGCATAGGAGATAATTCGTTGGCCCACGACGCTAAAGAAAAAGCCGATCTTCTGGGCAAACTCTTTGCGTCCAACTCGACCCTGGACGACGGGGGAAACGCACCGCCGACCATACCGCAGTGCGAGACCCGCATGCCGGAAGTCCGGTTTACACAAAGGGCAGTGCGTAAAGCGCTTCTTGCCCTCGACATTCATAAGTCGAGTGGGCCCGATAGAATCTCTCCTATCGTGCTGAAGACGTGTGCTCCAGAGTTAGCACCGGTTTTAACGCGCCTTTATCGGCTTTCCTACTGTCTTGGCGTAGTCCCGAACTCATGGAAGACAGCTCTAGTGCACCCAATCCCTAAAAAAGGAGATCGCTCGGATCCGTCCAACTACAGACCCATAGCCATCACCTCCTTGTTCTCTAAGATAATGGAATCCATTGTTAACTGCCAGCTCCTCCGGTACTTAGAAGACCACTAGCTCCTCAATGATCGACAATACGGTTTCCGTCAGGGTCGTTCAGCTGGTGATCTTCTCGTATACTTGACTCACCGGTGGGCACAGGCGATCGAGACCAAGGGGGAAGCGTTGGCCGTTAGTTTGGACGTGGCGAAGGCCTTCGATCGGGTCTGGCACAAAGCGCTCCTTGCGAAGCTTCCTTCCTATGGGCTTCCCGAGAAACTGTGCAATTGGCTCACCAGTTTTCTTACAGACAGAAGCATCAAGGTCGTTGTTGACGGTGCATGCTCCGACTCCAAGTCTGTTAATTCTGGTGTCCCACAAGGCTGTGTGCTATCACCCACGCTGTTTCTTCTGCATATCAACGACATGCTGCAGATTAGCAGCATCCATTGCTATGCAGACGATAGCACGAGTGATGCCCTTTACACCGGCCGCGCTAACATTTCTCGGGTAAACGTCATCGAAAGCCGATCCAAACTTGTGTCTGAAATCGAAACTTCTTTATCAAAAGTTTCAGATTGGGGTCGACTTAACCTAGTCCAATTTAACCCCACGAAGACACAGGTTTGCGCGTTCACCGCTAAAAAGATGCCATTGGTCGTATCACCTCAATTTGAGAGCACTTCCCTAACTGCATCAGCCAGTATCGGAATCCTTGGCGTCGATATATCAGTTTCGCGGTCACTTAGAGAGTAAGGCCATATTAGCCTCGAAGAAGCTTGGTGTGCTAAACAGATCGAGACAGTATTTTACTCCGGCCCACCGCCTGCAACTTTATAAGGCGCAGGTTCGGCCGCACATGGAATACTGTTCTCATCTCTATGCAGGTGCACCCCAGTACCAACTTCTGCCTCTTGACCGCATTCAACGGAGAGCGACTCGCATCATCGACTGCCAAGATATTTCTGATCGACTTGACACCTTGGCGTTGCGTAGAGATGTAGCTTCACTCTGCATCCTCTATCGCTTGTATCATGGGGAGTGTTCAGAGGAATTGTTCGGACTTATACCGGCTGCTGGTTTCCGCCATCGTCCTACGCGACAAAATATCCATCCCCATCACCTGGACGATTGGCACTCCACCACTGTGCGCTTCTCCAGAAGCTTTGTGCCTCACACAACCAGCTTATGGAACAAATTGTCGCCTGCCGTATGTCCGAACCGATACGACCTTCAAACCTTCAAGAAGAGAGCGTACCTCTACCTAAAAGGCCGGCAACGCACTTGTGACTCTTGAGTTGCGGGTGTCCATGGGCGGCGGTAGTCACTTACCATCAGGTGACCCGTCTGCTCGTTTGCCCCTTAGCATAAAAAATTTTTTTTTTTTTTTTGTTGTACTATTTACTTGCTATAGTACTTAAAAGTATTGGTATTGGCAATAAGAGTTGAAAGCTGTAAGCGGCAAAAAAAATAAATTTAAGCAGCTATCGGTCACTTAGGATAATATTGTTCGTAAAATTCATTCAATAAATCTGGGAAATGCAAAGTTGCTTCTTTGCAGAACGGCGGTGCAAGAAAGTTTTAAGGGAAAGTGTTTATTATTTGCACCAGACGATGATAAACATCACATATTATGGTAATACCTTAAAAGGCACCTATTTTTATACGTAGATATACCTAGTATACCTACCAGCTGAGCCCACCTGTGTTTCGCTCGGTTAGTTTGCTGTTAGCTACTCTATATAACAACAGCTATCTGCCACTGAAAGTCTAATGAAATTCGGTACAACCGTTTTGGAGCGATCTCCAAAACGATTGTACCGATTAGTAAAAAACTGTCATTAAAAATAGAAACTTCCATTTATATATATTTGCAAAGATTTACAGTTAGTAGCCAGACCTATTAGTACCTTAAATGGATTCGCGATAAACACTTTGACTTGACGGTGAACTAGATATGTCTCTTTGGTCCCTGATACACTCAAAAAATTTTGGTAATTATACATGTTGAAAAATAAATAAATTAATATTTACTATTTTACAATGGAATACACAAATCAAAAACGTTTCGGATGCCAGATAACTGAAACCAAACAAATTAAATCTATAGAAAGTTTTACACCTAAATGTTTTCAGACAGGTCTAAGCTTTCACAGCAAACATTTTAGATCACCAAAAACACATTTCACACAACGCACTGTTATATACAGTGCGTTGACGTGTTATATACAGTGCGTATATACTACTTGATAGATATAACAGTCAAATCCTTTGGTAGCCTTCTGCAACGATGGCGTGGTCTTATTCTATTTCACCAAAAACCACAATTATATAAAATTATGAATTATTATGACACCACTTAACTTGCGGGTTAAAGTGATATAATATATGTATGTATATAATCGTTAGGTGAGAGATACTTTTAAAAACTTTTCATGTCAATGGTATTATCACTATTCAGAGGCCATTGAAATCATGTTTAAATACTTACGGATAATTAATTATATCTTTCTGGGACGTGAATTAATTGTGGTATCGTTAGTTCTGTTAATGAATTTTCTCGTCCTAACAATATACTCTTTGACGGAGGTCGACAGTCAAAATCCTTTCATAAAATGTATGAATGACAAATATCTGCTATGGTATGATATTTAATCAGTATTCTCTAAGCAATTCATCTAATGATAAATACTTACTAATCTATACTATACTAATTTAATCAAGCTGAAGATTTTTAGTGTTGGTTTATTTAAAGGGCCTTATCTAAACAAATTATCCAAATAGATACGAAAAGTCGGCGATAAACGCTAGAAACTGCGGGGTATGACTAGTTATTTGACAAAATTGAAATTCGAATATGAGTTTGTTCACTTTGACAGAACTACAGAAAAAGATATACAGTTAATTTCATCCAAAAATAAAAGACGGTAAATACATCATCATTAGCAGTCCGTCGCCGTCCCCTACTGAAAAAAGGCCTCCCCAAGGAGCGCCAACCCGGTATTGTCTAGGGATACATGTAATGATTTAAAAAAAATAGAGAGGATAGTAGATACATTTAAAAAATCTAGTAATAAATAAACGACAAGAGTATCAATTATAAATGAGAGAATCTTTATCGTGGTAGAGCTATGCTTAGGCACGAATGCGGTGCGTTACCGCGGCCTCACAGAAAACCAGGCCCAACTCCCCCTCTTCTCTTTTCTCTCCCCGTATCGAGCACTGCTCTTTCCCATCTCCTCATTCCCCCTCTCTTCTTTCCCTTCCCGCACACCCCCTATCCCTCATTACCCTCAAATGTGGGGCGCGCACTAGCGATTCTTAAGTTGCAGGTGACCGTGAATGGCGATTGTCACTTACCAACAGATGAACCGACCCGATGATGATGTTCGTCTGACCCCCTGTATTATAAAAAAAATATCACTCTCAAGGTTCATATTTTATTAACGAAACTTAGAAATGTTCTAGACTTGTTTTTATAGCAACTGTTAGAATATCTGTTAAAAATTGAGCAATAGATCTTCAGAAAAACGTTTACAAGGATTTTATGGCTAACGAATAAAAAAATGACTGATAAATCTGTGGTTGTAAATATTTCATTCTAGTTAATAGTTCTTAAAGATTAGCTCACACCATTATTTGTCACTAGCACAAACCTTTAGTACAATCTTCGGGCACGATAAAACCTGTCATTATTTACGATGTTGTTTTGTTTCTTTGCGCAATTTGTTCTTCGAACTCACTTTTGTATTGTAGATAGGTTTCTAGGGAAAGAGATGTTTTGTTATCAACATCTACATCTATACATGAAGAAGAATAAATATGTTATCCAAATAGCTGTGCTCGCTACTTCGTTGACGTTTATGTCGGAGAATTACAATTTGTCGCTTATAATAAGCGTGGTAAAAGTTGAATATCACATATTAAACATTATTGTACTTTTGTTAGTTTTTGGTCTCTCATAATATAATTGTCATTCGCGTCGTTTTCTAGACTAAAATTTCTAATTAATACGTTTTCTAGACTAAAATTTCTAATTAATATAGACTAAAATTAATTCTATAGATAAAAGGTTTTTCTTACGGACATAAGATAAGGCACCGTCAGGACGTTCGTCTCCTTAAATAGTTCCCTAAGGGATTCGCGACTACATCTATAGATTCTATATGGTTCTAATAAAACGTATCCCATAGTATTCTCATCTGTTGGTCAATAGCTAAAGTTTCTTCACAACTACACTAAGTACTTCATGTCATATAATCTACTTATATGTCACACATATTACATGAATATGTCGGGTTACTGACAATTTAGAGTTCGATACAACTTTATTGTTTCAAAGGAATACATAAATGAGCCGGCTCGACGAAAACCAGTTGAAGCAATTTGCATTTCCCCCAAAATAGTGTGATTTCCGGGGGAACAACCCCCCCTCCTCTTTCCTCTCCCCTCATCATCCCTCTCTTCTTTCCCATCTCCTCACCTTCTCTCTTCTTTCTCGTCCCTGCATCTCCCCTTCCCTCATCATCGTCAATGACGGGCAGCGCACCTACGACTCTTGAGTTGCAGATATCCATGGACAGTGGGTGTCACTTACCATCGGGTATTATAAAAAACAGCTTACTATTTGATGCATAAATTAAAACTAAAAATACTAGAAATACAGAAATTAAGACAAACACCAAGTACATCAGATACAAGATCACAGACGAATAAGTAATACGTTATGGATACTGTGCAACGTTAGTTTGAAACTTTTGCTCAAATACAATTTATTTGTGTCTTACGTTATTCGCGTTACAAAGTAATGATATAAATCGCGACAATGCTTTAGCCGGTTTTTCAATATAGATTAACTTTTAGTTTTTTATATTTAAGGCTATAGTTAGCGTGAACTAATAATTTAATTTATAAAATAATAATTCTCACATCAAAACAAACGTTGAAAACTCTTCTTGACAGAATATTGTTAAATGTTTTATGCAGGGAATGAATTTAATTAAAAATGAGGTTTTCTTTATTCGACCCGTATGTATGTAAAAGCTACTTATCTGAGTTGGATGCTTTTCGATATTTAAATGCATATTTTAAGGAAAACCTTTTGTATATGTACACGTATGTGTAATATTTGTACATCAATTTCATAGTATTTTTAAATACGACACTACAGTTTTGCATTTTCATCTATAGGTATCTTCAAGTATAAATACAATATGGTCTATCATCAGATGATGTCATCAGATATATAGATAACAGTTTTATTAATACATCATTTTAGAAGAAGTATTGTAAACAAAAGTGTCGCACACATAATGTAAGAAGGGTGTCCTTTTTGGTAAATGCAATCTCTTTCAGACAACGTTAAGACGCCAAATGATTCGGAGAGACATTGGTAGTTGGTAGTGTACTGCAAAGGTAAATCTATTTACACGTAGGTAACTAATATATACAAAATGTACAGATAGAAATAGCTGTACAATTAACATTAGCAAGTAGTGGTAAATCAATTCTGTACATTCCATCCTGGAGTGTACCTACATATGAAAAACATACATTAATAATCCAAACACACACATATACATATATACGTTCTTAAATACATATATCATATAAAATATCAACATACAATATACGGAAATTATTGAACTAATGTTAAAAACAAAGGACATGATATATTTTCTTGAAATTGCCTTCTTAACTTGCCTCATGTTAAGTGGTAACGCATTACAAAACCCACAATTTGAACAGTAAACGATAGATAATTAAATGTTGTGGAATGCAGTAGCATTTCCAGTCTCATATCTTCAGATGACCATAGACATTTTTCATGTATGTTTTGAATTAACTTGAACCGGTCTTAGAGATAAAAAGGAGCCTTAGTGTTGAAAAGGATGTTGAAAGGAAAAATGAAGATGTGAGAACTCCGGCAAAAATGAATTGGAAGCCACTTAAGCTTGTGACGAAATTCAGATGATTTCAGATGATAGGAGATGATGGTAGGAGGTACGTCATTGGTTAGAGATGGAGTTCGTAAGAACAGCGAACAGTAAGGCATTATAACGATAAAAAAAAATGTTTTCTCATATCATATCAAACATATCCTAAATGTTACACGAAATTACACACAATATTTCTGAATAAAAAGTATGTGCAGTTAATGTAATGCGCGTACAATGTAAACGCTTCTTCAGATTTCAGAGCCATTTATAATCTACGTATGTAGTCGCGAATCCCTTAGGGAGCTATTTAATTAGATTAACATCCTGACGGTGCCTTGTTAGTATATTTATGAAAACATAATGTATGTAAGCTAAAATCTACATTTGTTTACAAAATGATGTGAAAGACATAATTATATTACGAGAAATAGCAATACATTGGTTCAATCAAGATTTCAATTAACAAAAGTACAACATTTTTGTATGGGTTACTGCGTGAAACTAGTTAATAGAATACCTTGTGATATTTCTCAGTTCAGTTTTTATTTACTCTTTATCTAAATGAAAAGAAATTAAAAAATGGCATAAAACGCACGCTTTGTAATCAAGCATATAACAAAGACGATGATTATTTAGCTAACAAAAATGATTTGCAACTTACGCGTCCTGCTACAAAGATACACTGTTAATGACTAGATACCTACAGATACTTCACTAACGGATTGGATTTTTTTTATCATTTCACATGTACCTTTTCATTGAAGTTTTCAATTATTCTTATCTACACATATGTATAACCCAGTCAGGGTTTAATATAAACCCACAGTACGTATTTTATGATTGTATGATATGTTTTATTTTAAAATTTTGAGTTGTACTTGTAAGAACTGTGTAATCACGTTTAGATTTTTTTTCTACGTAGCCTGTCAAGTATGTCATGCTCGACTAGAAGTCTGACTGCTGTTACTTAAAATACACTTGTTAGTAAATATAAGAAGTTGTTTATGTTTCAGAGTGATGTCTTTCATTATCCTCACATTTTAATAACACTTATATACTGTTATAAGAAAAATGTATAAAATATTTTAAAAATAACCCATCCAAACAATAAATAGGATCTACGTATAGGAACAGCTTCACAACTGAATTTGTCTGACTGACTTCTTCTCTTGATAATTCAACAATACTGATCAGTTTAATATGAATAAATTATTCTGAATTGTTTTTTTGATTTTGACACTAACTACAATTTTTTCAGAGGAAAGTATGTTATGGAAAGTAAGTTATGTTACACTTCTCTGACTACAATCAGCAGCGGTGTCATGTCGTCATATGTCGTGTGTCATACTCTTGGGGTTTATATCAGTTCCTTTATTTTTTATGTTAAAAGTAAAAACGAGTTGACCACCTCCAATAGTAACTACCTTCGCCCTTAGACACCTACAGCTGCATGAGCATGAGTCACAAGTGCGTCAGGGGGTTAGGTTGAGGTGGAAACGTTAAAGGTTGTATCGGTCTGGAATTACAACCGCGACAGTTAAAAAAAAATGCTGATTTTAAGATTAAAAACGTATCACTTTAATGATTTACTTTATTTATAGCAACAAAGGATGTATCCCTTCTATTGGCGAGGCATAAACTTATTGCGGAGAATTCTTTTTTTTATATAAGCCTACAAAAATGACTCCACTCTGCCTGATACTGACACCATCTTGTGACCCACATTATGCACTACCAGCACACATGTTTCCCACACGTGCGCTGGTAGTGAGTTCCAGGCACAGGAAGGAAGAGCCGAACCGTTTAGTTCGGGACCTTATATTTTCAACTCATTTGAATTTGCATCACTAGGTAAGACATTACTAAAGGCTACTTACCTATCTGACTATATGGAGTGAAATGTTTATACAGGGTTGAAATGTTTTTACAAAATTCAACGTCCAACGGCAAGTGGGGGATAGGTTCTAAAAAATCTCTTAAGAAAATTGAATCTGAAAAAATTTAAATGGATTTTTTAAATATTTTATTTAAAGTTGTCATACAGTCACCTACACCCACTTGCAGTTGGACATAAAATTTCGGAACAGCCTGTATATTATACTAACAATTGTAGGTAAATTGTGACGAGGAGTCGTATATTGTTGCTGTGTATATAGATAAGTCTAGAAAATGTCCTCAATCTTTCAATATTTTCTTTATTAAACTACTGCGTTTTAAAACAATATTTATACATATTCGGAGTAGTTTTTCTATACATAATGTTATAATTTAAATTCAGTTTAAAATATTTTTGACATGTAATATTTAACCGATATTTTTATTTAGCGTGGCTCTCTGGAGCCACGCTAAATAAAAATATCATCTTCAAGGTTTTTATAGATTTTGCTAAGACAGAACGCTTTACGTTAGTTGATAATTAAAAGGCTTGTGTCAACACAAACTAAATTAAGTGACATTTAATGAAGGATGTTCTTATAAATATATTTTTATAAAAAAAACATAAATTGTACTCATTTAATGTAAAGGCAGCTACATCTTACAAAGATGAAGCTTGTTTTATTAAATTAAAGGACAGTAAACGAAAAGAATTAAGCACAGCATATTGATAACTGGTATTTTAATAAAATTCTATTGAAATTGTAAACAAATTATTTATATAAACCAATTATACGTATTTTTGACATTGTCAGGAGCAGGAGTTAGTCAGATTAAGTGCGTCGAAAATCAATTGTTATAGTAATAATAGAAACACCTATAATACACACGAATAATATCGAACTCTAAGTAATTAAGGGTTGATTTCAGGATTCCTCGGAAACCCCTGATTTCGAATTATTCTCTTAAAATTTGAGCTATTGGATTAACTTCTAATATTAAAACTATTGTACGTACGTGATTAAGTAATTTTACCACCAACATATATGTAAATAAAGTCGGTATTGCACTGACTGAGTTGTGGTAGGGTAGGTAAAATATTTATTTAATTTTCTCATATTTCTACAAAGTATTTAGAAAGTTTAGCACTCAATTATTTATTGAATGAAAATATCAGTTTTAATATCCAATTATTTAAAACGGATAATTAATCACTTTTGGAATTTAATGCGACCGTGTTGTTAGTTTCTAACCCACCGTTTATCAAACATTAATTATGGCCGATGGGCAAATAGACAAACTTGCAAAAAACTTTTTCTATCGACGTGCTTATCAGCATTTACAATAGATTTACTTCTGTAGAAAAAAATATATTCAGTTTATATCATGGGCAACGTACTTACGTATATTGAAGTAGCTATCCTATTTATACAAATTGTATAGATATACAAGGAAATGAGCAGTGTGATTTATTTTGCGATGCGGCCATGCCCCGCGTTCAAGGTCGTCGGCCTCCAAGGAAGGAGGTCTACTGGTGGTCCCAGGAGTTGGCGGATCTCCGCGCGGCTTGTATTCGTGCCCGGAGATCCTACACCCGCAGTAGTCGTCGGCGTCACCGCGAAGAAGGAGAAGAGGACCAGCTGCAAGAGGAGTACCGAGAGGCCCGGAAAACTCGAGTGCCACAGTACCTGATGCGACTAGTGGCAGACTATTTAGAGGAGCGTACCGTCATGTACGAGGACCGAGATGGAATCCTATGTCATCGGCCCATTACGTGCGGTGTTCCGCAGGGGTCTGTCCTTGGACCACTCCTGTGGAACATGGGGTACGACTGGGCTCTTCGTGGTGACTTCCCCCCGGGCTGGGCGTAATCTGTTACGCCGATGACACTCCGGTCACAGCCCGGGGATCGAACTTTCATGAGGTGGCGCGCCTGGCCACCAGGGGAGCCTCACTGGTGGTTCAGCGCATCGAGGCGCTAGGCTTGCGGGTGGCCCTGGACAAGACGGATTCCCTTTTATTTCATGGTCCCCGTCGTGGTCCACCAAAGCTTGCTCCAAAGCTGGTCGCCGCTGCGTCCGCCCTTGGGCAACTTTTGCCCAACTTTGTACACGGGGGTTGTCCGGTCAATGGCACTATACGGTGCACCGGTGTGGGCGGAAGCTCTGACCGCCCAGAATAGGGCACGCCTCTGGCGCCCTCAGAGGGTCATGGCGGTTAGAGCTATACGTGGTTACCGCACCGTATCGACGGAGGTGGCGTGCGCGTTGGCCGGAACTACCCCGTGGGACTTGGAGGCAGAAGTGCTCGCCGAAGTATATCGGCGGACGACTGATTTCCGGGCGGGTAGTGGCAATCGACCCCCGCCCGAAGAGGTACGCGAGTGGCGTGAGGCCGCTTGCCGAGTCACTATGGCTCGTTGGTCGTCCCGGCTGGAGGCTCCACGTGCTGGCTTAGCCACCGTGGAGGCGCTCCAGCCGGTCATCGTCGAGTGGGCAGGGCGGCAGCACGGGACCCTTTCTTTCCGACTAACGCAGGTTCTTTCCGGGCACGGTTGCTTCGGAAAGTACCTGCACTCGGTCGCTAGGAGAGAATTGAGTCCCGTCTGTCACCACTGCGACTGTAGTGAGGACTCGGCCCAGCATACGCTCGCGGATTGCCCCGCTTGGGCGACGCAGCGTCGGGCCCTCACTGCAGTCATTGGAGAGGATCTGTCACTGCCGGCCAACATACGCTCCATGGTCGGCAGTGACAGGAATTATACCGCGGTCGCAGCCTTCTGTGAGGAGGTCATCTCACAGAAGGAGGCAGCGGAGCGGGCCCGGGAGGATAATCTCCACTCGGATCCAATTCGCCGCCGGCGAACCGGGCGGCGGAGACGCGCTTACCAGTGCCTCATGCCGCCCTGAGTGTGGCTGCGGGTGGTCGGGACGGGTTTTCCCCTCCATCCGCCATATAGCTAGCCGCGAGGGGGTGACGTCAGGCAGGCGCTAGGAGGGGTCCGGATGTCTTAATAAAGCTGTTCCCGGATTCCTCCTATTTTAAGCGCAGTAAGGCACACCGTGTGGTTTTAGTCGGTTCGATTCCGACACACCGTTCTACAGAAAACCCGGGTGGAATGACGGCCCGAGGGGTTTCCACACGAAAAAAAAAAATATTTCTGTTCAATTGATCTACCTCACTAGAATATATCTAAGTTTAACCACCTGTGACCGGCTATACCTAGTTCCAGCAGTTCCAAACTAGGTGTAACCGCACTTCGGCTTTAAGCCGTAATATAATCACGTATATACATATATGTATATGATATATCTCTTGGACGGCCTAGACTGAACGGTTTGATAGATTTCATGCGAACATATAATAAATATGTCAATTGAATCATCTTACAGGAGGGTTACATAGGGCTATAAGATTTTAAGATGACGTCTGACAAAAGTTTATAATCAAACTATAGTATGTACGTAACGCAGTCGGGTAATGTATATATTTTTTTTTTCCATTAAGAAAGACAACTCCCAAATTAGGTATAATTCCTGTGCCACGTGGGACCTGAAAAAAAAATCATATTACGGACACGAATAACACCCAAACCCGGGACAACTAATTGTGGATCACACAAAATTTCGTCCCGTGTCGAACCCACGACCTTCTCCAAACCAGTCAGGGTCACTAACCATAAGATCAACAAGCCAGTCAGATATTTTTAATAGATTTAGTTGTTTACCTTCAGTTTTGGTTCTGTACTGTTACTAAACACTTTAGACCATATCCTAGTCTTATATCAGTACCTTAAATTCAATTTAATATAAGCTAATATGCGACAACTAAATACAGTGCTCCTTACTTTTAAAGAGTTACCCTCTTTAAGTAAGTGCCGTAAATAGGCCTTTAGTAGTCTCGTCACGTTTTTCGGGGTAACATTACGGAGGGTGGGGAGTCAAGCAAGACAACAGGAAAAGTCAATTATGAAACATATTATTCCCTAAGATACGAATAAACATTCTAGTAAATCTTATAGTTAAGGTCATACACTATATTAATATTATTATATATGTATATACATAAATGGTATGAGAAAAAATAATATTACAGGTTTCGTTGACAACCCACGTAAGAGCAAAACTGTTTACAGTGGTTTGATAGGGAAGAGTTAAGGAAAACCAGATGACCTGTGTGTGACTATAACACAAAATCCTGCTTTCACTGAACTGGTCGACATCTGGACATATAGTATATAGTACATGAGAGACGTTAATTAGAATGCTAGTATTGTGTATGTGTTAGTAGGCTCTGAAACACTAAAATTCAGCTTTGGAATGGAAAGTGAAACGCGTGACCAAACACAGACATTTTGATAACAAGACTTGCTGTTGATGTTGTTGGAAGGCTTCCAAGTGTTTACAAGATACAAGAACTAAACAGACAACGTGGTTAAAGTAGAACGCTAGATATTGTGCTCTACTTTCAGTATATCCATTAATTTCATTCAACTCATTAATCCCCCACACGGCCGTATTGGCTTCCTGCTGTCTCTTTAAATGTTCATATAATGATGCTGTGAGTCAAGAAGCTGGACAGTGAACCATGAAATATTTATGTGATTGTTATTTTGGCTCAATGCGTTAGAAAAAGAAGTGAAAAAGTTAAGGGGACGATAATTTGGTAAAGCTTACAAGGCTTAGAAGCAAACTTTTTGTTATAAAAATTTATGGATTAAAGAGAGATTAAAAAAAATATATTGTGCCCATTAGATCGCTCTGTCTTCCTTTCAGTTCATTTACATGAATCCAGTCTCCTTGATAGAGATGGCTCTATCTCTTATATATTCGTTATTGGAATTCAAACTAAACAGAAATAAAAGAAACTATAAAAAGCCTAATTAGTAAACTTTCGCTTTTTGGACTCGTTTTAGGTGACAGTTTAGGCTCTGGAGCACATAAGTAATAATATAACCTTAAAAGAAAAAGTTACACTTAGATAACCTACTTCATTCAATGCGCTAAATATAATTTAAAATAAGTCGAATTGAGAACGTATTGAGTCCTTTTTAAAACTACTAGGCCGGACAAAGAACTGTACCGTACAAACACACGCTGTTATCTTCCGTATGACCTCTAAGTTCACTATGTTCATCCGTTGATATATTATGATTATTAATTTGATCATGATAACGATTCTTTTTTTTTTTTTTTTTCGATTCGATTTTTTTTTTTATGCGATAGGGGGCAAACGAGCAGACGGGTCACCTGATGGTAAGTGACTACCGCCGCCCATGGACACCGGCAACTCAAGAGTCACAAGTGCGTTGCCGGCCTTTTATTCTTCTAATATAATTCGATAGTACCGATTTTTTTACTATTTTTAGTAAAAATGTTTTAATATACCGCGTGGTTTTCGCTAGAGTAGAGTAGATCCTCCCTCTCTCTGCCAATGGGTGTCGTTTAAGGCGACCCCGGGATCATACTGGTACATACCGGTTGGTGGCAATAGGTACTTTAGTGGGACCAATTTCTAATTGGCCAAATGTGATTGTTTGAGACACCTCTGATTACCCCTAAGTGGATACAAGCGTGGTGTATATATGTATGTACATATGTGTAAATGTAATTGCCCAGGATTTGCAAAAGTGGGTGTTTAATACAGTTTTTTTTAACTCTTAGGGGATATTAAAGACAAAGCAAAACACACACATACACGCATATTTACACACACATACACGCATATTTACACACCCATACACGCATATTTACACACACATACACGCATATTTACACACACATACACGCATATTTACACATACGCTTAGCCACACGCATGAACACAATTACCACTACACACACACACATACACCAGGGCTACATAGATTTACACTACTTTTAATTTAATTTGAAGTGTTTATATTATGATTCTTTTAAAAACCAATTTTAAACTATAAATAGGTTCATTATCACTTTGTAAAGGACATCGATCCTGGATAATGGAGTAGTTATAAAGTGATAATGAACAATGTAAAATCATTTATTTGCTGCGATACAAGCCACGAGCTTAGTGCGGGAACCGCTATGCAAATAAATAAATAAGTATAGGTGAAAGCGTGTGTATGTATGTATGAATATTTAGTAAAAAGTGTTTTCTGAGAGTTGTCTGTGTATTTTAACACTTTTCGTAACCATCAAGTAGCATCGCACCGGTCAAGCCAGCCCATTCCCGTCTTAGCATGGCTCTGCCACGATCTTTAGGTTCAATATTAGCTATCGCCACATTCACATCAACTTTGGCAAGAGTTTCACATTTCACAGAGTAACCTATTATTGCTGGATGTCTTTGTGTTGACTTGTAATTGTTAATTATTTATATAATAACCGGACAATGACAAATACCTGTTAAATAGTTTTATAAAATAAAAGTATTAATTTGAAACAAAATAATAACATTACAGTTCCACATAAGAATAGAAAATACACACTTAATTAAACCTTAATAATTATTTAACAAACTTTCTAAACCATAAATATATAAATAAATCACCAATCATTTCTTGGAGCAACCCACAGTTGATGTAACATTTATTATGGCAACACTGTCACGTCACTAACGTCGAACTCAAAGAGAAAGGAGAGAGCACAGAGTGATAGCTGGAAATAGGATTTTTGCGGTACCTTGGTCTCCGAGTAGACGTTTTGTTGTTATGGTAAACTCATACACACTCGCTTTAGAAAACGCTGCGTTTTTTTATACATATTGTTTTGGAGACAAATATGTATGAGTGTATAATAAGTACCTTGGTTGTGTCCGGCCACGACCTTGTAATGAGACGGTAAGCATACTAATTACTATTAATGTTGTCCTTACAAAATGTACTCGGCGTGATAATTAAATAAATTATATGAACGAACAAATACAAAATTACTTATAAACAATTCAAAAATTTTAATTTCTGTAATGTTTTATTCGTATTTCCAAATGACTTTTCTTGACTTTAATAATCGAGTTCTATTAAATTTTAATTTAACACCTCATAGAGCAATTAGTTTATTCAGTACACAAGTACTACAGAAGATAAAACCTGTAAAACTTGTAATTATATTATAATACTCAAGATTCGTTTATTTTTTATAGCCTTAACTTTATAGTTTTAACTTTTTTTAATTCTGCTTGTAGAATTAGGCCAGGACTTACAAATTGATTGATATATAGCTAGGTATGAGGGTCACGCTAAAAGTTCTTAGAAAAAAAAAAAAACTTTTTGGAAGTTGTCTGCATCCTTCTAAGCGCTGTCGCATGCCATAGAACCATTGACTGCAGCAGTGACCCCACTCCTCTTTAGGGATCTCTGACAAGCTTTTTTCAAATGCCAAAGGCATCTTCAGTGTCGCAATGTTCATCTAAAACTTTTTGTACTGGACTCATACTAATGCCTAAAGCTGCCCGTAAATTTTGATATGTCAGCCTTCTATTAGCTTCTATCATTAGCCGCACAGCACTCGTTACCTTCAGTAGTCGTCTTAGAAGGACGCCTTCTCGAGAATCATCCATCATTATGCTTCAATAACGTTTAAATTAAAAAAAAATACAGTTGTAAACAGATGCATGAGATAGGGCTTCGTAACAAAATCCACATTGTTATTGAGTAAGACCGCAACGAAAGTCGTACTCGTAGTAAATTATTGTTTGAAAATTTTCTTTGGTCAAGTCCATTTCGATGCACGACAGACACTTTTTAAATTGTCACCTATAATTTTCTGTAACGATAAATAATTTACAGTCTATTATGATAAATAATAAAAACGTCCAATTTAAAGACACATTCGTAACTTAACATCATGTAAAGAATCACCCCATAACTTCAACCCGTTCAGGAGTTGTACCTTCCACCATCAGTTTAGCTACATGAGATGCCACTATCTCACCGTCAAAAAAACATTATCCATAAAATTTGAAGATTCCTCTCGATGTTTCTAAGATCCCACCAAAAAGTTCAGACAGTGACAATGTGACTACCACAGACGGAAAATCGTTCTACAATCGAATTCTCGGTCCTTAGAATTTCTTTTTAAAGAAGAAAATAAATATCTGCTCTCTAACTTAATCATAAGATATTTTTTTTTTTTAATGAATAGTAACATTTAGCAAGGATTTTTGGGGTGCTGCTGTGGGGGCTGAGTTCTTTTAAAATAAGTTAAACGATAAGTTTTACGGGGAGTGTATACTATCTGCAAAAAAATATATTTTATAAATCAAATTATTACAAGTTTGCTCCAAAGTATCTAAGCGTGTAGCTACAAGAGCGGAGGCAGTAGAGCGCGGCGCGTAATGAGGACGTCTCGTTAGCAACGACAGCGTTATTATTAACAGACACGTGTAAATGCACACTATAATAGAGACACCCCCCCCCCCTCCCCAATGCTATCGTAAATGGTGACTAAGGTTTCAGACTGTTTTCCATAGGACAGTATGTATACAGTCATAAAGTGCCCCGTTGAAGGCTATAGGCTTGCCCACTGTTATTTTAGTGGGACCAACATCTAATTGGCAAAATGTGGGTGTTTGATACACGTCTGCTTGCCCCTTAGGGGATATAGAGGTGGCATATGTATATTTTTTTTTTGTTTTATTTTTTTTAAAGACAACTCCCGCTCTAGGATTATTTCCTGTGTCGCGAGGGACTTCACAAACATTCAAACAACGGACACAAAGAACACTCACGTGCTATTCGAAAGCAACCACCGGACGTCGCAAGTGTAGTGTGCCGAAGTACCGACAGTAAAAAAAAAAAAAATATCAGGACCAAGCGCGTTTAATTGTTTACGAATCTTGCACTTTACAGAGGTGCCAATGTATAAATTTATATACACTTGTGTATAAAGGTACCTAGCGTTTGATTGAAAAGAACTTAGATTTTTCCTTAACCAATTTTGTGTAACTTATAATTAAGTAGCAAACGAATTTATAAAATATTTTTTAAAAATTAGTAAAAACTATAAAAACAAAGCTTATTCTATGTACTGTTAGTCGCTATCTTTGTTATAATCAACAGTTTGCGTAAAGCTGATGAGTATCGTTTTACATTGACCCTTCGCCACAGATTCTCAATTAAGTCTTTTCACGTCATTGATATGGTAATTAAGCCTTCCTCACTGCAGGATTCCGATTTTATCGCTCATTATCGTCCTCAGATCGTGCAAAGTCGACTTTGTGTTGAGTTTCCACCCCTACGGTGGATTTTCGAAGTAACTGATATGAATCTAATTAGAAGAATTCTCTATGTCCTTGAACTTTAAATGAGTGCTTCTTTAAATCAGTTATGAGTGAGCGCAATAAAAATAAAATATGTTTCCCTGCGATCAGAACTTCACAGTCCAGTAAAAGTGTTTTTGTATGGCTCCTCGTATTTATAATCATCTACCTAAAGACATATTAAACTGTAATAATATAAATAAACTTACATTTTTACTCAAACAATTTCTTATAAGAAAAATGTTACTGATTATTTTAATGACAAAATATAATCTGCGACAGCCTGCGATATGATAATCAGATTTTTAAATTTTGACTTAATCTCAATAATTCATTTTAAATAGCAAATAATAATTACTTGACATTTCTCTTTTATGCACTCGATATTTCTTAACGTCATTTTGACATTAAGATATAATAATAATTATATTCTAAAAAGCTTTCATTAGGCTTTATCCCCAAACCATCGAAAACATTATGCTTAATAAGCATTGTGACGATACCTTATTTTGTAGGTTTCTAAACTACAGTATTTTCTTCAATAGGCTGGATTTTAATATACCACTTCCCCCGTAAGTAATTGAATGTCATAAATAATAATGAAAGTTATATTTATAAGGAATAAACATAATTTTCGTAATTTATTATTTAGAAAGTTTTCTTCGTATGTTCAGGTAACATTATATTTACGAAAGTTAAAAATACAAAATCAGGAAAACCACAAGTCGTGTCGGAGACAGGCAACTATTTTAACTGAAAATTTAATTAAAGAGACGGAGCAACTCCGCTTGAAACTAATTAAGATTGGTCAGAGTTCATTATAAAAAGTGTTAAAACATTTCTAAAGAAGTGTTGTAATAAATATTGGCATAAATTAAATAGCTTCAAAGTAATACAAATACAGTGATTGTCTCAAATAGTCCTAAATAAATATGTATATTGCTTTATTGAGAATATCTTTACTGTGAATAACAGAAATTATTGGGATATTTGGTACACAAAACAATTTATTTCATTTAAATAAGAAAAAGTTACAAAATAATCTCACACCTGTATTCCCAAAGGGGTAGCTAGAGTTGTCTTAAACCCATGAATTTGGGCGATCTGTTTCTATAGGAAAATTGTAAATAAATATATTGAAAGGGAAAGAAAGATAGAAGGGAAGAAAAGGAATTGCTTATATGAATGGACTGGGGAGTGTAAGCAATAGCTCGAGCAGGCCAAGGTCTCATAAAATGATCTCGAACAGGCTGATGCCGAAGAGTCCGAGCACTCTGACCGAACTTCTTTATTTAAATATTATATAGCCGTATTGTACCCTGGACTCAGACTTTACTAAGGAACAGCTTTTATGACTTTAATGTTAGTTAAAAAGATCCGAAATGTCTAGTTCTAAGTTGTGTGTTTCTGAATCACATTTGGATATCAACACTCTTTGTTTATTTCTAACGGCAGTGACCTGTATTGACTCCGTGACCCTGGTTTGATTACCTAACAAAAATTTGAAAGAATTTTAGAAATCAAGAGTTGGAACGTATTAAACTATAATAATGGCAATATATGTATGAGTAAAGATAACTAACATCCTTCTTGGATGCCAAGAAGTCATACGTTAGTTATCTTTTCAGCAAAAAGAAAAAGACTTTAAATACAATTCTCGATATCATTATTTTACAACAAAACAAACAGAGGCTCACAATCGAAAAATAAGTAGAACTACATTTTCATTATGCAATTCAATCCAATCCAATTCACGACACCATGACATCGTAAAACTTCTCTGCCAAGGGTTAAGTTTGGATTCCCTTAACATATACAGAAATGTAAACTAAAATGTTACGCATTAATATTTAGGTGACATGCAATCAAGCGTAAATTAAACCAATAAATCGATCGCTATGCACTTTAACTATGTCATGATCTGATTTCTTTCCTCCCCTACAGTGGAGGTAAACTGAAGAAACTTCATCGTATTTTTCCTTTCGATTAAATTCGTGGCTCCGAAGGCAATTTAACTTCGGCACAACCTATTTTATTGTTTTCATAAACGTTTTTTTCCTGGTCATTGGTCGTGGAGATATATTTTGATCCACTCGAGCGGTTCGCTTCACTTGTATTTATCGAGTAGTGAATTGAGACGTAAGAAATTCAGTTCAGAGTTAGAACCGTTCTTTTGAGCCGAAGGGTATTGAAGCTCTGTTGAGTATAGATGTGTTATTTTGACACACAAGTCGGTGCAATCAGTATTATTAACCTGAAGGAATGCAAATTGAGTTCAAATTTTCTATTCTCTGATCTACATCCTGGTCATTTGTCTGCTCTGTAGCTTAGTAGATGATAGATGATAAGATGAATTCATATAAAAAATATGAATTCATCTATATATATATCAATCTGTAGACACGTTTTTATTGTACGCGCATCACTTTAACTATTCAGCATTTATTCTAAAATTAATAAACTATTTATTCAAGAATATTGTGAGTAATTCAGAGTAACATTTAGGGCAGGCTGTGTTTATAAGAACTCTGTTCACTTCTATCCTGAGAAAAGATTTGTACCTATCGTTATAATCCATCTACGTAACATATGACGCTATCTGTTGTTCACTAGGTTCCGCCAATTGCCAGAAGTTTCCGCCATCGTCCTACGCGACAAAATATCCACCCCCATCACCTGGATGATTGGCACTCCACCACTGTGCGCTTCTGCAGAAGCTTTTTGCTTCGCACAACCAACCTATAAAACAAATTGTCGCCTGCCGTATTTCCGGACCGATACGACATTCAAACCTTCAAGATAAGAGCGTACTCCAACCTAAAAGGCCCGGCAACACACTTGTGACCCTTGAGTGGGTATCCATTGGCAGCGGTGATCACTTACAATCAGGTGAACCGTCTGCTCGTTTGCCCCCTATTGCATAAAAAAAATAGCTAATGTATATCAAAAACTACACTTTGTAGAGTTTGTATAACATACTAATAGGTGTGGGGTCCGAGACGACTTTATTTCCTTATAAAAATACAATTATTCACTTATATGGGCATTCTTTTCACAGGATCATTCAAACTATTTGACGATTTGCACAAATTGTAACTAAAAATACACTAAATATCACACCTAATACAGAAATTAACACTTAACACAACAACATGAAGTACATTTTAAAGACGAATAAATAATGCGATGTGGGTACTGAGAAATAATTTAAGTTCTATGCGTTTGCTTGAATACAATTTTACAGGGATAATGCGTAACTGTTTTACGTTTTACGTTATTCACGTTCGTGTTTTTCGTTATCCATTATAAAGTAATGGATTCATTAGTTACATAAGGTTCTTAACATAGCCTTCTTAACATAGAGAACCTTAAGTTCAAATATTATGAGAAAATAATATTATTTTTTTTATTCAGGAATTGAATTTAATTAAAGAGGAGGTTTTCTTGATGTACATTATTTTTGATATGGGTTCAATTTTCGATATTTAAATGCATATAATCTTATGAAGATCCCCGGAGATAAACAATGTAGCTCTTAATAAGTAACAGCATATATCCCGCGATTGCCGTAACCGTGTTTTCAACATTTATTAAAAAAGCACCTCGCCTGTACGCTTTGAAGGGGTGAGCAGATATAGATGTAAAGGAAACACGATACATTCCTTGCAGGAGTAGTCATTTCTGACATAATCGAGGTTTAAGAGTTTTCAGAAAAATAATCCATTTTTCAAGTGAAAACTTACCCTTGTAATGAATAAATCAGCATTTTGTTTTTAATTTTTTAATTTAGATGATTTTTATACCACTTGTTGAGTTCGGTTTTTTTACCCGACTGGACGGTCAGAAGGAGTTAGAAGGCGAAGAACGGATGTGATTTAACATTAAAATCGCCTTGATAGTGAAAATTACAAAGAAATAAAGATAGAGACGTCAGCGAGAAAAGTGGATGTTTAAAATGAGTCGTCTCTATTGCAATATATTGTCAAGCTGTGCTGGCGGCGTCGGTGTATTGATACTTATGTAGTCCGTGACGTCTCTGACAACTCCTTCAAGGTTATGGGTGTGAGTATATATTATTAGGTAATATTAGGTACCTACACTACTGAAGTGGTTATTCGTCTCTTATCCGCTTGTCTAGACGGTAGGTTTTATGGTGTCGTATAAAATCTTACGCAGCGACAGCCATTGCGATGTCACTTACAGTTCCTAGGAAATACATCAACGGACATCTCAAATTTCATTACCCGCCTAGCTTCTTCTTTTGTTAGTTTAGCGGAAGATATATAGGTATTTTAAATAATGAATAAGTTATGTCTAATTTAAAAAAAAGAAACTAACATGCACACGTGCTCCCACTTTTAAGACTAATGAGACTACCATTAGCAAATAATAACGCCTACTCTACGCTCCGTAAATCTCAAAGAAACTCATATTTGCTTCTAACCCGCCAAAAGTAATGATAATTTGCCGAACACATGCCACATACTGTGGAACCCTAAACATGCATAAGGGAGCACGCATCCGCTCGCACTGCATACCAAGCGGCGAATGAACGCGATTCTCGCGACACCACGTTTTTATACGTGGCACAATTTATACTCACGCACACAGACAACGAAAATAGCAACGTAATCTGATTGATTGCCTACACATCGATTATTGTAAATATAGCATTAAAGATCTTATTGTTGCCGGCAACGTACACGGCGAATCTAAAGGTGCTGGTGTCCATGGGATGCGGTAGTCACTTCCCATCAGGTAACCCAACTACTCGTTTGCCCCTATGCCGTTAAATAACCTTATCATTCACACTAAGAATGTAAACATAGATGCATTTGAACTATATCTATATATCTATTGTATTCATCTATCTACAATCTATCTATATATAAAGTAACTTCTACAAAGTAGTAGGTCTAACTAAAACATATTTGTATGCAAATACTTATGACTAGTGGACCCTAGCCTGGCTCCCTCAGAGTCACGGCACGTGGCGGAATGTGAGACGAATCGTTAAACAGGTAAATAACTAACTAGATGGATTTTGTGGTTTCAATGTCAGTGTCCGAACCAGCTCAAGACTGAGAATACAAAAGATTAAACTAAAAGTTTAGTGATCTGTGACAGTGTTCTCGTCGCTCGATATTGGTTTTATTATTATTTATGGCATAAACATTATGGTTTTATTTATGATCTAGGCGGATAGACGAACTCACGGGTCACCTGATGGTAAATGAAAACCGCCACCCATGGACCCCTGCACTCAAGAGTCGTAAGTGCGCTGTCCGCATTTTAGGGTGATGAGGGGGGAAAAGGGAAAAGGCAAGGGTGGTCGCGGAAATGTGAAAGAGGAGAGTGTGGATGAGGAATGTGAAAGAGGAGAGGGGGATAAGGAAAGGGAAAAGTGAGACTGTGGTATTACTCAGGTCGAGCCGGGCCTAGCACCTCCTTCCCGGTTCCCTCCTCCGGGTTCTCCCACGGTTTTCTTTAAAATTATAAGTATCTTTTCCTCGCCTCGCAAGTTTGTGCTAGCCCTTTTACAGAGAAGACCCTGGAGAGACCCCGAGAGACAACGAGTAAGTAAGCAGGCTCTTTTTCGTTGTGTAGCTTAAAATGTACGTCAGAAAAGAATGAGGTAAAGTCTAAGTACCGAGATAATTTTTTTCAAGCAAAATAAACTATTTGATGGCTAGCAAAAACGGCTCCTGTTTTTAACCACTCCTTTTTGTACTAGTTATAATAAAGCAGGCATATAATTTAAATTAATTTAAGATATTTAGGGAATTTCAACTTATATGTCGAATATAAAATAATATAAAGATAAAATCTGAGTCGTGTTATTGCCTTGTGACTGCTCAAATCTGGGTCTGATCCGGTTCTGTTCATATGAAAGCCAATAAATGGTGTACGCAAAACATTCACATAAATACCACAACATACTGACACTATAAAACCCTTTTTGCCATTTTATTCCTTAAAATTATATGCCTCGTTCTAATTTACACCAAAACCTTTGCAGTTTGCGGTTTTCCTTTATAAATTCGTTTCTAAAAGCAATTTTAGAATCCTTGCGATTTATGATCATATGTACCAAAGTTAAGAGTATAATGTATATAAAAGGGATTTCAGAGAAGTTTGAATATTTTATCAAGTAACCGATATAAAGTCAAAACCATTTATTTCAATTAAACCAGTCATAGGTATTTTTGATTTGTCAAGGGAATAAGCCAGTCAGACTAAGTCAGTCGTGAAACTAGAGGCCTGTTCCAATACGTAGACCACATGGAAAAGAATAGGCAAAGACACTCCAAGGACACTCTTTTTCAAATATTTTATTCTATATTCTTACTACAGTTCATAAGTGTAAAATAAAATGTGAGCACAAAGCAACACATCATTCTGAAATACAAATTCTAATAATTACTACCAGGTATATTTTAAGTAAAAGCAGCCCGGAGATGACCAGCCCTGATCAACGCCACTCGTTTACAAAATATTTCGCATAAAGCATTTTTTTTTTGTGGAAACCCCCTCGGGCCGTCATCCCACCGGGATTTTCAGTGGAACGGGGTGTCGGAATCGGACCGACTAAAACCACACGGTGTGCTATCCTGCTCCTAACATAGCAGGAATCCGGGAACAGCTTTGGTGAGACATCCGGACCCCTCCTAGCACCTATTGCCGGCACCACCTTCTGGTAACTCTCAATTAGGCAACGTCCAGGCACACCAGGACGTCGCCTCCTCGCGGCTGGCCATATGGCGGATGGAGGGGAAAACCCGTCCTGACCACCCGCCTACGCCGCCGCCGATGACATCCTCACAGAAGGTTGCGACCGTGGTAAAATTCCTGTCGCTAAAGCATGAAGTGGGGCAGTCCGCGAGCGTATGCTGAGCCGAGTCCTCACTACAGTTGCAATGGTGGCAGGCGGGACTACGAGCATAGCGCATGCGCCAGCCATCGTCCGATTCAACCATAGAAATCGTAATAATAAGACATTTTTGTTATTACGAGATTTCTGTGACCTCCGTATTAAAGGGAGCCGAATGACTATATGACATACTCGGAACTGCCAGGCGACATAGAAAATAAATCTAAGCTTTCTTAGATTTATTTTTACATAGTTTTTGGTCACAAGGACAACAGTTATAATTACATAGTTTTAACAAGGACAACTCAATAATTTCTACATAAGACATATCATACAATCATAAAATATCTACAATCTAAACCCATCTTTTATTTTTATAAAAGTATTACAATGTTTTAAAAAGCGTATGAATAAGTATTTTTTTTTAATTATTTACAGTTTGTGGAGCAGGACAGCAAGTTTTTTTGCCAGCTAAATACTCATCTACTTCGAAGCAATTTTGTCAGCTAAATATGTAATCGTCTACTTGGTAATATGCTTGTTTACAAAGAGTGCGTCTTATGCTTATGTATAAAGAATACTACAAGGTATTTTATTGCATAGTTTAACACAGTACCCTATAAAAGATATTTGTACATTTGTTAATCTTAATCCAACCATCCAAAGCAATTATGCTATCTCGAGAATATAATATATGTATGTACTTTTCTGTACCCCTCACGACCGCAAGGAATGCAAAACTTCATCACGATCGGTTGAGTAGTTAAGGGACGAAAGAGGGTGAGAGATTAATAAAGAAACGTACAAACAAAATAAACAATTTTGTTTGAAGTTGGTCCCCTCGCCGCAACCAAAATTCTATTGGAAGTATTTAAGGATAATGGTGGCGTCGTTAATTGTATGTAACACAATTTAATTAACAGAGTATGTGGAGTGAATACATTTATCTATACAAATTAATAAAATTGGAGTGTCTGTTTGTAATATTAAAATAACCGCTTTATACTAAGTGCATATGGACGTATACACGGTACATATACCAAAACGATTTTTTTTTTTAAATTTTGTCTGTCTGTCTGTCTGTTTGTTCCGGTTAATCTCTGAAATGTAAGGACCGATTTTGACGGGACTTTCACTGGCAGATAGCTGATGTAACAAGGAGTAGCTTAGGCTACTTTTATTTTAGAAAACAAAATAGGAACTTACAAAAAAAAAACCAACTAACCAATTGAAAACTGAACTGAACAATAACTTTTTTGTTAAATACCACGCGGACGAAGTCGCGAGCAACAGCTACTTTATATTAAATGTGTGTTTTCTTATGAAAGTCAGACAATTAAGAAATAATTGGATTAATTTTCTAATTTTCAATGCTTATCTTAGATATTTACCAATACCCTTTGAGCAAGCTAAACGAACTTGTATTATGAAATTCGTATAAAAGTCATCTTGATGCTTCCTGTCAAACATTTTATTGAAAATCTGTATATGCGAAACTTAATATCAAAGTAAGTAAAGACATAAAATACAACAGGCCTTGAATGTGTAGAAAATGTTTAATATCAAAATGACTTTTTTTTTTGTTGTAATGTGATGTCTCATCCATATCATCCACTTAGGTTGTAAAGTCGACTGCGTGCTAAACTTTGTATCCTTAAATGAATATGATATGAAGTGAAAAGTTATTTCTTACTACATACTGACCCACTGACTGAGAAACAGATTAAATTATAATCTGTAAGGGATCTTCTACAATCCAATAAGCACCCTGATGTCTATCTCTAGAGCGGCTAGGTCACAACTCAAACAACAACAACTGAAATTATATCACGCTCCGGTATTAGAGACACGACGCTGGATCTTCTTATTTTTAACTAAGTAATAGGAGAGTGATATTAATGGTAACCTATCTCCAGGTTCTGAGATTAACATGGGAGTTGCACAGGCTTCTAAACCAGGACCTTTTCATCCTTATTTTATATTTGCGTTCTACCTCATCTTGTTAAAAACCACCAAGAGGTAGTGTTGTTTGACTTGTTTGAAATGTATGACTAGAAACTGTTTCGAAAGTGGTTCAGCGGTTTAACGTTAACAATTTGCTTGCTAATGGAGAGAAAAAAAAATGTATATGTTTCAGTATTCCGTTTAGAGTAAACAGGTAAAAAGTACGATAACTATTAAAGAAGATGAGTTGGAACTAGTAGATACCAGAACACTTTTAGGCATTACTCTTGATTCAAAATATATCGATAAATTGTCGAATAGACTCAGAAAGTCTGGCTAAATTAAAGATCACAGTAAAACGAAATTTGTATGCTTTAATTTTAGTTTATTTACTTTTAGCAACATAATAGGACACGATATAATAGTGTTTTATTGTTAAGTATGTATATGTTGGACGCAAAATCTAGGAGTACCTATCTGGAGATTTAAAACAGCGCTATGAGTTTGTTTCCCCGATTTAATTATTTTATTTTTTGAATATTAATTTAACATTGGACAAGGCAACCTTTAGTTGCAGTGACGCTGTGTGTAATGATCTATAATAACGTTAAATATTTTTGAAATAAGGGGTTTTCATTCATTCATTTTGGTGACCATTTTTATTAATTAAAGACATTTAATTTGAACTTAAATTATCAATATACCGGACTGAACCGCAGAGAGCTTTCTCTAGAGAGCAAAACTACATTAAATCTTTCAAATATCTTTGTTTGTTATGGCATATGTATACCTGTTAAACAAAGTTTCTAGGCAAATGTCAACGCCTCTTTGTTTACTTATATTTACTTATTTCGCAAAAAGAAACAATAGGTAATATATATAGCTCGGGACAAAAGTATTTTGGTATTTTCTATGTATAAAATTGAAGAGAAATCTCTGGTTGTACTGTTTGTAACTGGCTGGTTTTCATATAAATAAATATAGGACAGTAAGAAAAAGAAAAATAAAAAGTAACAAAACACTTTCCCGACATTCTTCAATTGTTTTTCTTTCTGCCAAAATGATTGAATGTAACGAAAAAATTCTGTACAATCTGAAGTTTAATTACAAATAATCGGACTTTAAAATAGTAGACAATCGACTTCAATGCGTCTATTATAAAATTTTAAACTAATATTGTTTTCTCATCGATGCTATTGCCATAACTGGATCAAACTCTCGCCTACCTATCCTCGAAGTAAAATGGGTTGGCGTGATATTGAGTTATGCGTCCATTTGTTGCGCACACGCTTAATGCAAATATAAGACTTATATGGTTTGCTCATGGATGCCATTGTCAGAACTGGACACAATTGAAATGGGAAGCACTGGCTTTCAAATAAAAAAAAATCGTCGAAACGCACTCGAAAGTTCTGAGGTAACAAAAAAAAAAGACAGTCGAATTGAGAACCTCCTCCTTTTTGAAGTCGGTTGAATAGGGAAAAATTCGAAACAAGCCGATAAAAAGATTGATCACTGGTGATGAAAAGTAGATCACCTACGACATTAATATGCGAATAAGATCATTTGGTGGGATTGGAATTACATAGTTCATTGGGAGCTTTTACCTCCAGCGGCAAACCATCGATTTGTATCTCTACTGCCAACAACTAATTAGACTCAAGCAATAAGTTGAGAAAAAAACAACCGGAATTGATCAACAGAAAAGGAGTGGTCTTTTAGAAAAGATTAAGAGAGAACCTGGTTGGAAAGTTTTAATGCATCCACCAGTCCTTGCACCCTCTAATTATCACCTGTTTCGATCTGTTCAGAATTCTTTGGGTTCTGTTAGGTTAACATCAAGAGAGGACTGTCAAAACTTCTTGTCGCTATTTTTTTATTAAAAAATCCTGAGATTTCTATAGCGACGTGATTAGATTAGATTATGTTATTACCTACAAGATGGCAAGAATTTATAAAAAAAAATGCATTATATACGAATATTATAAAATAAATTACTTGAACTTGTATATAAAATACGAAGAAACTATTTCCCCGACCTCATATTTTATGCAATAAAATTTCAGTACTTTTCTTAACAATAAAGTTCAAACTGTAGTTAATGCGTTTGTATTTTATATTATCTTAATTTGTAAAGGAGCTTCAACTTTTTTAGTGCATTAATCACTAGTTTTACAGAAAATAATAAGTTTTTTTTTTCTCGATTTTTCTTTCAATGGAGAGAACTCTTAAACAGGTCACTTACTAACACATGCTCATGCATGTTGCATATGTTGTAAGTCATTTAAAAATTCACGCACATGCCTCTGTTAATCTTAAAAGTATGAGAAATTAAAATAAAAGTAAAAAGTAACTCGCTCAACAATTTTTGAACACACAAAACCAAACCAAAAACGCGATCATATTTTAAAATTTTGTTTGTTTTGCGCATTTTTGTGCCCACCCCGCACAAAAATGCGCAAAACAAAAAATAGCTGGGCACCTAACAATGCATACTCGTACATCTATTTTGCCCAGAATATTACAGCGAGCGGGAAATTGCGAAAATCATAGTCGCGATCGCAAGCAACAAATTTTACAAGTAATGCATATAGCGCGTGAGCGCGTATACAGAGTATTTCTCATTGGGATGAACGCGGGATTCATTCTCCAAATAAATATACAAAATTATCAGGCTTGAAGGAGAACCGACACCTTTGACAAAAGAATTACTCAACAGCATTGCCGTTAAATTTAATAAGCGCGAACAAGGTTATGTAATTAAATTAATCTGCGATCCATTATCTATCAAACATCTAACTACAGATTCGATACCAGTGACAAAGTGACCACTTGCGTAGAAAATTTCTTCACGTCTGTGTCTCGTCTCCACCAATCAGATGCAACCTCAATTCTTCCATTGAAGACTATTAGCGCCATCTCTTAGGGTCTTCGAGTACAATATCGAAAGTAGCACGTAATAGTTCCAGTAATAATCGCATATGTGAAACAGAAAGTGGCTTAAGTGGTTTAGATAGCTGAAAAGATATGGTATATAGAGGTGCTCCAATACATCCGCTCTTGTAAAATGTTCATTACAAATAAATTCGTTATGTTATGAGACCATGGCGACCAATCAATCACACAGCTGTCCATTATTTTATTTCTTCGATCCAATTTCTTTCAGATCGCTGTAGAAAAAGTATAAAATTTACATCGACTATGAGTGCGATTATTTTTGCAGTTCATAACACAACAATAATTTATACATTCAAGAATTAATAGGTGTTTATTATCAAAATCGGAAATCTTAAAGTTGTTTACCAGTTTTTGCTACGGCATGCTCTGTGATTGCTTTATAACCCTGTGGCGACCTCCATATTACAGAAACATGCAAAACAACATCTATGGACGACAAGTCGAACTACATAGCTACTACTTTAATGAAGAAAAGCACCCGTTCCTCCACACGCCCACCGGTTATAGAAAGTATAAACATAAGCTCTGGCAGATTTCCATGTTCCGTAGTCCATGGTCCATAGCATGGCCGTGGCATTCAACATTCTCTCATGGCGTAGGTTTTGCTTAAAATTTTCAACAATATATTGAATAAAATAAACATACACTGACAGTTATGTTATATTGTGGATTATTTTGAACTTATAAAATAATTAAATAAAGGTAGTAACAACGTGCCAGCTCGTATAGTTTAAAATTTAAACTATACGGAATCATTTGTTTTTACTGCCATCTATCTGGTATAGGTACACCAACTTTGTCATTCGCTTGAACAGTGTACATAAATTGCTCTCTTTGTTCGATCGCTGTGCCTAGCACATTTGCTACTAGTTTTACTCAACAGATGGCTCTAGATAGCTGCTTATTAATTGTTGTCCAATCCAATTGAAACATAATTACATGCTACCTACTTAACTTCCAATATTATTATGTGTTTAAAACTATGAGTTGGAGATGCCATAGATTTTATGTTTCAAACTTTTAAAAGATATTTAACACTTCACTAAAGGTTTACTTCACTTCCATCTTGTTTAATTTATACTAACTTAGATGGCGCTAGATACGAATGTATTTATTATATCAAATTCCAAATTTTCTTTTTGTATTTATATGGTAATCAATTCTAAAAAACAAATAAAAACTTTGAAAATGGTTTCATAATAAGTAATGATTATTATTTAAACAAAGAGAATTTCAAAATATTGATGTTGAGTTTCATACTCTGTCTCTGTATTGTCTGTGGTAAACAGTAAAAAAGTAAAAGTGTCACTATGGATTTATATTTGTGTCGAATAGAAATACGTCGAGATCTACGCCGGCAGGCAATTTATTTCAATTATCATGAATAAGCTCAGTGGAGACGCTGTGTGTTATCGCTCGCTGTAGAGAAATATACCAATATTATATCTGCGGAGCCAAAGGTTCATTCCGCGTGCTGTGCAACGAATAATGGTTTGGGAAGAAACGATAGTGACGTCTCGCGGTTCAGCCTTGGATATTATGGTTACGAGAAAAAGTGTATTTTGAAAATATACCAAGTGTTTTCTTGTAAAAAACGTTTGTGAGGTATTCACCGTTTGTGCGGTGTTTTCGTTCGACGCTTTGGTGTTTTATATTGGTGTTATGTCGGGCGGCAGGAGCATCGACAAAGAGCGAAAGTCTCCTCGTGAAAGCGGGGAGGACTCGGAAGATGAGAGTGAGATCCTTGAGGAGAGTCCATGTGGTCGTTGGCTGAAGCGCCGGGAAGAGGTGAGTGTCTTAAGACATAACTTATAATTTCGTACGCGTGGATATATTTAGGCCACTTAAGACAAAGACTCGTCAGCTGATCCGCGCAAGGTTACTGCATGTTATACGAGTAAGACGCAGATAATAATATATATATATATGTGTGATGCGAGAATTCGTTTGTTTTACAATGTCAACTTTCATAAAGTCAATTTATTGTAAATAACTTACTCTAAGGACTTCTTGAAAAACTTTCTAATAATGACACAATCATTGCAATAACCATTAATTTATATCATGTACAGTTATTTATGAGTTTTCATACAGACTAGTAAGTCTAATTAATACCTATTATTGTGTTGTGTTATGTCATTCAATTTAATGAAAAAATGACAAATGTTGGGTGTAGTTTATCTATAATATGTATGCATTTAGAAATATATAAGTATGTTTATCAGCAGGCTAGTTACCATAGTACAAGCTCTGCTTAGTTTGGGATTTAACAGCTATGTGTGAGATGTGTGGAGTTATTACTATTATTTGCATAAACAAACACAAATTATTTTTTTAAGAATTATAATTAAATATTTTTATCTCTCATAAGAACAATCAACCTCAATTTAAAAGTTTTAAAAGAAGTAAGTGCATTTCCTGCATAACCATCATAACCTTCCTATCTGCTGAGAACTAGACAATAATATATTATTTCACATTTTATTTAAAAATTTACTAATTGATATGCATAGTAATATCCACACAAGTTGAGTTTAAAATGTGAGGTAGTGGATGATAAGTATATAGTAATAAACCATCAGACTAAAAGAATGTGTCATATGCAAAGTGTTTACCAAATAAATTATGCATGGACTCTACTTATAAGATAAGGGTCCGTGGATTCCTTCAACTCACTAGTTGTAAGTGCGCCTCCCTCACTTTTTTTCTGTGAGGTCCATTAATGCCTAAGCCGAGTCCTCCCATAGTATATGGTAAAAGTTACTTCTATCGTCATTGCCATGAAATACTTAAGAAAAAATGTGTATATGTAGTAGCACTTGTATTAATTACAGCAATTATAAACAGAGATGATGGAAAGTTCTTAGTAATTTGTTTCTTACTGGTTCTAGGAAAGATCTATTAAAGGCCTATACAGTGAAAGTTGATCTGAAACTTGTGATACTTAATTTTGATGTTTAGTGTCTAGTAATGTGGTGATGAAGTACTGGATGATATAATTAAATCCAAATAATTTATTCCAATTAAAGCAATCTTAGGTGTATTTAGATTCTCAAGAGAGGAAGTCAGTTAGTTTTGAAGCTAGTTGCCGGTTCCAATATTTAGATCCTATGGAGAAGAATGGGCAAGAAACACCCAAGGACAATATTTTTCAAATATTTTTGTTGTTTGATAAACCTCAACAAATTTTTTATGAAGCTGAAGATTTTATTTTAGTTTTAAAATTGTAATCCCTTGAAATGCTTGGGATATCAACTTTGGAATCTTTTTATATTGATTTATATTATATTGATTTATAGAGATTGAAATATATTTCATTTTGTAACAATATCATTCACTAATTACCTACTATAGGTAGTAATGTCAGTAGATAGGTTAAATTATTTGTTGTGAATTAGTGCCTTGTTTTTATGCCCTTCTGAACTTTGTTTTTTTTTTATATTTTTATCCTGATTTGCCGACTATTTCTTTTATCACCCACTGCAAACTGAGTGGTCCTTTTTCGTTAATGAGTGTTTTCTCTGTGTGTTTGTCTATAACACAATAGCTCTTAAAGAGCTGAACAAATTATTATCAATTTTCTTTTGTACGAAATATTGATGATGAGGACCGGTCACTATGGCGCACATTTTGAGAGGCCTATTTTCAATAGTGGACTACAGTAGGCTTATTGATTGATTGATGAAATGTTACTTAATTGAGAGTTGATTAACTATGATTTAAGAAAGTCTGTTTAACTGTTTCATTACTGTTGCATTACTTACGGCTTTTGGTTTGTTTTCTATGTTCCTCTCTATACTCATAAATATGTTTTAAACCTGTTACATCTGATTTACACAATTTCTGTCCTTGCCAATAAAATAAATATTACATGGAAATAGTTTCAGCTAGGTCAAGTTCATTCAGCAGTTGTCTGGGTTGTTTATCTACTTGTAACCAATGATTTCAAATGTAGATGAGAGATATCTTATCTTGTTTCTAATATATATATACATATGTATATATGTCAAAACATTAATGCAGCTTTTCATATTGATTCTTCTTCTAATAGTGGTCTGTGAAAAGAAGTCTTAGTTCAATCTTTATACAGTATTAAATCAAGAAACATAATTCAACATTGTATCAGTGTTCTCAATTCAAAAACATGGATTTTAAAGTTAAAAGATAATAAAATTGATGTCAATGGTATAGTTGGTTCTCTTTATTTAAATGATGTTTTGAAATATTTAGTGTTGAGACTGTAATTTTGATAAGTTTCATAATTGTAGGTCAATACAATAGTGTTCAAGAAAATAGTGTTCTGCCAATTATGTGAAATGAAAATAAATTAGTTTAAAAATGAACATAAGAATATATTTTGTCATCATATTACTTTTCATATAAAAATAAGTTGCTTGTCTACATTTTTCATGTGACTATATGGGGTTTTTCATGAGTACTAGTTTTTACTACCTACCTACTACCTACGTACCTACTTATATCAGTAATGTGCATGTGATAATAATTTTCTTGCAAATGTTTAAGTATGTGTTACATGTGCCAGGCTAGACTTCTAAAAAATTCTTAATGATTTCTAAAAAAAAATACTTATTAAAAAATTAAAAATAACTACCTACCTTGCATTATTTTTTTAGCTATAGCCAATGTCACTCTGATGATATCATTCCAAATATTTAGAATACACACTTACCTACATACAAACACACTTGAAACCTAAGAAAACATCTAATAAAAAATATTACACTTTTTTTTGTGTACTTGTCTAAAAGCTGATCTCTCTGTACCAACACAAAATATAAGTATGTATTTAAATGTACCTCAGAAATGTCTAGTCTAACTAGTTACCACAAGTTTAATAAGAGTTTAATAATAAAATATGTCTTAATCGTTTGTTTGTTTGGACCAAAGCAAAGTAGACAAGATTTTCTTAGTGTCTATGGGTACACATATGTGTCAAATATTTTTATTCTACATTCTGTTAATCATGATAGTGAAAAAGTCTCTTATATTAACACATTATTTTTATACATATGTATGTATATAGGTAGATAAAAGCATGATTGTCTATGTGCATGTTCTATGAGCTAGAAAACTTTTTTTAACCAACTCATTTTTTCAAACTTTTTTTTGTTTGTACATTACTAATTCTATGACATTTATTCAACTTGACGGGCCTGTTGGTCTAGTGGTTACTGACCGTGACGTGTGGAACTGGAGGTCGTGGATTCGATTCCCACATGGGACAAACATTTGTGTGATCCACGAATAGTTGACCCGTGACTGTTGATTGAATGTTTCTAAAGACCCCGCGACACAGAAACTTTTCTTTATGCGGGAACTGCCTTTTTAAAATAAAAAAAATTGAGAATTGAGATTTATATGAGTAGACATTGTATAATATTTTCATGTCATATGATATTTTGCTAGTGACTCCAAAAATCCAAAGAAAAAACAACAGGTAATACAGCATTGGTTGTTCTTTCGACTTTTGACAGCCGTCTGTACTTAAATTTTATGCGTGTTTCATTTTAAACTTATAAAAAAGCAGTAAAAAGTATGTTTAAAATATCATATATTTAATTAATAAAAGAATGTAAATTGTCTCGATTAATTGAGTATAATGTTAATACCTTGTAATATCTAATTATTATCATTTTTTAACATAAGTATAGGTAAGTTTTAATGTTAATAATGTTATAATGAATGTGGATAAAGACGACTTTTGAGTTGCAGGTGTCGATGGACGGCGGTTGTCACTTACCATCAGGTGACCCGTCTATTCGTCTGACCTCATATATTTAAGTTTTAATCACGTGGATAATTTCTTTAATAAATATGAAAAATACTTAAGCAAGTTATTTATAAACAATAACATCTAACATATTACTTTAAGATCGCAATTAGATTGTACACATGGGATTAAATTAAACGACCAATCCGATTGGCGATTTGAATAATAGAATATATTATCTTCTATCTGTGTCTATAGATATAAAATTAATTGTCCTCACTGACTGATTCATTCACGTTATTCAGTTATGCCAATAAACCCGCGACTTGAACTCCAAGTGACTACTTCCAAATCTGTAGGAACACGTAAAATGTTTTTAGTGCCATATTACAGGAATGCAGTCGGGGGCGTTGGATAGTTAATCATAGTTTATGCATCGTGTCGTTTCTGTTAATATCTAATAATAGAACTTACTCATCTTTACCGTAACTCCTTAAATTCCTAACGCCTATGGAGCGTCCAGGTCATACATGTTGTGCCTTTGTCTTGAGACGCCTACGTTTTATTTCTTATGATTGAATAGTACCTTATACGTACCCTATAAACATATTATTTTATAGTAACATGCAGTTTTACTCACTTTTGAATTTCGGAGATGCTCGACTCGATCGAAAAGTCTTTTCATCCTTCGATAAAGGTCCCCGTGTCGGGTCCGAAACTAGTCGTTTATCGCCATAATACACACGTCAGTTAAAGCTTATGTCCTTTAAAAAATATTTTAATGATCGCCGATTGATTGACATCTCTTCCCGTTCTAAGCCTGAAGCTGCTCTTTTAAGGAACACCCTGCAGCAAAGACCAATAACGCTAAATATGTACATAATGTCTTGTTCCTGCAGGTGAGATAGATGATTGTTTTGTGTTGTGATAGAATGCCCCATCATCGACACTCACTGTGATTAATTGTCCCGTTCGTATATATGTTTTTTAGGCATAAGTTACCGCTTACTATGAGCTCTCGCACATTAAAAAACTTAAATAAATACGAAAAAGAACTTAATGTATGCTTATATACATAATGTATTATTAGATTGCCAAGACAGTTGCTGTGGTACTGATTCATTCTTTCTAAGAGACCTTACAAGTACTTGTATTATTGTTTTTCTTTAAAGAAAAATCGTACAAGCGAGATAACACGTGCCGATTACATTTCAATAAGTGTTTGTGAATACGGGCTTTCCCCGCGCCAGTCAATGAACTTACGCTTGCGATTCGGAGCTTGCACAACTAATCACTATCGCTTTCTAGGCTTAGCGTGATGAGCAACTGGGCTTTTGTGTTTAGACAGCTGGGATATAAAAAATGGCCAGTCGTAGGCATAATAAAAAAAAAAACATTAAAACAAAATATTTTTTTATTAGATTGTTTGATGTTTCTTATAAAGATAGGTTTAGAGTTATTGTTGAATTTAATTGGATATAGATTTTTGTAATCGATTAGAGGTAAATCTAAAATAAGAGCTGGCAACCCCGAATAAGAGTAGGGGGCGCCAAACGTAATAACGTTCATTCGATTGACAACCAGCATACAAGGCGGACGCATACTTATTGGCTTTTAATCAAATGTAATCTGCTGTATCTGATTATAGTCTGTGTAAAATCGTGCTGAAATCAAGTACGAAAGAAAGATAATATATAATAGAGAAACGAAATCTTATCAGGTAAACAAAAAGGAACCGCGGCTTTCGTCAATTCTGATTGGCAATATGTGGGTGTTTTTATAGACCTCTGCCTGCCTCTTATATAGGGATACAGACGTAAGCGTGTGTACATATGTATGTATATAATTAACTTAATAAAAAGCATTCGCTTATTATCCTTGTATCCCGTCGTTCATATTCCAAAAGCTTCTGTCGGCGTGAACAATAACGAAGTCTTAATAAGTAAATCCACTATAACTCTTTGTCTGGTATTATATGTAGTCATTGTCTGTTCTCTAACAAGAGCAATGAAAGTTTTTTATAGCTACAGAGCAGAGATACAGAGCTTTTTTATATTATCTTACGCCCAAAGCACATGTACTGGAAGTAAGAACACTTAAATTCAAAACTTTGTTGTAGTCATCAGTTCTTGATCACCTTTTTAAAGATATCTATTATCTTCAAGTTGCCCTATGTCCTCGTGTCCAGATTTCAAAAGAGGCAGACGATGACGTCAATATTTAATTTTATTAATTGAATTGTAGTATTTAATTATAAAAGCATTATCTGCCTCACTGTGATGCTCGGAATGTATGAAGAATAGCTTAAGACGTGAATTATGATAATTAATACGAATATGAAGATGTAATAATGCTATAGGTAATTTATTAGATTTTCATTTGACTATATACATATATTATGTTCAAAATCGAATCTTTAACATTTAAATTCACTTCGCAAATTGGTATATGTGTACATATAAAATGATCTAAACTGAATAACGACTACTCGGTCCACTTGAGCATTTCTTCAAAGATATGAGATACAATGGTTGCCTCGTTATAAACGTGATTTACAAGGGTCGTCAACTCTAAGGAATTTGATTGATAAAGATTGATTAAGGGACGGTGCTCACTATACGTGTGTTGCGCATTGCATGACCATATCCAGTTAATAAAACTCCGCATATATCGGTTTGTATGACCTTAGTAGAGTACCATGTAATCTGATGTCGTTAAAACCAACGACCTGGGTAATATCGAGCATTTTATACGACTTTTAAAAAGTATTACCTACCCGTAAAGGGTCTCGAACCTTTTATGAATTTATTTTACTAATAGAGTTGTGTACTGTATTAGTAAAATCAAAAATTCACATGAAGTATATTTAAAACCCCGCATATTGAAATATTTCAATCTGAAAAACATGGAATTTTAAGTGGGCTGCATCAGCCATTGTTATAAAAAAAGAAAAGCTATTTATTCAAAGTGACAGTGACAGATTAAACAGCTGTCAACTGAACGTCAGAGCCGCAATGCTATCACAGAACACTTGTATGCTATGTACTATCAATAATTGTACAGGTAAGTACTAACTAGCTGAATTAACGTTTAAGCAAAGTAACAACGCTTAGAAGCCCCACCGTAAATAAACTCTAAAATTGTTCTAAAAATTATAAGAATAGATTCCTAGGACTTTAAAATCATCTCTATTACAACCAATCAGTGTAAAAATTACTTTTGAACTGTACAGGGTCTCATCAGACTTGCCTAAGGGTCACTACATGGCTTAATCTAAGAGTTGAAATAGAGTAAATTTTTGTTTTGTTTGTATGTTAAAGATAAAGTAGTAGCTAACACATGCATAGGTACATAATGATTACCGCACTTTTGATTTTATAGAGTGAAAAATATTTATTATCATTTATTCTTTTATCAAAATATTACTGAGATTCTGAGCAGGTTATATTAGATTATTTTCATGTCTAGCCCATCCTAAATACCACACAACTGTGATTATCAAGTCATGCGTTCATGCGACAACCCAGTGTTCTACGATCAACTATCCAAATACAGCACGTTTACATATACTTAATGACCATAATACCAATACAATTCGATTGAAACGCGTCGGGTAACCAAAAGTATCGTGCCTTATAATGTAATTACGTGCCTATTATGAATCCCTTATTTACACATCTGAAATACAAGATTAAAAACAATCACAAGCCACTTACCAACAAATATGTACATTTTAAAAACTGACTTAGCTAAGAACAGGTTTAAATATTAATTTTTAATATTTAAATAAAAATACTACCTAACCAAATAGGTGTCTTTAACCAGTAAATGTTGTACTCCCCTAATACGCCTGTGTAGGGAAATGTCAAGTATGTGAAAGTGGTCGGTGTTGATAACGGAACCGTATCAAATTATCTTATTATACAAAATAATTATGTTCCCTCCTTTGAGAACGTGAACCTCATCACACATTTACTACGATATCGGATAGTATTACAGGTTTCAAACTCTTGACACTCAACCGAGCCTGTTACATGTCCGAATCAAATCGATCATCGATTAACCGCTCATAAAACTAAACAATAATTACTTGTCTATACATTATTACAGAATAACGCGTAAACGCTGCAAGTTATACTGTCTATATTAAAGAAATATAATAAAACAAATTGAGCTGTTCACTAGAGACCCAAACTGATACTTTAATAATTCAAATCGGGGGCTACCTATCTTATACGATGAAGTCATCATAATAATATTTCAATGCTTCGTCTCATTTCTTTGTTTATTTTTATTGATTATCAAATCAAACCAAATCAAAATCATTTATTTCAACTGATCCAATAATAGGTATTTTTGAATTGTCAAGAGAGGAAGTCGGTCAGACTAAGTCAGTCATGAAGCTAGTTGCCTGTTCCAATACGTAGATCCTATGGAGAAGATCAAGCAAGAAACTCCAAGGACACTCTTTTTCAAATATTTTACATAAGTGTACATGAAATAAATAAAAAAAAAAATGTGAGGACAATGCAATACATAATTCTAAAATAAAGTTTATAACTATTCTACGTTAAGTAATAGCAGTCCGAAGAGGACCAGCCCCGATCAACGGCACTCGTTCAATGTGCCAGCCATCATCCACCTCAACCATATTCAAGGCAGCCGAACGACCCGACACATACGCCACCATTGGCAGGACTTTTAGGCGAGCATGACGTACTCAGAACTGCCAGGAGACAAAAAGCATAAACCTTAATATTTGACTACACAGTTCTCACATGTACAACTCAAAAATTTATATTATTCACTAGCGGACCCGACAGACGTTGTCCTGCATGATATTTCAAGCGATTAGCATCAATATATATAAATAACCTAGATACCGACTGCAGCGCCATCTGCCGGGCTGATTTGTGAATCTAAACCATTCCCAGATCCCCTTGAACACACACAAAAAATTTCATCAAAATCCGTCCAGTCGTTTGAGAGTAGTTCAGTGACATACACACTCACAGAAGAATTATATATATAAAGATAAAATACCTACAATGTAAATTACTTATGTCCATATCGTATAAATGATTCAACTGATTACATGTCAAATAATAACACAATAATAAATAATAAGAGTTTAAAAAAAAACTAATACACCACTGAAACTTCTTATTTACAGGGTATTAGGGGTAACTACAGTCCTTAAGTATTAATATTACATATGAAATGTCTACAAATAAGGAGAAACCAATTTATTTAATTTAATTAATGTTAACCACATAAACATTATGAAAGTGATTTAGTGAGACTGCCAGTTTAACAGACCGAAATCTCCTTGTCCTCAAAGTCTAACTGCAATGCACTTTTATGATATTAGTATGTAATATTAAAGAGATTAGGAAACTTTTTTTTTTTGTAAAAATAAAAACTTATTTAAGTAGATTAAATCAAATGTAATTGTAAAGTGTTGTTATTAACTCCACATCTTCGTGTTACCATTACACTAGGGTATATTCACCGAATTCTTTGCAGTAGCTTAACCGTTTAGATGTGTTTAGGTCCCTATTTGGTCTCCTAATATTTTTGTATGCCATAGCAAGCATACCACTTTCTACCTGTAATACTAACGAGAATAAACTACATGATTAAATATCTATGCTGTTTGCCATCTTAGATGTTCAGTGCTATATTTCGGCTGAATACCTTAGCAATTTGAGACAGTCCTGTGATGTTACAAAGCTACTGCTTATCGAACTTCTATTTATCTATATATACAACATAGGAAGCCGACTTTGTTAAACATTTAGAACAGAAGCCAACCCCAATAGACTTGGTAATAATAAGGATACGAAGAAGAAGTATGCTGTCACCGGTAAAGCATTAAATTGATATTCTTATTCTACAGACCTGTTTTCATAAAGGATACTGGTTACGTGAGTCACACATTACTAATATTCCTGTTAAACCCTCCAGCTAAGCTAAATGGAGCTACTAGTGGTAAAAATTTTTAGTAAAAATTATCTCGTCAGTATATATTTTTTTCTGTGACCTCCCTTTTGCGCACCGCTTAAGGAATTGTTTTGATTTTACCACCATATTCATTTTTTAAGTTATCAGTTAAATAATGACCAGTGTGTCTCTTATAGGTTGCAAGTCCTAAGTCATCATTTAAAGTACGCGACATGGTTCTAGGTGTTATATGCACTTCCCGAGATAAAATGTTTTGCTTTTGGACAGAATTTCTTCGAATTCTCTTTCCTTTACTGCTTTGATCACCTTTAAGCAATTCGGTTTTTTTTAATATCCCACTCCGTTTTAATATAACAAAAATATTTAAGACCGATTGATGCGAAAATGAGAACACAATGAATATTCGTACAGGAATGACAGATTCCAAATTCAAATGTTTTTTTTTTTCTTAACAGTATTTATGGCCAGACCAAATATAATGTAATGAAGTAAGATAGGTAATTCTCACGACCAATAAAAGCTTAAACGACGTTATTTAAGATATTGGTTAGTCCTTTTCGCATTAAATGTCTGCGTATAACACCTACCGATAGACTACAATAGGGCCTGCGGTATCCACAAATTAAAATTCTCGCCATACTCTTGGAACAAAGAATGTCCGTTGTAGTTTTAACGCGTATTTGCCCACGAACGCCATCCACTACGTCATCTATTATTTAACCTTTATATTATTTGCTTTACCGTATATCATACTTAGAAAAGGCCGCTTATATGCTTCGCAAAATGTCATATTTATTGATAAATATACCATTTGTCATCGTAATTTTTGTGATGGACCGAAAATCGTACAGTTGCTGAATCATTAGTCTAACAAAATAAACATGGATGGATATAACGAGATGTTATTAGACTATTACTGTACATAGATAAAGCAATATTTTTGTTAAATACACCAAGAAAATATCAATTTTCAAATAAAAGTTTAAAGATTTCATATTAATTAAAATGGGAACGTGACCTGACCAGCTTTGTCTAATATTTAAAGATCAATCTTGAAACTGTAAAACGGAATATTTACTTCTTGAGGTACATAATTGAGATGATGTAAAACATGAGGTTTTCTTAGAATTCAGCACAATAATGGGTCTTCCAGCTTAAACCATTGACCTTCTTGCTAAAAACAATCTAGTAACAGGAAAATGTGACATGTTAATACCGATAAAGGTCTACTATACAATACTTCTGATAAAAGAGAATCCTTACCTCAGCAAATCTAAATAGGTAATGGCTTATTCTTTTGTGATAGATACTTTTATAGGACCCCGGCAAAGGTTTATTAAGATGCTTGCAGGTTATACATTTTTTCAAAAACAAAACTTTCGCATGTCATGTCATGTAAATTTGTCATATTGCGATGAAAGATAAAGGTAAAGAAGTATGTTGGCATCATCGTAGTGATTTATGAATTTAAGAATAGTTAAAGTTAATTTACGATTAGTCGTTATTAAGTTACCGTAGGAATAACAATATAAGCAGCTTAAGGTTAATGTTTCTGTAAGCCTTACTCATATTATCGTGAGAGTAAATTTACACAAAGTATCTATGCAACGACTTCTTGAATACAATTGCTTTGCTCGGGGTGAATACTGAACATACTCGTCAAAATATTACCTTCCAAAACAAAAAAAAAACTCCATATTATGTAAATTATTTTAGAAAAACATAGTGTAGTAGAAATAGACTTTGTTGTACACAAAAAAAATACAAATGATACAAGAAATGAATATCGCTTGAAGCAATGTCCAACAGGCAACCATTGGACGGACAAAGATAACAGTAATTAAATATGATTTATTGTAGTTTTATTGCGTAAAAAGTAATATATGATAGGATATATTTTGATTATGATATGAGAATTACATGCTTCTAAAGCATACAACATCTAATATTCTATTAGAATGAACCAAATCAATAGTAGGATGAACGTGGATACTAAAACTAAAATGTTATTACTCTGAGACACACATACATCTGGTATTCACGTACAGTCTTGTCCATTCGCATAAAATACGCATATAACAGGTTTACATTTCGTCTGATGTAGCCGCTTAATCCGCCATTTCTTCCTATACATTAGTTTTTCTCATGTGTGTATTTCAAGGTTATCCGAATACATTCAGGCCGTTAAATAACCTGTCGCACTTAACTCTCGTATCATCTGGCGAATGTCATTCACAAAAGTTTTAAAACCTTACTGTCTGGAAAATGTGCAGACCTAAGATATCAAGAGATTTGAATCTGTACTCTTCAGTTTATTTATTCAAGAGTGACTTTATCACTGAAATATCGACTGATGTCCAGTTTTCGTCAATTGTTGAATTTGTAACCTACAGGCGCTCAATGTCGTCTTCGTTACGAAGTCATGAATATTGAGATTTTCGAATGCGGCAGCTGGTTTCAATATCCTAGTTGTAAATCTCTTTATTACTCACTACACCTGTCTTTAAACTATAGAAAGTGACGATTATACAGAATGTCAGTGCTGAGCAATCCGTACTTACCGGAATTAATTAGAGCGTTGGCGTTTATTATACTCTGTACAATTCATAAAACATTCCTTAATGTACCATTATATTAATAACATATCACAATTAAAAGGAACATTCGCTTTTATAACAACCACAACTGTGACTGCTGAAATGAACAGATATATATATATACATATATATTTACCTCGCGTCTCCAAGACATTACGACGAAAGAGCTTGTCGCTTTGCCAGCCTAATTTACACCACCTGTCTTTACCGTTTCCTCTCACACTTTGTAAGGACATTCAAATCACGTCTCTTCGCACATTTTAAAGCAATTAACGACGGAATAATTAATTTCCTGTGAAACGGTATGCGTTCATTTCCTATCCTCCTTACTATCTCTCTCACCTTTGAGGCTTAGAGATAATCATTGTGGCAATCTGACTCATTCATGATAAATAATCGTCAATTTTTTTTTACATCTTATACTCTGTACACAGTCGATACGCGCTCGTTTCCTGATGTATTGCGGCGCAATAAGATTCATATTATAAAGTTGGAACGTACGTCCAATTGTTATAGCCAACATACTTTCATCGCAGGTCATCGACACAGTTATTAAACTCCATGGTGCCTTTTTTCATTACCTTTTTTTTTTGTTCGAAAGTGAAAATTGTTTCACATGCTTACATGTAAGAAGAGACCTACTTTGCATGCCGAATATTTCCTCAGTGAAAGTGGTTATATTATAATATATATTATATATATACGCAATCTAAATGTGAGGTGATGTATATTATATTTAGATTGCATATCACAATTTTTTTTACCACAGTGAAATAAAAGCGCCTTAAAGTTGTAAGTAGCCTGGAGACATCTCCACATTTTAACACATGTTAAACTTGATAGATTTTTGTAGTTTCACGGATATAGAATTTCTAAATGTATATGTTTCAGTATTGATCCAGTGACATCTACAGACCGCAACACGTTTCTCATCCTAAAAAAAATGTTAATATTACGATATCTACGCAATTTGTGATGTTATTGCGTTATGCTAATGAGCTTTGCTGCTAAAGATTATTTTAAGATTAGAACAAAGAAAATGCTGTATTATATGACCTAGTAACTAGTTTTTAATGGAGAATAGGTATTTTATTCTTTTAAGTTACGATATATCAAATCTGCTAGCATATGTCATATACCTATGTATATACATGTGTCAGGAGATTTGGCAAAAAAAAATTACACAACTGGTGGCGTGTTTGTCTAGTTGTTAATGAATCTGATTGCAAGCCAGTGTTCATGGGCTCAATTGCCACATAGGGCCAATAATTGTGTAATTAGCAGGATATTGGTTTTGCGTCTTGTTGTACTTTATCTATTTTATGGGTAGTGGGTAACCTGTCGTTGTGGGTAGCCTCTTGCTGGAGACCATGGTTATGTCTATGGTCCAAAGCTAGAGTGCGTGTTATATATTAGCAGTATTGCATACCAAAGAAGCTACGGAACGGTAACGGGAGAGAACAAGCACTCTCGTCTCACAGAGGATGCACTAAGCGCCGGAGAGCGCAGACCTCCGACCTTCATGGGCGCTGGCCTGAGGCGGGCTGACCTTTCCCCTAGCTGAAGCAGGCCTAAGATGGTGGTGTGACGTGTTCCACACGCCTATCTGATGTGGGAGGGGGGGGGGGTAAGGCGAGTGGTCAATGCCAAGGTCTGCAGGGATTTCCGAAGGCTTCCTTCTTAAGGCGTCCCGGGTCCCCTGCAATAGACCCACTGTGACGGAACACCGTGTTGTTTAGTCAGTTCGAGTCCGACATACCTCACCCCCGCTGCGGTGAGGTCATGACCCTGGAGGTATCCACACGGAAAAATGCTTAGTTATCAGTGGTCTGTTTTTTGTTCTTGTTTGAAAACTTACATGATTTAGAAAATCAACATGAAGATAGGACGACATTAATAATTAAAATTAAGTTATTTCTTCAAAAAATGTTGTTGACGTACAAATTGGTTGTCTGATGTCGTCGACTAACAGGGTAATTCGAGAGTCCGTGGCCATTAGGCGCGCAAACATCGAGCCGACGACCTCACACACACACCGACGGTGGGATTTGTGTATATAGTGTGACGATACCATGAGAACCTAATGAAACTGTCGAATATTAAAATATTAGAATGACACAAAGGGAAATGTAATTTCGTAAGTTGTTGATTGTTGCGATAATACTCCCGTTGAGAGAGTAATCTCTTGACCAATCACTATGTGTAACAACAACAATCGACCAGAAATATGTCGCTGTTTTTTTTTTCACTTTGGAATTATTATATATCAGATGCCAAAATCCCAATCAAAAAATCAAAATCATTTATTTAAATTGAATCAATCATAGCTATTTTTAAATTGTCAAGAAAGAGACTAAGTCAGTCTTGAAGCTAGTTGCCTGTTCCAATACGTAGATACTACGGAGAAGAACAAGCAAGAAACTCCAAGGAGAGTGTCTTTTTCAAATATTTTACATAAATTTCTTGTAACAGTTCATAACCGCACATAAAATAAAATAAGGTATGTGATGTGATGAGGTATGTGTAAGGTATGCGAGAGCCATCATCCATCTCAACCATATCAACCCACGCCACCATTGGCAGGACTTCTAGGCGAGCATGACATACTCAGAACTGCCAGGATGTTGTGCTTTTGCTAATCTAAATTTCTTTTGAATAATACACTCATATCGTAATACACTTATATCTTTCACATCGTTTTATAAATAGATGTATATTTTTTCTTACGTACATGTTTTCATAAATATACTGACGAGGCACCCTCAGGATGCTAATTTCCTTCAATAGGAGATAGGATAGGATTCGTGACTACGTATATTATAAATGGCAGTAATCGCTCTCTTTTGCAGAATGAAATTTGACTCCATATCTGCAGCCCGCCTCCACAATAAAATACCATAAGACATGATACTATGGAAATAACTAAAGTAAACTAGTGTAAGGAACCCAAAAAGAAGGGTGCCATTTTGATATGTTATGTGTCATTTGAATGGTCTAACATTATGTTATGTTGTGTTTTGAGATGTTTAAGGGGTCACTATAACGTTAAAGGCATATTATTTTAAGCACTATTTATCACTATTTATCTAACAAAATAAACGTGATTACAGCTCATAGTCTCACAATATTTCCTATTTAATACGCTCGTTCGTCGCTTGTTAGGAATATTTTAAATATGCTTGTTCTGTAAGTTTTTTTTTATAGTCAGGTAAGAAATGCAATTCAATTACTGGTTACTGGCAGGACTTGTAAACAAACCACCCAACCACTCAATTACCATCAGAGACCACAAACTGAAACTACTCCAAACGTAGGATTTTAGTTTTGCTGGAGTGGACATATTGAAAGTAATGTAGAAGTTGCATAACCCACCCACCCACGTGTTATAACTACGGTTTCTTATCTCTCATATCTTATCTATTTATCGCAAATGAATATGAATTAATTTATTTCCGATAAATAGCGATAAACAGTCATATTTCTGAAGACGGTTTTGCAAATTAATCGAATTTGTTTGAAATATTTCTAGTCAAGCAAGCAAGCCTAAGTCCCGTCTCATAGTTCTCTGATAGAAGTTTCATTTGTTCAACTATTGACCTCTGATCACCTTTTTTTTACTTTGCATTTTAATCAGAGCTACTAAAGCAATAGTCTCTTGCTATTATAGTCACGCGCCTGCGAAAAATTGAGCCTGCAAATTGAGTTCCCGTGGCTGATTTCACAACCACTTATTCGGCATGTTTGTATATAATGTGAGATGTAATCGGACGCGAGATGTAATTACTTAGTTAAATGATAATGAAACTGGTTCCTTAAGCTTTTCGAAAGTTTAAGAAGGACTTGAATATCGACAGCGGTGTCAGTATACTGCAGTATTGATGATCATTTTATTGTTATTTCTACATTCCTTATCTTGGTTTAAATATTGAAAAGAAGTAATTATACCAATTAGCTAGAAAGTAAAGTAATGGCCCGTCTTCTGAAAACGGGTCACTTGTCTCTCTATCACATCATATCTATCATCTATCACAAGTAAACCTATTGCAAGTTACCACGGCATACCTAGGAGGGATGCTTCCAGGAGACCCCTGCAGACTTTGGCCGCCACTTTTGCGCGCGGGCACACCGTATAGTACTGGGCCCCCTCTTCAGTTTCATTTTATTTGGTGCCAGTGCTCATGAAGGCCGGAGGTCGTTCTGTGTTCTCCAGAGTCGCCGTAGTGTATGCTCATTTGATAACATTATTGTTGTCACCCCCGTGTCGCCTACAATCACTTTGTTATTAAATATACATATATTTATAATGAAAAACATGAAGTTGCTAGCTACGAAAGAAATGAGATGTTTTTCATTAGTCTGATTAAAATTTATTAACAGGTCGATTTAAATAATTATGTTTTTGTCGTATTCGCTTTTATACGTGGATGCTTTAAAAGAAAAAAAAAAAGACTTGCTAAAAAAAAGGAAAACAGTAAGCGAAGCTGCGGGTTACGCTAATATAATAATAAATAATATATCTATGTATATAATAAAATATAATATGTATAGGTATAAATTATAAATGAAATGGCTTCAAACACATAAAAATTCAAACACTACATATAATTTCAATCCCTAAAAGAGCTCCTATTTATGATTAGGTACCTGTAACTGACTTCAATGAATGTATAATATAATTAATTGTTATTAGTTTATTTTATTATTGAACGTTCCCTTTGATACACACTCAATTAACATTGAGATACTATTGATAATGATATTTAATTTTACAGTAGCAGTGTTCCGAAGTCAATAATCGTCTATATTAGATCAATAAAAAAGCCGTAACTCCACTGTGAAATATATTTTGCAATCATCCAGCTGTTAATTAAAATTAATAACTCTAAAATAGACAGCACTGAAAACATTTCTTGTAATTGCTATGGTGTTACGGATGGTTTACGGTTCAGCTTAACATTAGAGAAAAGGTATGAGGAGAAGAAAACAGGTACAATATACATTTCAGATCTAAAGAAGTTAAGAAATTTTGAACTGATCTTAGCAATGTCGCATGACATTTTCGTAGTTTGAAGTAATTACTAAATTGAATTGATCTTAAGTAGAAATGCGATTCGAAAAACAGAACGAATCAACTGAATTACACAAATAATTTTATCATTGTGATATTAAACTGATCCGTACAATACCATGATTTACGTTTGTGATACTAAGTTTTGACCAAAAGACGACTGAATAAATCTAAAGAATTTGTATATTTTTTCGCGTTGTTTTTTTAACGAACTTCCAAGGGACAAATGTACATACATACATACATATATACATAAACTCTCGATCGTGTTTTAATCCCTTAGTCGTCATTTACGGCACCCACGGGAAGAGAATGGGTGGCCTCATTCTAGTCGATCGAGAACCTCACTGCCAAATGCAAAATTCGATTCTTTTGATTGACATAATTATTGATGTATTTGGTTATCTACATATCAAGCTATTTTTTAAAAACATGTTCCGATTATAAAAATGAAATAGATTTTACATTCTGCTCCATTTCTACTACGAATCTACAATAGTAAAAGCAATTGTTTATTTAAGTTTAAGTCTTAGTAATTATCATCATAATCATCACCATTTTTACCACCATTATCGCAGTTTATTGTGGACAGGGTGCTATGGCGCACGTTGGGAGAGGCCTATGTCCAGTCTTAGTAAATGTTATTGAATAATTTTTCATGACCTTTGGTCTATGGTCGTACTAAAACCTGGGGAGCTTTCCATAAATAAAAATACAAGTAACCCATGCACAGGACATAGCCCATCGAATCAGCAGGCTGAAGTGGCAATTGGCTGGCAATATTAGCCTCAGAATTGAAACCGTTGGGGTAAAGGGAGTTCCTGAGTGGAGACCGCGTCTCGGCAAACGTAGTGTAGGACGTCCACAGGCCAAGTGGAGTGACGATTTCAAATCGCGATCGCTATATATTTATAGAAAATCGAAGTAGCGTGCAATGCGAGAGGCCTGTGATGTCCAGCAGTGGACTGCGATAGGCTGATGATTATGATGATGAACCCAGCACATGTTTATAACCCAACAAATTATCAGTGCACTTTAAACATTGCTTATGAGATAATTATTACATCAAGTGCCTCGATGACCGATTTTCCGCACTGGTGTCATCAGGTGGAGTATTATAATTTTCACTTCTAGTTCAGACTTTATACTAAAGGTTAAGTTGATATTAACTTTTATATTATTAACTTTCTTTGATGATATGACCGAATGTTTTAACTGAATCGTTGCACATTATAATTAAAACCTTTACTGAAACGAATACAAGTTGCAAAAACTATGTACATGTATTTATGATTACGTTTCGTAGGTAAAAAAATCGTGTAAGTAAAACATTTTGAACCGGGTAACAAAGCTTGTCTGTGAGCGATTTGGTTACTATTCGCATAAATCCCAAGCACTAAGAAAATAACATGTCAAGCATCGGAATGTTACTGAGTATGCCGTCATTTGTTTGCTGATTACCTTTATCACGAAGATAATGAGACGAATTGTTATTTTTAATACCAGGTGATAAAATATGAGATTAATTATGCCTCCTAAAGGTCGTTTCTAGAAATATATAATTGTTGGACCTGTTGTACTTACAGCTAAATACGAGTAGCAATCCAGCATGGTAGTGATCATGCTGGATGGCTGGATGAATGCTGGCATCAACCGCCCTAAATCAGTTTAACAATACCTAAAAAATGTACATCAATATAGAGATGTATATTTTGTAATTGTTCTTGGTATAACTAATAGATAGATGTATAGATACTCTTTATTGTACACGTTAGGTATCAAACAAAGAACATAACAATAGATGAGTACAAATGGCTGTCTTATCACAATCTGCGATCTCTTCCAGACAACCTGATGGTACTATACTGCAAAGTATTAGGTAATAGTGGTGCACAAGGAGTAAAAAAAAAGAAAAGGAAATAAAAACAAAAAATAAAACAATAATAAACTAAAAAATAATAAAATAAGAGATAGAAAAATGAACAACTGAAACTAAGTAAAAACAAATTACAATTAAAAACAGGTAATATATACATATATGTATATACACATACATAAATATATGCAATAAACAATTATTACTGAGATAGATAGTGATCCTTGACAGTGATCCTTGACGAGCTTCTCAAAGGCAGCTAGTGATTGAGCCTAATAAACTTCGCCTCACAAAATGATATATAATGTAATATGGTATATAATGTGTCGTCAATGACAATAGTGATGTAGTTTGGTAGAACAAAACTGTGTTAGCTACTAACATGTATGGTTTTGAATTACGAATCTTAGTTCTCTTATCCTAATTATTATTAAAAATATACAATTATTGTCTAAATTTTCTTTATCGACCGATAATAGGCACAAAAATCCTTATCAAATGTATATCATAAATGTTTAAGAGATTTCCATAACTGTGGAGATTTCATTGGCATAAATTCTCTACGGCTATAGCGATTGAATTCTCTATGGTACAACATTAATAATCTGTATCATTTGAATGTTTAACTTCAGCTAATAGACATAGTTGTTGACGGTACAGTCTCCTTAGAAAGTCGAACTGAATCGTGCTTTTTGTACTTGTGAGATGACGCATTCGTCGCCTAGTTGCAATCTTTGACAGATGATTAGCGAGTGGAGGCTGAAGCACCGTTATACACATTCAGAACACAATACAAATCGAAAAGTTCGCAAGGTTTTCAATCGCAACTCACTCGCAATCTTTTGAGAAAATTGCTCAAGGTTTGTTCATGGCCTTCAGAGGCTAAATTAGCTATGATACAAGGTTACCTATTAACTTCAGAATATAATTCTTATATTTTAAGCTAATTATCGCACAACCCAATTTTATTTACAATTCGGATTGGTATAAGTAATTACGTAGACTGATAGTTATTTTAAAGTAATCAACCGCTGTAGAGCATTGAACGATCTTTGACTAGTAGGTATTGAAGTTGGGATGTGAATAAAAACTCATTTGTTCCATTTTCGTATGTTTTATGCATTTTAGTGTAGGTTTATTTAAAACTAAAATAGGCTAAACATGCCTTTTAGGCAGCGTCTCAGAGACTAACTGGAAATGTCCCTTGTTTATTTTCTATTTTGATATATGGGTTGGGATTATTGTTCAAAGCAATTTGCCTCTATAAGCTTTCTACGGAATTGACTTGTCTGGCGGCGTTTGAATTTCCTGATTACATTGAATCCGCAATGCAAAACGTTATAAATAGGCGGTAAGTTTGTTTCATCATAAGCCTCGACTTTCAAGTAATTTATCTTCGTAGCAGAAGCAAGGTATCAAAGAATTTAAGTTATTGTTTTGCATTTAATATTCGACATCGTTGTACATGCGATAAACGCAATTAAGTTATAATAACTAAATCTTAAACCTACTGCGAGAGTATTAGCGTTCGATAATATTTCCAGGCATAGCTGACCGTTTAGGCGTTTTTGCAAATCTTGTAACAAGGAAGAAAATGTCGTTTCCATTCATTTGTCAAATTAAATAATAAGTATATCATTCACTAATTTCTAAACATTACCTAATCTTTTAGTATTACCGAAATACAAAATAAGCAATGTGTTTGCAATAATTGGCAAACATGACATGACTTATCTACATCTTAAGATATAGTTCATTATGTTATAGCATTGTTTTCACATTCAATAAACTTTTAAGGCATATAATACTGAATGATACATTCAATCAGAGTTAATAATCAATAATTATTAATAATTAATAAGTGGTTATGGTGCAGTTTACAATTTTCTCTTCGAGCCCTATAAGCGAATCTATTATCACGATTGTACCAGACAGGCGGCAGACGAGAGAAAGGCGTGACGTAGTGGCTCTTGGTACGAGGTTCGAGCCGGTGCATTGATCTTTGGCTACGTGAAACCTAGAAAGGTTACCGATGGTTCCGCGCAGTTAAGGTTTCTAACATAACTTGTCATTTATTTCTTTAAAACGGTTCGAACAACATCGTAAATGCTTCGTCGACTGGTCAAATTTGAAATAAAGATAAATAAAGCTCTATCTATCTTAGTATATAGATTTCAGCAAAGACTATATCGCTCTATCTGTCTGTTTGCTTGTCTGCGGCGTAATAATTTTATATAGTATATATATTTTATTAGTATAGACGCTAAAAACATCTTCGTGTAAACTGAGCAAAATTTAAGCTCATTTAAAAGTTCCTTTAGTGAGTTTGCTGGCGTGCAAGAAATACATAATAGTTCAATGTTAAAGGTTAACGGTTGTAGAACTTATAGCAGTAAAAAATATTTTTAATGGTATTTTCTTTGGTTTACCACGCACCAATATTGCTATTCCCTATTTAGTTATAAACCTCTTTGTTTGACTACCTTTGTTTTGCCCTTGTTCAATCATGGTTTTGGAAATAAATAATAAAACATATTTTTTTATAACAAGTTTTGAAATACAGAATCAGGTCATGCTTATAATAAATGTGCAACGGCATCGGCACTGTCCTCAAAATTGACATGACATGTGTCCTCAAAATTGCAGCTCAATCGACGCAGGTAAGCTGGTCAAATGAAACGTGCAAGATCTGACCTAAACAAACATTACATTACCAGTTGAATAAAAGATTGTAATAACTACCTTTTCTGGGTAACAAATTCTCCATTCATCACAAGTTAGATTAACCATAATGCTTATTAGTGGTTATTGTTATGTGCCACGGCTATAGCGACATCTTGGCTTTAGGCTGTTACTCACAAACAGTATAACAAAAAATCTTGAATATATATATAATATCTATAACAAAAAAAAGGGCTTAGATAAGCCTCTTACATAAAATTACAATAAAATTTTAAAAATGAATTTAATTGATAAATTCATTCATCTTATTTTATTATTGCGATTGATGAAACTCAATGATTAATCTTGTGAATGTTACACTTTATCAAGTAAAACAACATTTGAAAGGCAATTACAAACATTTTCTTTTTATTTCCGTTTTCACTCGAAAATCTCTACGCCTTCAGGCTCTTGCGCAGCTACGATATATTATTGCATAGAATATACGAACATGAAAGATTACACAACAAACATAGTCAAATAAAAAATAGTAAAGATTCGATTTTTCACTTGTGTGCGTTAGACATCGCTTGTACCAAAGATACCAAAGCTTGCATAATATACAGGCTACTCCTAAACTGTAAGAACATCCATTGGCCGAAATACATTTCTTTTTAAATTCTACAATACAGGCAACAGTGGTGCATGGCCTTTTCGATGAAATAGAATTATTAGATACTGTTTTTCGCAAGTAATCGAAGTACTAGACCGGTTTATTGTGTACTAGCGGCATTGAGTGTGCCCAATAGCCTGTGACAATATCGCCGATTGTACAACTAGTCATTCTACTATACCTAATAGAATGGGTAAATTGAACATCTAACTGCGCAGTCGTTGGCGTTTCTATACATACTAAACTGATAAAGCTAACCAAGGAAAACGGCAATTTTGTACAACAATACAGCATTTACAATGAACCAATATCTTTAAATTATAACGTAGTGCCGTGCGGTAAGCAATTTTTGAAATAGAAAATGTAGATTCACCGACATTCACATTTCAAATGTCGAACTCTGATGGCGATGTAAATGTTTTTAGAAAACCGCATTCACAAAATGCGACCTGAAATTCAAAAACTACAAAACGCCTTTACACTTCGATTTAGTTGCTGAGTTTTCATATCCATTCGTTATTCCAGGTTAAATGCACACTATCACAACAGAGCACCGTTTAAAAATTTGTTCAATAGTTTTTAAATTTAGCCCAAACAGAAACACGTCTCCTTACCTGTACTTCCAGTTAAACTAAGTAAAGAGTATAATTATAATCTAATAAGAGTTTGATATAACTTTTTTTTTGTAATGACTAATGACTCTTACTGTTTTTCCCTCAACAGTCTAAAATAAACTTAATTACCATCATGAGAAGGTGCACTAGACGTAATCAAGTACTTTGGATCTTGACTTCTATTTCAAATCCCTGTAATCATATTCATTTCTATGGACAGACACTAAGATATTATGCCCATGTTTCTGACCGACCTCAGGAATGTCAAATGACATGTATGTACAAAAAAACTAATCAAATAAAGAAAAATTGAATATCCTTGAATTCTCTGAAGCCTACTCTCCAAACAGTGTTTACGTATTGGTTTTCTAAGGGGATATATCTCAAAATGACGAATGAGAAAAAACCTGTAAGAGAAATGTTTCCTCGGTTTTTATTGCCTTGCGTTATTTTTATTTTCTGCCGTTACTGTAAATATTCAAAAAGAAACAAATGCAAGGTCACATTACAGATCAAGTTGAAGGCAACGATAAATCGCAGCGCGCGCAACTACCCGCGCAAGTTGCACAGTCTGATAGATTGTATGTAGGCGCTGCACGCCATGAGCGAAAGCTTACGATGTTTATTGATTTATTGTTAATTATATTTTCTTTATATTAAATACGTTAATAATTTCAGATTCTAGTCTGAAGTGTAAAAGCACTAATACAATATAAAGAGGCGCATTGCCTATACCGTTAGACTAATTGTACATGATAATTTAAAATTCATGTTCTACCGTCTCTGCATAACCTGAACGGGAATAGGAAGTGTTCTTAATTATATATGCAAATATGTACATATGTATTAAGTGCAAAGAGTGGTAAATGCATATACTTTATTATTTTCTAATTAGTAGTTTTTGTTTTCAATGAGTAAAAAGGAAAAAACCTTTATAAGGGTACTGAGAATACAGACACGATTGAGAATACAAATTTGAATAAATGTATTTCCTTCATATTTATTTACGATCATATTGTAAAATCAATTTATTAATCATTGATTCTCATAAACTTACACTGCACACCAACAGAAACGTGTTTACACATGCACTCCACGAACAACAATGATCTACTAATTTACTTCTCAATTAAAAAGTCACGGATGGAGAGATCCGATGGCATTCTTTACAAGAAAGGAATATTGTAATAGAACAATCATTGAAGCTTTTACTAATTTTATGTAGGTTTTTTTAAATAATTACTAGAGATCAATGGGTTTGATCTTGAAGGTAGCCTTATAGGAAATACCGGTATGCTGAGGTTAGTCTCGATACTTCAACCGAAGCGATGTATTAATATGATTGTGACTTCCTTGACTTACCTCGTAATAAATGTCCTTAGGTGTCCAAGTTATATTGATGGCTTAACGCATAGCCTCAGAGTATCTGCATATGTTTATTGTAGTTCTAGTTTCCTCAACATCTGTTAATTCAGCATTATGTTCATTAAATTACGTTAGACCTGGGCAGTATTCAATTTAAAATAATCGGAATAAGATATTTTCCCTCCATAAAATTTATATTTTGTAGTTAGATTACTAGCAATACGTCGGTGAAAACTGCATCCATGCAGTAGTTTTGGCATGATGCGTGTGCAAACAGACAGACAGACAAAAATGCTAATAACTGTTGCCTTGGCTTAAAAAGACTGGATTAGTTAAATATTAGTTTGTTTTCAATATCTATACAATTTTTATCTACAGGGTGTCCCGAAATTCAACGTCCAACGGCAAGCGAAGTCCATCTAAAGATAAATTTAAATGGATTTTTTTAAATATTTTATTTAAAGGTGTCATACAGTCAACTACTGCCGTTGGATGTTGAATTTCGGGACGCCCTGTATGTTTCTTACTTGATAAATTTAGACGGGTCACCTGATGGTAAGTGACTACCGCCGCCCATGAACACCCTCAACTCAACGTCTGTATTACGCACGCGTTTTCGATAATAATGGAGCTTTCAAATGTTACCTATTATTTATATATTAGAAAAATCTGCCATCTTTTTATTAGTAAAAATGTTTATTATGCAATGAAACAACACTTCATATTTAACGTACATTTTTGAATCGTTACTTTTTGACATATGTACGTGTGTTTCTACCGCTGCGTTTCTCAGATCCAGAAATAATATCAATAACTTTATAAGTATTATACTAATAAATTTTCTTTCAGCTCGCCAAAATATTATGCCAGCCTAGTTAAAGGTTGCGCAGCTTTTTTTGATCAAAGTTTCCATTTGTATTATCGGAATTCGGAGTGGACGCGCCCACATTGGAGCCCGTGTAACTATCTAGCTCGATTCGATCGGATTTTCTTTATTGTAATTTATAGTTGGTTGGCGGGACGTGTAATAGATTTATGATTATATTTCGCTATTCCTATGTTGATAAGGGATAACTTTGATCATAAATAAAATTGTGGCATTGTTCCTTTCATCTATTAAGATAATCGATCATTGCTAGCAATACTTTATTGTTAATTTTTGCTTCATATTATAATTTAAATTGACGACATAATAAATTACATAAAAGTATAGTATATAAATTATTGTACTTTATTTTGGGTCGGAGTCCTTTTTATACTTTTAAATAAACAAGAAGTATTGTGTGAAACATAATGAATTAAGGTTTTTTTCTTTTCAAATATTAATCTGTTATGTTCTCGTGCTGTGTAGAATTTTCTCGATCGTGGAATACAAAGCTTTTTAATACTTGATTTCTACTGTCAAATTCTTAAAAAAAAAAATTAAAATATATATACCAACATAATTATACACGTACTACATTTATTAGATTGTAAGCCTTATAATCTATTATACTATTATATTTATGTATGTTCTTTCTTTCTTTTTTTAATATTAACCAGATATTTTGTGTTCATCGCGATAATTTAGTTCACTGTTGTTTAGGATTAAATAGATTATATGTATATAATTATGAATACTTCGTCAACAAACTTATCTCTCCATGCTTATATGGTGTCGGGAAAGGTCAGCGTTGATGTCACTCCACCGCCACCGCCATTAGAAAGAAACGATAAAAAATATAAACTCAACTTTGTTGTCTTAATTAAATTATAAACATTTATACATAACTATCCTCACGCCTAAATATATCCCCGAAGGGTAATGTGAAAGGGTTTCAAATGCCTACTCTCACTCACTTAACAGGGGCGAGCCTGTGGCCGTCACCTGGCACCGTATGACTGTATTTATACCGTCTGATAGATAACAGGCTAATCCCTTAATCGTATTTTACGACACCACGAAGAGATAGGGTCGTTCGATTTTGCTCCACCGAGAACTACGAGGCAAAACAATTAAGTATTCCTTAAGAGCCATCGTTCATCAGAAGCCGTCAAGTATTACATGAGGTAGTACATTGGAATTATTGGATTTTCGACAATTCTTAACTTGATCCACCGCAAACATCTATATAAATATTAAATTTGATTTATTTTCGACTACCATTTTACACAAATTTACAATATTAAACTTCTCAAAATATTTTCTCGACCTTCTTTACATTTACAAGAAATATAGCATCAGTCAAATAAATGGCAACATTTGCATGAAAAAGCGTAATAAAGTCGACTGAATCACTGATCTATCTCCACGATTTCACTGAATAAGACTTGGGTCACAAAGTATGCAATGTATCCTAATTAAATTTACCGCGGCCGGGTGGTTTGTAGTCCGCGTTTATTTTGTCGAGTTATTTATAGAGCTTTAGCGTCCTCGAACAACACGACAATACAACCTTTTTAAGAATTGCACTCACACTTGTGTATTCTACTTGTTTTGTGGTACCGCAACTGTTGTCGGAATGTAGAAGTTATCTTGAATATATGTGGCATGTCTGGTTGTTATGCTGATTTATTCCAGAGACAATGTAAAGAACCTCAAAAGGGATTGTTGTTTTATTAACTTTGCAAAACATGATAAGTCACAAAAAGCAAACAATCCTCAACCCCTGGAGTATCCCGCCATAAATATCTCACAACAAAGAAGTCTTGATTGGTTCTTTCAGAGCTCTGAGCAGAACTTTGTATTGCCAGTTACCTAAATATTTATGTATTAAAATTTACGTACGTAAGTTTCTAATCACTTATTATTTTTTTTTGGCTAAGCTCAAATTATCACCATCTCGAAGATCCCTACATTTATATATAGGTCTATCCAAAGTTGCATTGCATTTTGCAGTAGGTAGGGGTAGTCAACTAAATCCACAATATTCCTAATGATAACAGAAGTAAATAAAAAAGAAGACTTACGAAGCGACTTCATGACAACTTAATAAAAATCTAAAAATAGCTCATTCTATGCAAAATGGCTAACTAGTATTAATAACTGCTTTGTTGACGTGACCCGATGGCGTGACAAGAGACGCCTCACGACGAATGAACCGATTTATCATCGTCCTGAATTACTTATCAAACAGTCTGACCTTGAGTATCCAGGCTAAACGGTTTTGTACCCATCGTTATTTCTAATTGGTCATGCGACGAAAAAAGTGTCGTAGATATTATATTACTTATATATTGATACAAAATCTTTTTGATTAACTGTCGGGTTGTTTTTTTTGTATAGAAAGTGACAATGAAATTTTCCCTAAAGGAATTTTGCATTTAATTTTACAACTGCTATTTAAGAGTACGCGGTGTTCTATTTATTTAAGCCTAGTACTGGACGTAGTCAAGTCTCATCTGCGTAGAAGAATTTTCTACTTAGCAGGTCTACGTCGACTATGAGACAATACGCCTTGTGGTTCACCGATGAGTAGAATAGGGCGACCCCATCTATTCTCGGTGGTCTCGTAAAAGGTGATTAAGGGATCGGACTGTTATCTATTAGACAGTATGTATACAGTCCTACAGTGCCCGGTTGACGGCAATGGGGTTGCCCACTGTTACGTTTTAGTGGTATCAAATTCTATTTGGCAAAATGTGGGTGTGTAATACACCTCTGACTACCCCGTAAAAGATGCACGCGTAAGCGTATGTGTCTAGTTTAACCGATAAGTAGTTTTTTTGCTAGGCAGAAAACATTACACTTTTACTTTGACTTTCGTCACACAAGGATCTCAGGAATTGCAGGTTATTGTTGCAGAGATACTTAATAGGACTGTCAGTGCACAAAGGCATTCATTGAATCATACTTATTTACTCTATCTGAGAATTAACTTCAGTGAGCAAATAAAGAGCATTCTCTGCACAACTTTTTATCGGCAATTACGCCAATATTGTGGGGGACGGTTTTCTATGAGACAGCAATCAATACTCGTGACACAAAAGAACCAGAGCCTACTGGCATACCGGTCTGTTTTCAATAACCAAACGAAGAGTATCCGTAGACGGTTTGTCTATGTTTTTTGACACAGTCCCTTCAAAATTTGAGTCGCGGTCCAGTGTTTCTAAACTTTCGATATTGACCTTTTTATTTAGGGATCGACGTATCGAAAACCGTATTGCTTAAGTCTATAGAGAGCAGGGTTGTACATACATATATGTATGAGACGCGACATCTGTCTGCTACTCAGCTGGAAATAATTTCTCCGTTATGTCTCTGTAGAGTAGAATAGTCCCACCCCCTCTTCCCATTGGTGTCCTAAAAGGGTACTAATTGATCGGACTGTTATCTATCAGACAGTATATATACAGTCATATAGTGCCCGGTTGGCGGCTATAGGCTTGCCCCCTATTGCCTTAGTGGGACCAAGTTCTAATTGGCAAAATGCGGGTTTTCGAACGACGTATCGAAAACCGTATTGCTTAAGTCTATAGAGAGCAGGGTTGTACATACATATATGTATGAGACGCGACATCTGTCTGCTACTCAGCTGGAAATAATTTCTCCGTTATGCATGTTTGTTTCCTTTTGTCCCATACAGAATATTGTGTCGTGCTTTGGCCGCCGTCGAATTGTATTCTTAAGAATGGGTTGTTTTGTTTCATTGACAAGAATAAGAACATATTTAGATTTTTTACAAACCACTCAATGTCAAAAAATATACAAAATAATATACTAACAAAAAAACAAAAGTACCATACACAGATACTCGGTATGATTGATAATGATTTTGACGATACTTATAACTATATACTATAAATCTTTTTTTTTAAGTAACTCATACATACTCATGTATGTATGAGTTTCATTTTAGAGGTTCATCCCTAAAACTATTTTTGTCAAAGAATATACACTTACAGTGTAAACGAACGAAGCCATAGACGACAAACTGTTTGTTTAACATTAAGTAATGGTTCTAAAGTACTTGCCTATCTATATTTACACCTTCAAGCGTGAACATAAATAATTTATTATTTGGAATTTTCTTAACCGTTTACTAATTGTTGTCTAAGTGCAGGAGTCATTAAGCAGTCATCGGACAGCAACATCCTAATGTTTAGTCAATTAGTCGGGGGGTTTGAGAGTGATTCATCGGTTCCTAGGTTTTAGGATCCCTGTAGATGTTGATTGTACATAACGGTGTCACAAATATGTCTAGAAGTTGAGATTGCTTTTATATAATTATATGACGTAGTAGAATAAACAATTAGTTAAGCAATATTGACAGTAGTTAACAATTGCTTTAAGTTGATTTGAAGACATCTGTCTTTCCTTTAGCAATTCTACGATGTTTATACAGACACAGTCAGAAGCATAGACAAATGTTGTGATTCCACTGGGTAAGAAACCTTGTACTTTAAAGTCTGCTCGTTTGTCCGTCTTATAAAAAAGTAAGCTGTGTGGTTCTCTGTAGAGTACAATAGTCCCACCCCCTCTTCCCATTGGTGTCCTAAAAGGGTACTAATTGATCGGACTGTTATCTATCAGACAGTATATATACAGTCATATAGTGCCCGGTTGGCGGCTATAGGCTTGCCCCCTATTGCCTTAGTGGGACCAAGTTCTAATTGGCAAAATGCGGGTTTTCGTGATCGTATTTGTAAAAAAAGTGTAATGAAGTGTTTTTTAGATTTCTCTTTGAGGTCAAGTGAAATACTAGGTACTATTGCTAAAGTATTGTAAAGCTTTAAAATTAAATTTGTTTGTTTAGAAAGACTAATTTTAGACTTCGTGATATGATATAAATGCCTTTATAATAATTGTTCATCTGAATTGTAATCCTAATTATGAATTGATAGTTTGTTCATGAGAGATATTTTTAGCAAGTTACCTACGTATTATCTGAGGTTAATTAATAGAACGACTATTTCAAACTATTTTTGTTTTGAAAGATTATAAAAGATTTTTTTTAAAAAAGCAGTTGACAGTTTTTTTATTGTTTATTTGAATAGGAGTTTGTCTTTCAACTCCCCTGATGAGGATGAAGACGAAGATGGTACATACACGAATATTCAAGAGAAACCTCTTTACTCTAAAACGTTCCAGGATAATAGTTCTCAGGAATAATGCAAATAATAAACATCGTCTTGGTGCCAATTCGCTGCTCGTGTTTATATTTTTTAAGGAGTAATTTGAACCGATACGACCTTCAAACCTTCAAGAAAATACTGCTCCACTCACACTGGCCGGCAACGCACTTGTGACTCTTTGAGTTGCGGGTGTCCATGGGCGGCGGTAGTCACTTACCATCAGATGACCCGTCTGCTCTTTTGCCCCCTATCGCATAAAAAGAATGCGGTATATTTGTTATTATGAGTCTATGACTATTAAAATGCTCATTGGATTGGATGTAGTGTAATTATATTCGAAATGTTACCTTTGGTCTGTGCAGTTTTTATGTTTTATTAAAAAATATTTTATAAGCTAAGCTATATTACCGTAAATAATATACCTTAGTTGGCATGAATTGATAGATTTTAACAAGATTCGATCGATTTAATTACCAGAGCTGTCAGGTTTAACAGTGTTTAGTGTTTAAACAGTGGTAGAGTAGTTCTTAGGCACGAATGGGCCGCCTCGACCGCGCGATGCCATGACCTCAGAGACAACGGTTGAAGCATCGCCAAATCAGTTAGGTGTCCAGTTGTGAAGTAACGGAGTGAAGTTTACGGAGGCCCAACTCTCCCTCTCCTCTTTCCTCTCCTCTCATTCCATTACGACTCTTGAGTTGCAGGTGTCCATGGATGGCGGTTGTCACTTACTATCAGGTGACCCGTCTGTTCGTCTGTCCCCCTTATAACAAATAAAAAATAGGTTTAATCCGTAGGTAGGTGCGTCGAATAATAACTGCAGGTCCAGGTAATATATATTTTTAAGAGAATAATATAATATAAGTGTTTCTTAATGTAAGACAATGTTAATGTTTAAACGCATAAAGTGCAATATATAATTTTACAAAAGTCCGTCTGTAATAAAAGTGATCTCACGAAACTTCAAACCATATTATTTTATTTTACTAAAGATTTCGCCGACCGCTTCATCTGCATGTTTGTATTTCGATGTTTATTAATCTTAAACCTTAATCCTAATCCTGTCACCGATACCAGAAAAATACATCATTTTGCACATAAATAAAAACGTTCAGTATGTCACTTTTACGGTATTGACTTATTTTCTGTATATTTTACATTTACGTAAAATTTTATTTTATATAGCACAAGAATTCTTGTGACTAATAAGAAAAGAGTTAACCTTGGCCTTCGTGGAAGCTTCCTTTGCCTGGAACCTAAAATTTAAACAGAGTCAATTTGGAAATCACTGTAAACGAGTCTTCTAGATTAAAAATAACTTAACAAAAACAACAATACAATAATTTCATTTGTTTTTAATTAAAACATCGTTACGGTAAACTATAGACGACCGCAAGATATAGAAATGCAACATCGTACTTTACAAACAGACTTCTAGGACCTAAATCCATATTAGACTTACTTATCTTCTATTCAAATACAATTAAGCAACTGAATCACGCGTCACGTACATAATAGAGAATGGCAGCGCGACGCCACGGAGGTGAGCGAATGATTCACCAGCCGACCCTGGGGGCTTGCGTAGCCACCATGATTCATGCATTAACTGTTTATTGCTTGTCGACCTGTCAACTGACACGTGGATGAACCGCTTCGCCAAATTAAGCGAGACTATAATATGGTGTGATGACATTGCTCTACTCTGTAAGGTTCTCGAATTTCGTTTCGTTTATACTAGTATTAAAATTGTTTCAACATTTGGGTCAGATCCAGGAGACCAAATATTGTGAAGGTGACTTAGATGACTGGACCCCGAAGAATAATATCTCTTTGCAATAAAATTTATTTTATTTTTAAATATTGGATAATAATAATTTGTCACAAAGGTTTAATTAAAGTTTTCTCAGACTCGTTAATATGAAAGCATACTCTTATATAAAAAAAAAGCACTCCAATAATTCATCTATCATACTATTTTACCTCCTGAATAACTTAAAATACTCTTAAGTATTCTTTAAGGCATCAAACTGAAGTCGCACAATGATTTCGTACTTTAGCATTAGTATGTTTTGGTTCCTAGAAGAGAGAAATTTAAAAAAAATATTATATAATAATAGCTTTGAAGAATTCCACGTTCGTCATTCGCATTAGAATAATTTTAGGAGTGTTCTAATTAGTAGTAGTATTAGGCTTAAACTGCTTCGTTCTAATTTACATATTAATGTGAAATTCTTTATCGTATGCAAATTAAAAATGATCTTGCTAATACAGCCTATAAACGTTTGGTATTACAGTGTCGAACAGTGTTAAGCGTTTTATGGCGTTCTTGACCTCGGCAAATTCAACGCGTTTCGCGTTGAGTTCACTGCTACACCATGTATTATACAACTTTATAACACCTATATATAAATGGAACGAAACGATTACGCATGGGTTTGCTGAGATACTGACGAAATTAATACGGACCTACCTAAACTTTATAGGAAGATGTTATGTTTTATTTCACTTAATCGAGTAGGTACCAAATAAACATCGTGCATATTAATATTGGCACTCCAACCGCCCACTTCACTGTTCGTCATTAATACTCGAAGAAATAGAAGATAATCGTTTTTATATTTTTTCTACGAGTGAACGGAAGCTGTCTAAACAAACAGAATACATTACAATTCAAATTGACATGTGATTTACTGATTGCGGTATACGGTGATAGAATGTAAAGGAGACACGTTGTTTTGTTCTTAGATTTGTCCGACAAATGGTGATTGCACAATGGAAAATACCACAAATATTTCCGATAAAACTAATGTATAAACAAATTGAATTGAAAATGTATGGAATGATCCCATAATTCGTTCGTTTTTTCATACATACATACATACATACCTACATATATCATCACTCCTAAGGTAGGCATTAGCGTCTCAAAAGCCCACTTTATGGCATCCAAAATTTAGTTTTACGTATAAGGGGCAAGCCTATTGCTGTCGACCGGGTATGCCGGTTTGACTATATATGTATATACTGTGATGTAATAAAAACAGTCCGATCCTATAATAGCCTTTTAGAACACCCGTGGGAAGAGTTAGTGTTCCTTTTCTACACCACAGAACCACACGGCTTAGAATAGAATATCAATAGTAGTGTCCGTTAAGGATACTAAAGTAAGGCTACATAGCAGTTTCTGAAATCTTAAGAAGGCAGGTTAAAGGGTGTTTAAATAAAATGGAAATATCTCATTTTATTCAATCCGTGAACAATAAATTGTGGCAAATGTGAACCATTGTTTTATTGTATAAAATGGTATGCTTTTATATACAATAAACTATACATATTGCAGTTTTCAGAAAAACATACTTTTAAGACTAAATATGTTAGATTTTTTATCCTAGAAAAAAAAAGCAACAAAACCACTTTGGTGCTGTTTCTTACATTATTGCTAAGCGTCTGTTTCAGATATTTAGCCTATCAGAGATTTGTATACTTCGCAAAAATTAAAGAGATACAGTATGCCTAATGGATTCGATTAAGTATTTCATTCTTATATAGTAAAACTAAGAGGCTTTTACAGGTATTTCAAAATGTGTGAACATGCAGAACTTATTCGTATGTATGTACGTCTTTATTTCCAACAACGAAGAACACGGTTATTGATCGGTTTACTCTCCCAAACTTATAAGTATACAAACCCCATGAATGTCTCACTCACTCACAAGTAGATACTCCCTCTTATCTATATATCTTAAAACGCTAGGTCTTAATATTGAATTGTATTCTCTTCATTACCAAACTGCATTGACAATGCTTTTGCAATACACCTTAGAAAGTCTAAAACTTTTGCTACTTAGAGTCTAAAAAGGTTATCTAATCTAACATTTGTTGGTGGCGAAAGTTTTAGCCATCCATATTGTGTGTACAATAGAATACACACATTGGCACACACAGTAAATGACATACGATCATATTGTATACAAAAAACCGGACGTATATTTCGCATATCATTCAAAAACAACTTTTTGTGCCATGCGCCTGAGCACAACCAAAAAAAGGCATCTCATTGGGTACAGTTCACTCACTGACGTGACTCATTAATCCCGGTCCATTGACGGACTTCGTTGAAGATTCGGCCATGTTTGGTTTTGTAACTGTATGTGTAGTTTACAACTTTCTGCTCCGAAGGAGGGTACTTCAATTTATCATTAACGTGAATGTTTATGTTAAGTTGTTAAATATCTTTCGTATTTACATCATTACGAATGGCGCTAATATTTTTCGCCGCCTCGGCGTCGCTTTCTTTATAATTAATAACATTTCGATTTTTATGCTCAACAACTGATAACAATATTAAATAGTTGATTATTTTTATAATAAAATATTATATGATAAAACACAACATATAATGTGTTGTGTTTTTTATTTTAGAACTATATAATATTTGTTAATATTATATGACCTTTAAATGTTATCCATGCGAATTCGAATCCCGTCAACTGCACGAACTTAATCTTACGCCACGCCCCACCGCCCGCCCCGTCACCCAAATTAAATTTTATTAGAAAATGTTAGAACAGTTCTACGCCATCAATGTGCCTAATTCGTTTTTCATAGTTCACCATTTACATACTAACGAGTTACACCTTCATTAATATTGAGTTAGTCACCACCAATTTCTATTGCTTAGAATATAATATAGAGATAGATAGAACATCCTTTAAAGAATAACTCTATATTAATATATTCATAACTTTATTGAGATTTTAATATCGGTAATTTCATAACAAGTTGAAAGATAATGGACACGAACCAGTTTTTTCCTTGTTGAGGAAAAACATTGATATTTTCGTAACGCTTTCCTTGGTCTTTCCAGAGTTCTGTGTAAATTATGAAATATGTTTTGAATTATCATAGTAAGTTTTAAATCTTATTTTATCACATATATTTAGCGTTAAACCCCGTCCACCCCGTATCATTCCCGGCGCAAAGGTGCCCATAATGCTCGCGGCGTTGCCCCCCTGAATGGTGATGGCCATGTTTTGTACCAGGAACGAGCCGGAGTGGGAGTCACCACCGTTCTCCTTAATTTGACGGCCTATGTCCAAAATAAGGCCTCAGTCCCGGGTCTTTAGTTGCGATGGAAACAAAATGGTTCGTTTTTCAATTAAGAACCAATCAAAAGGATAATATAAAATATGGTTATTTTTATTTGTTTTCAAATTAAAATTTAAATGGGGAAAACACTACTCCATTGCGATTGGACAGTCCTCACTAATATTTTATGTGTATTTATATTTCTAACTCTCGTCCAAATGTACATAGTCATTCGCTTCTTTAGATCCGAAGCTATCTGACAATCGTCTGCTGATTCCTCATCTGTTTGTATCGTGCAAGTCTTGAATTATTCATGGTGGCTCACACCTTCGTAGGCTGTTAACGATCAGAACTGAGGGCTTGACAAATTGGGTCAACGGTGCCTTACCTTTTTTATTTCCTTTAATAAAATTTAATACTATATAAATTATTATTATTTATTTGTTGTTTTTGTTGTAGTTTATCAATTTAAGTTGAGCAAAGACGTTAAAAATCAAGTTTAAAAGCATGCTTCATGAATCTTTTTAGCATATGAACTGTGATCTATGTGGAGCATAATGGCTCATGCATCACGGTTATTTATTCATTTAACATTTGCTAAAGATATATAGCATGACACGGACTTGATGCCATAGACATTTTCTACCAGTCAACCTTTGGGGGATACAGAGACGTGCGTGGCAGATATATATATATATATATATATATATATCTATATTGTTTAATAAACGAGGATAGACGAATAGACGGATCACCTGACGGGCAGATCAAGAGTCGTAAGTGCGCTGGCTGCCTTTTAGGGCGATGAGGGATGGGGGTATGCGGGGAGGGGAAAGAAGAGAGAGGGAGTTGGGCCGCCGGAAACCTCACTCATTTCGGGGAAATGCAACGCAAGCTTTGCTTCACAACCGGCTTTCTGAGAGGCCGTGGTATCGCACCGGTCGAGCCGGCCCATTCGTACTTAAGCATGGCTCTACCAAATATAATTAACATTATACGTAAAGAAAAAAAAAGTGAATTACAAAGTAAAAATGGTTGACAGCAATAGGCTTACCCCCTATTACGTTAGAGAGATTAAATTGTAATTAGCAAAATGTGGGTGTTTCATATACTCTGCCTACCTCTTAGGGGATGCAGGCGTGAGCGTAAGTATGTAACATTTATTGAAATTCTATATCAGAAACAAGTATTTAATAGTTTTCAGAACTAGTCCGTCTTCAGTTGCTTAACTCAAACAAACTTTCTCTGCTTAAAAAAAAACAAACTTTCTTTCTGTGTAATGATATTTAATAGAACCATTAAAGTGTATAATGATAAATTAATTAAAGAAATAGGCGCTGTAACAGAGATTGATTATCCATGATACTTTAAATATTGTTTTCAATCCCCTGCATTATGTAATTCATTCTATTTAAAAACATGGGAGTTACTCACAAACGGAGAGTACATAACCATTACTAGATAGATTGGTATCTAATACTTCAGTATGTATTTTTAAATAGTTTGTTTATATTCGGCAATGTAATAGAGAGTATACACAGCACATGTAAAGTATAAGTATAAAGCTACTTGCATTCCATAATAAAACTTATTTCCTATTAAAAGTTAACTTTCAATGTTTGTGAGACCTGAGGCACGAGTCATGTCATTTCTCTCCATAATTTATTGACTATGTATAAATGAATACTGTGCTATAAACCACTGTTATTAATATCAATTTCTTTTTTCTCTTTTTGTGTAAGCATCTATCATTTATGTGTGTATATATATGTATATAAACTTAAATGAAGTAACTTTACTACATCGATATCTATACAAATAAATAAAATTGGAGTGTCTGTTTATAATACTAAAAAAACCGTTATTTACAATTGCATGTGGATGTACACACGATGCATATACCATAACATTTTTTTTTTAAATTTTTGTCTGTCTGTCTGTTTGTCTGTTTGTTCTGGTTAATCTCTGAAATGGCTGGACCGATTTTGTCGGGACTTTCACTGGCAGATAGCTGATGTAACAAGAAGTAACTTAGGCTACTATTAATTTAGAAAAAAAAAATAGGACCTCACGAAAAAAAATTAAGACCAATTAAAATTTTATAATATTAAATTAAAAGAATTTCATTAAAATTAGTATAGGTATTTCTTAAATACAGAATTATTAAGTTATAGTAAACTCTGCGAACTGATCAATAACTTTTTTGTTAAATACCACGCGGACGAAGTCGCGGGTAACAGCTAGTCAGTCATAATCTTTTTTTTTAGAAAGCAACTCTTTTATTCAGTGGTAGAGCCATGCTTAGTTAGGCACGAATGGGCCGGCTCGACCGGTGCGATACCATGGCCTCACAGAAAACCGGTTGTGAAGTAATGCTTGCGTTGCATTTCCCCGAATTGAGTGTGGTTACCGGAGGCCCAATTCCCCCTATCCCCCTTTTCTCTCCCCTCATCTCCTTTCTCCTTTTTTTCATCTTCTCATCCCTCCTCTCTTCTTTCCGCTCCCTGCATCCCCCATCCCTCATCACCCTCAAAGGCGGGCAGCGCACTTGCGACTTTTGAGTTGCAAGTGTCCATGAACGGCGGTGTCACTTACCATCAGGTGACCCGTCTGTTCGTCTGTCCCCCTATAGTAAAAAAAAAACTGGATAATATTCCTTTGTCGTGGGGGACGACAACTATTTGTGTTGGTGACAGTGAAATTTGAATTATAACCTGCATATGGTATGAGCTGATTCGGTCTATATGTACATATATATGTTTATTAACATGGTACATACCTATTGTGGCAGCAAGCATAAATTTTGCTTAAAAATTTCCAATATTTATTTCATTTTTTATCTAATAAATAAGTTAAATCATATAACTTATAAGACCAAAATTATTTTCGTCTAACTATTAAACTAGATACAATCGGAAATCTATCGTGGCGCAGCATCAACGGTCCCCCTGCATAATGTTGATAGTGATAAATGATGTAAGCCCGGGTGTCGGCTACACCGTCCATGTCCCTGTGCACTCCCGCCGGAGTCTACGTGACTTACAGCACGATGACTACGCAACATATTTTTTATTCCGTCCGATAGCCAGTATACCATTTTGTATAGACCTTGTTTATGAAACAGTCTGTGTGAAAGAAATTTAGTCTCGTAATTATGGCTAAAGTAAAATTCCAGAATCTACTCTTTAACTTGTAACAAATTTGTATTTTCTATTTCTAATCGGCCTAGATGTTCGTATGTCCAAATAGAGTATATACATATGTATGTAGGTGCTAGAGCGTTGATCCGATTAACGCAGGCTCCAAAGATCAGGTAATCCTGTTACGAAGCATTAAATAGTTACTTTACTGACACCATTTATCGTATCGCTGTCTGATAAAATGATTTACTGCTATTTTAATAAAATTTTCTTCCCTTAATTCCCCTTATGTTATATTCTTTTTATGTTACATAGTATATTTCTTTTTCAAATCCAAAAGATGTGTTAATACTTGAATTAATACGTTAAGCCCGTTGTCTGTTCACTTGAGTCGTGTTTTTATGCATTTTTATAGCTTTTCAATACAGTGGTTTCTTAACATATTCCACATAGCAGGGATAATACTTCTTTGTACCTGTACTCAAATGTACGAAACACAAAACAAATAGTATTGTTTTTTTTTTTTCATACATTCAAGAAATATATAACTAAACTTGTACTCAACAAATGATGCTTGTATAAACCACTCAAGATATTCTAAAATGACACTAACATTGAACGCAGTGAAATTGTAATGGCTATTCCATTCAGGTATAAATGAAATGCTAATGCTACCATAAAAGCTACGCAGAACCATAAACCAGACGATATTATGAGTAATGCTGGTAACATACGAATGAAATTATTTCAATTTTAATGTGACGCACTGTCACGGCATCCGCTTTTACAGCCATGTGCATGGGTTTAATTAGTGTACTGATTAAATATTCGCAGACAGACGCACCATGCATTATCATCATTTCCCTCTGGTAATGGAAGAATTCTCTTTTATTCTCCTTTTAAACGACAATTCCCGCTTCAGGAATGAATGAAATCCTGTCTCGCAGAGGACTTTACAAACATTCAAACAACGGACACAAAGAACACCCAGACTCGGGACAGTTATTTGGTGATCACACGAACTTGTGTCCCGTGTGGGACCCACGACCTCTGTCAGGATCAGTAATCACTAGACCAACGGAGCATTGCTTTTCCTTTTTGAATATGAATTATATAACTTTGGGGGGTAAACAACTGGACCGGGACCGAGGATTAAGAAAATATCTTGAAATTATTCTTAGCGTCTTACCTATTGTTCTCGTATATACATAGTATGTGTGTTTTCAATGCTATTTATTTTGGAGAATATACCTATATTGTTCATTACTTAGCACAGTGATACAATGTTATAATTATTTTATCTAAAGTCTACTGTGAGAAAAGACATTATAATTGTGAGCTAATGTTCTAAAACATTAGAAGTACGGTATCTCGCGCTTACCATTCAAAATAATTCAAGTAACACAGCATTCCATTTACGTTACTCGTTACATATAACAGATTAATACTATATATAAAAGCCTCTTAAAAGTAAATATGTTTAATTTTAATCCTTCAGTCGTGGTGGATTATGTCTTGCTAGCGTAAGAGGATTACTGGTGTTGCGGATAATGAGGTAAGGAACGACTAGACCGACATAATTCGGCTTTTGTGAGACGTGCAGTGCAAAACGTGTTTTAGCTCTGCCCTTGTTATAGTCATGGGTTATTTGTTTTTGTTATAATTGTAGTTTACTTTGTTGTCCTTTCTTTTGAAAGGTATATGGTATGTTGTTTCAGATCCATCCTTTGTACGTTTATACAAAAGTTGGGTCCACATATTTTTTGGATACTGTTAGGAGCTATTAAGAGGACAATGTTAAAAGAATCAATACTGTTTCTAGTATAATTTTTATTTAAGTAAGGATAGGTAACATTTTTATTACAACAACAATGCCCAAAATGTTGGTTGATGTTCTAGATGAGGCCTTAAAATTACACTTGAAAATACTAACAGAACTTTCAAATTCTAATAAACGTCTTTAAAAGTTTGTATATTTACTGTGGCTCTTGAAGTCTGTATTTATATTTTTTTGAGTTTCGTGACAAACGTTTCTTTTAATACTAAAATATGCTTTCACAACACTACAGGCTGGCAAACCTTTTTGTTAAACTAGAACATGGCCGGTCAGCCGTGGTTATTATATTAGCTCAGTGAAGCGCTAGCATGGTGTCTGCCGAAGTGACGGCGAACAGACACAACAAATACTTATACAGAGTACAGAAACTATAGACAGGTCAAGGACAAGCTTTTACCGACGCTTTCTCTGCTGATTATCTTAACTAGGATAGATATTTTTTTACATTCTGAATGTGAGAGTTCACTTGAATAACCTTGCTTCACTCTGTATTTTGCAAATGGACATTTATCGTTTAGAAAAACTCCCAGTCGTGGTTTATAGATCACTTCTTTTTTACGGTATTGGGGAAGAAGTAGATTGTTTAAAATAAGTGATCGTTTTGTACAAATTCAATAAAAAAAATGTTCAAGGGAAAGGAGATGTGCCAATTACGGCCTGTAGCGGAAAGAAGGCTGTTAAAATTAAACTAATAATTTTTGAAATCCACCTATGGTTTTCATTTCTTGATAGAACTTGGCTGAAAGATTTTAGTTTAAAAGATCATTATTTTGAATTATAGAATGCGGTAATGGCAGATGAATGTTACATGTTGCCAGCATTAAAAATAAAATGAGGTTTGGTAGAGAGAAATTGTTAGTAGGGATAAAATATCTTTATTTCTATGTATGTTAGTAAAAGTAGTAAAGAAATATTTAATATACTTCTGTTATATAATGTATTTGGTGTAATGTAAATGTGATTTACTATCTATGATAATAGGCGTACTGTGTTCTAGGATATTTTAGGACGACTTTTAGGTTCGCTTGTACACAGGTGACTATTTGTTAGTCTCTCATTATGTATTTTTATGTAAATATTATTTTATATGTAACGTAGACATTCATTTATTCATATGTATTCATATATAATTGGGTTAAAGGGTTCTGAGACATTATTTAGATACGTTCTTTTAATAAATACAAATTATGCGAATGATGCTTATGAATAAATGCATGTATGTAAGTATGACCAAAAACTGTGTGACTATGACCGTATTGTGGGGACAGACATCAAATCTTCCTGCATATTTTTTACGGTCTTACCTTATTTAATGTATTTTAATAAAACAATAAGAACTCGAAATGTTAACATCACCCTCTGCCAAAACATATAAAGGGATCAAGTACCGCATCAAAATGTTTTGTCGATGTTACAGGTTGCCCTAGTTTGGAGACAGAGTTCAATAGATACACCTTTATAATGTATTTTATTGTCTATGTTCATGTTATGTAAAGGTTCCTTGGTTAGATAAATTATTATTATTGTTGTTTCAGAACTATCTAAGTATAAATATGCCAATAGGCCTTGTAGCTAGGTAGGAACCTCCTTTTTAAAACGAATACTATTAAGTAAATATGACCCGAATCCTTATCCACGTTTTGAAAGATACATAACTGCCAACAGACGCACCAATTATTATAGAAAGGCAGCAATTAAAAGTGACAAATTATTAAAACTCGTACCCGTGCAGACAAGAATCTGTCAAATATTATTAAGCGCTTCACAAGAGGGGAGGGTGACTAATGACTCGATAACTTCATTATTATTATTTTTTTCTTTACATCATCGTTAAGACAATCCCGTGTTTTGCTATGATTTGTCTAAGTAATGTCCATTTTGGGTATCCTTTAGTTTCAGCTACTTATTTTCGTTATACCAGCTTTCTATCTATGTAATATATGTGTATATATATAGTGGTATATACATACATATGTGTATAACCTGCATCGTTTATGGAGACTCGCTTTGATTACTTTTAATCAAACAGATTTTGATTAAAAGTAATCAAAGCGAGTCTAAATAAGTCTAAATAAATATTATGTCATTTGATAATAATAAAGATTATATTACGATTACGAGGTATAGATAAAATTTTATGGTTTGAAATGCATTGATTCTTAGGTTTGACATTTTTTTTTCTATTAGGAGTATAAAACAAAGCTAAACATGTATTAAAAATATGAAATCTTGAGTCTAAGTATTCGACATTTAAAAGATCAGTAATAATGGCCGTGAGAAATTGTTTAAAACATTAATGTTTCAATGGCAATAAACTCGTTAAATAAAGGTGCTAATTACCGACAATTGTAATGAAGACATTAATTAGTAAAGTTAGTGATGATAATGAGCAAGGTCACCGGAAATCAAGGAATCGGTTCTGAAGCTGAAATAGAAGGATCATGCTTATGCGTATGCATGCGATGTGTGGGTGTTTAAAGGTAAGTGAGAGCATTTGGGGCCCGATCTAATATGCTGTTCCGAAGGTTTTCTCGCTGCACGGGGCCGTCAAATTAACTCTATTCAAGGCATACTGCAAAGTACTTTACATGTGTAACCATCTGACTAGCTGTATTCTCACGGCCTTAATGCTCTTCGTCTTCAAATCCTGATAACCATTGCTAACAAACTGGACTGCCCTATAATACACTATTTAAGCCAACCACATGTACTAACCTAGTTATATAAATCAAAATGTTGCTAACATTTTATGGATAAAATTCATAAATAAATGAGTAGTATGAGAGTATGGGCCGGCTCTTTCGAAGGTATACAAGTGCCCCACAGAAAACCCAGTTGTGAAGTGTGTGTGTGTGCTTGCATTGTGTTTCGCCGAATGTCAGAAGGGCGACACTTAACTGTCAGGATTCCATGGGCGGCAGTAGTCACTTACTAACAGGTGACTCGTCTGTTCGTTTGAATCCTATGGCATGAAAAAGTCTAGAAAATATTCAAACCATTATCACATTTGGTTGTCGGTAATGTATTTTCATTATCCTTATTTATTTATGTACATAACTTGCGTCATGTTAATTTATATACTGCTGTGACAAGGGACTGGTTAAGCATCATAAATTGATTTTCTTCATCTGAGTAATTATACAAACAAGCTAAAAGTTTCCCTGGTGTTGCCTATGACGTTTCCAGGAACGCTTATATAAATCGGCTTTGTCTAATAGGACAATCCTGAAGTTGAATTTAGTTTAAATTTTCTAATACGTAGAACATGTTAAAAACCAAAGACTATACATGTAAGTAATGTGGTACGAATCCGTAACCAACACCTCTTGGTACAACTAAGTTATATAACCAGCTCACGTCTCTTCATACAAGTGTAAAATTATGGTAATACGCAAATTTCCATTACATACCTATTTTATATAATTTTTTTAGGGAGATAAATATGTTTGCTTGCATAAATTAATTAAGCAGCTGACAGATGTAAAATAACTCACATTCTATTTAAGTACACATACATTTCAAAACATATTCGAAAATTACCAACAATGTTAAGCATCCTTGTTCGACGAGACATACAATAAGTAATAGACAACTTCTTTAGCTTAATAAAAATAGAAAATATAAAACACTCATCGGTTATCTTGACTTACAAAGTAACAATCACCAGAGCATCTTATTACAATATGTCTGCCGCAGACAATAGCTTTACTCTCGCTATTTACTAGCTATTGTTTATTTTTTATTTCGCTTCTATTACGACGAACCTATATTATTACTGAAACGACGAACCTATATTACTTCTTCGAAAAAATTTATATCGTGATTGTACTAATTTTTCTTTTCTTTTTCAGGTATGTAAAAACTTTCATATTTTGGCGAACGGTTCGGATGGTATGTAACCTTTAAATCTCAATTTGTACTATACTGTCTATTAATTATTTTATAATAATCTTATCCTTATTGGTGCGATTTTACAAATTTTCGCTTTTTTATAATTGATTTTACGATCAAACTTAACATTATATACGTGTAATATAGTAGGGTGCATCTCTACCTCTCTTTTTAACCGACTCTACTAACATTTAGCTCTCTGCATGCAGATTAAAAAAAAATCTAAGATATTCGCAAGCGAATCAAATTCAAGTCGATAAATCTTAAAACTCCTTAGCTAGAACTATATCGAGATAGTTCATCAGGGAAACAGTTTTAATATATCGCTTTGTTTTATAAAGAGCTTATTTTGAGATTTATACAGAAGTTAAAAACTAAATATAAACTTATACTAATATAAAAGCGGTCTTGAAAGTACACATGGCTCTAAAAAACTTCAACATAATAAATGCAGTCGAAGTACCTTAGCAGTAAACAGACGTGAAAGATAGTCATTGAACCATAAAGTTTATTTAAACTATTACATGGTGAAATACATGCCAACTAAACGTTATTTATTTATAACCTGCATTGCTGAAGTATATTGCAGTTCTGCAGGTGTATGACGTCAAAGCAAAACAGTTGCGCACGCGTCGACACCTCGACGAATTTGCTAACGTTACTGATAATTGTAACTACGTCAGTGTGCAAACTCGTAATTATGTGGGTTAGGTAACCTAGTATTGTTTTAATATTTATTCTACGTCGATTTACGTCAAAATAGAAACTGAATCACTTTTTATCGTGTGATAATTAGCTAATAGGCAATCTGACTGAATCATTTTCTAGACTCATAATATCAGCACATCAATCTACTTCAAACCTATCGACTGAAATTAGTAGTCTGTTTGAGAACCACTTTAGAGGGTACCTCAAACTGTAATCAAAGCTTTTAAGACAGAGCGTCATCTCTTTAACTGAAATTGTTTTTGAATTAAATAGTACAAAGATCTTAATCTATCGGTAAATCTATAAAAAAGCACAAAGTGAAAGTGAAGAGTACGCGGGTTTCACTAGTACGAGTAGTATAATAACACTTTGATCTGATAACTTTTTTAGTTTTATAATTTGCATATTTTAATCGTATTATACTTTCATTTACTGTGTTATATATTATGAGATTATTACATTATCAGCAAAAGGCACATGTGTGATTCCCTCGACAACTCTCCAAATGATGACAAGTCCCATCAAGTAAGAAACACGTAAATGTCACTAGTACAGGAATTTAATGCTTAGCAATTGAAAGCTATCTATCGATGTCAGAGCAAACGGGTGTGGGACGGCAGGGACAGGTCTTGGAGAATTCATTCTGCATGAGTGACTCGCTTTCAGCCTATGTAGCTGTTACCTAAACTTTAAATTTACCGATTCTCTTACCCGTGAACTTTCAGGTCCATAAAATATGGAATTTAAGAAAGGGATCGCTAATGCTTGTTCTGTGTGGAGTAGGATAGTGCCATCTCGTCTCTTCCCGTGGAGGGAAGAGACGAGATTAAGGTTGCCCTCCATTATTTCGCATTTAAATTTTAGACTGTTAAGTTTTTCAGGGATAAAAAGTCTATGCTATTTCGGACTCCAATCTATCTCTGTAACAAACCCCTATCCAAACTTCGCATTAATAATATTAATAGAAAAGTAATATACTAATTAGAGTGTTTATTTAAACGGACCTCAGACATCGGAGAAAGCATGGCATGATACATTTTTCTAATATATCTCTAACCATAATAAATCGTTTTTAATACCGGTAGAACTAAATAAATACCTAAGACATTTTACAGAAACTAAGCCCTTTAGAAGTACATAAGAAGCTTTTTTTTCTGTCGAGCTGTAATGGATTCCATATCCAAGTAAATCTTGAATATATGTTTTTTTTTTTAAGCGTTATATCTCTAAATGTGCACGTGAATAACAACGTTAACGTCATGTTGAGGCGAAGTATGTAAATGTGTGTGCGTGGTAAAGTCTGAGAAATGTCCTGTTAATCGGAATTTGCACTTAGAGAGTAACCACTGGCTACCTTCACAACCTTCAACCAATAAAGTTGCTCGTATAATTTACGAGATACATATGTTCCATCTTAGTGGAATGGTGTTATTGTTTCCTTCTAGAAAGTAAGAGTTATTTTTTATTCTGTTCATTTTGCTAACGTTTACTTGTACAGGAATAATTAGGCAATACGGCTGAACTTTTTGGACCACTTGCTCATAACAAACTTGTTCATATTAAAATGTATCTTTAATTTTATTCTGAACCCCCATCGAAAATAAGTTTTCAGAGTTTTTTTAAAGTTGTACTAATCTCTCAGCTATGTTTCAACAAGAAATTACCATAGGTTACGCGTTGCTAGCTCTATTTAGTCCTCTCTATGCTACCATTCACTCACTAGCTGGGAATATAATACCTCGCTATTTACCGTTTTACGTTTTATCAAACTATTTCATTTATAATGTACTAGCCGTATTGACTGGGTGTTTTACGCTTCTACTTTCGAGTCAGGCAAGAGTTGCAATTTATGTTAACGTTTTTGGAGAGGATTGTGGATCATTATGTGTAAACTTTTTGGTGAAAATTGCATTCAACCAATTTCTTTTTAATAATAGCTAATAGTGTTGGTTGCCCGTGGTCTTCTGTACATAGAAATTTCCTATTGGGTACCAAATGTAAAGTGCCAACTTCTTTCGATTTTTTTTTTAAATATTATATTTATGACAATGTTTTAAATGTACATGATGCAAATAAGATCAATAGTATCCGTTGTTGTAAAAGAGTATTATTTGATAATTTTATGATTTATCTATTTTTGTCATAGGTTAGGCAATACATTTCGTCGTCGATCTCGATTTGTAGAACTAGTTGTCTATCTCGAGAATTGCCTTTTGCGCCGGGGATATACATAAATTTGCCGATACAGCACGTACTTCATATAACTCTGTAGTTTTTCATTTACCTCCAATACTGGCTGGAGAAATGTCACCTGCAGCCACTAGGGAACATATATATTATTTTTAAATTTTTCACTGTACGGTAGTACGTGTATAATAGATAATACACAAGCAAGTACAGAAAATTTGTGATGAAATATGTAAGACAAGAAGATAGATATTAATTTAATGAACATCAAAATATATAAATGCAGAGCTGTAATGTATAGGCAGCATAGAGTTTACACACATACATACATGAACTCAAGCCTTTTCCCTTCAGGGGTAAGCAGAGATAATAACACTCTCTTGCTTCTATCCTTACACAGCTGCACATAGCATACCTCACGAGCTACCTCTACTGTCATTAAAGTTTTCAGAAATATACAATTGTATGTATATTATTCTTGGATATAGTATCTAAACCCCAATTGACGCAACTTATATACGTATAAATATTATATTAATTAATTATACCTTCTCTCAGTTACACACACTAGCAATAAGCTATTAAGCACGCTCAATATGTTAATACCAAATATATCATCACATCAAGTACTTGAGATTTTTTTTTATATATTGTAATGATTGATGATATGGTCAAGTAATGATTAATGAATCACTTAGCTTTGGTTCTAGTGCATCATCTCACAAACAACCTATTAAATGCATTATCTTTTGTTCATTTGCTAGTTTTAAGAGTATTTGGTACTTACATATAAAATTGTGAAACGTCGCATCTCAAATATTGGTGTTTGGTTAGGAATACCAAACTCAAATTCAGGCTTCGGTTGGTCGGTTTCGTTGATTTATTTGTTTTCACGCCATTTGATTTTTCTTTGGCACCGTTCTGTTCACAAAATGCAAAACTTCAAACATCGCGTTATTTACGAATACGAGTTCCACCGTGACACCAGCGCTGCTGAAACAGCTCGAAGGATTAATTATGATTATGGGGAAGCTACTGTAAAAGAAAGCACGGTACGTTTTTGGTTCCAACATTTTCGTTCTGAGTATTTTGACCTACAGAACAAACGCCCTTTGAACGCCGATTGAAGTTGAACGTGGAAGGGAATATATCGCTAACTACGTTTAGGTCAGACTTCGGTGTGAGTGATAAAAGAAAATGAAAAAAAAATATGGAAGAACCTAATATTTATGTTACGTTAGCTTGCAAGAACCATGCTTAAGATTCCTCTAACCTTCCTGAACTAAGGTGATATGTTCTTTGAATCAAACGTTATTACTAACACAAGACATGTAAAAAGTTACACATGCTGGCTGAATCACATTTATCGATTTACTATTAAAGTTTAACATAATTTTATGAGAGAACAGCGTTCAGTTTACAACCACTATTTCATATTCAGATTCAATACATTACATTGCTAAGCATTGCTTGTGTGTATACAACACACGTGTGCATTCACCTCTGATCTTACATCACACTTACATAAGTAATGTAAAACACTTTAACAGTTGATCGTTCATTTATATAATGTACTGTTATCAACTGCTTGCATTCGATATGCGCTATAATCGCGTGGTTTGTTATACGTCAATGAATTGTGTTGCCAGATATAAGCGCTAGCGTCAGTGCTATATGGCTAAAGAAAGATATACCACTAGTTTTAACCTTTAAAGTTTATTTCCATAATCTAATAATAATAAAAACATACAACCTTACCAAGGCAACTTTAATCTGACAAAGTTTATGCCATCTTTCAACTCAAAAATTCAACTTCTCTAAAAACTTTTTGCCTCTTACGACCAATCTGTAAAACAAATTGTCGCCTGCTGATTTCCGAACCCATATGACTCGACTCAAAGGCCGGCAATGCACAGTAATGCACACAGTCACTTTCTATCAGTTGGCCCTGTGCTCGTTTGTCGCGTATATTATAACGAAAAAAAAAAAGTAATTGATATTGATTGAATTGACATATTTTTTTACACATACATATATGTGTAAAAGAAAATATATACTAAATTGTAACATGTACATGTCGCAATGTACTGCAGTAGCCTTTCAGATAATCGTCTAATGTCTTATTAAGTATATAATAAACGTGAAAATATTGCGATTAAAAAATTGTGTTTTATTTGCTAACACAAAATTGAAGTTGAAAACATTGCATTCAAAAATTAATATCAATACTGTGTAATGGTTTTCAAATGATCTTTGGTCGATTTACAAAGCATTTAACATTACAGAGCAATCGTTTCATTCGCTTTCCGAGAAACTTAAAGAAAAGAAGCCGATATTTGAGACCGTTCGCACTAAATGCCCACACAGACTGACAACTTTTTGTAGCGCAACATAGAGTAGTGAATTGATATCAAATTCAATCTATAAAATAAATGAAATTGATCAACATTAAGTTGATTATAGGCATATTTAATAGTCATAGTGACTTCTCTATCAGTCGTGAAGATGATTGCCAGATCCATTACGTAGGTCCTGATGACAGGCATTAAATTTCAAGGACACTCTTTTAAAACTGTTTGTTAAATTCCCGTTAGACGATTTTTTACATTTAAAACAATATATCTGTAAAAATTGGAAACTTTTATTAAAACCATCTTATTTACTACAAAAAGTTGCTTGTTTGCGGAGTTTCCGAATCTCACAATTGGCGTGTGGCTGCTATTCTGCGAATTATACCTGCAGTTGACACCACGCAATACTGACGACAGTGGGTAAAATAAATAAATGCATATAACAAAACCTTTTATATCTTAACACTTTTATAAACCCTAATAGATTTTACTTAAATATTTGGTCGTAACTGTAAATCAATTTCTAAGATATTTTTTTATGATGTATGTATATGGACAGAAAATACTCACTTGACTGTAAAAATAATTACATCACGTTCCATTTTGTTGTTTTGTGTTATGTGTTGTAATATATACAATATTGCAAAACTTATTATGTAATTAAAAAGTGGGAACATGTGTAGTCAAAATTAAACACTCATTTCTTTTACTGGTGGTATTAAACTATATGTCTATAGTTATTTGGAACAGAATCTTTTGATAGCTTATTAAAAAAAATCTAAATAACAAAGTTACGAGTATAAGTCATTACCTGAAACTGAGAATCAATGCGACGTAGTACTAGAGTTCTGCGTCAGCATTGACACTACAACATACTACTACTACTATTACTATCGCGATAAACAAAGTCAACAAAAGCACAACTTGTAATAAATTAATACAAACAATATACACATACACTCACGCTTATATTCCTGAAGGAGTAGGCAGGCATAGGCGTCTGAACCGCTCATTTTTTGTGCAAGCCGAGGGCCGTCATCCGGGCACTTTATGACCGTAAATGTATTAGTTGAATGATAACAATGCGATCCCTTCGAAACCTTGCTGAAGTAAGAAACAGTCTTAAATATTTTTTTCTATAATGTAATGTTTTATCAATATATTAAATAGTATACACCCTCTGAAATTGTCATATATTATTTGACTTTAAACAGAGAAACTTTATAGAAGTGTTTGTTGAGTGATGGCCGTGGCGTTTAATAAATGTGTCAAAAGTGACCCTTTTTTCAGCTGTCCTAATTTTCCACTTTCCTTTACTAATGGCAATGGTAATCAGTGTTATAGAAAAGGACTTCCTGCTAGATACAATAGCTACTAAGGGATTGGACTGTTAATCAGACAGTATGTATATGTAAAGTTAGTGCCCGATAGACGGCAACCTGTTAGGATCAACCTGTATCCTGTTAGGATTAAACTGTATCCTGTTAGGCCTGGCTGTTAGGCAGAGGCATAATAAACGTCCACATTACTATTTACGTAATTGCCTATTGCGGTCAAAAGGGCACTATTGTAATTTGGTTTAAAAAAGTGGAGTATATTGACTAGAAATAGGGAATAGATAGGGAAGGAAAAGAATATTGCTTACGTAGACGCATTGGGGAGTATCAGCAATAGCTTGAGTAAGTCAGGGTCGCATACCTATAACTATAATTTAATTCGAGGGTATAGTAGTGCGTGTATGAATATACAATCAATCAATCAACGCAGCCCTCAATTATTAGTCTAATGCATATTTTCTGTTCTTTATTTACAAAACATTTTTAATATATATTTAAAAAGTAACTAATACACTATGTAAGCAGCCCTAACTCACAATTTCAATACATCGTTAACAGTCGCACAATGATTTACGATAGAAATCGTTGCCCTACACTACATTTACATTTAACAAGGCAAATAAACATGTTCACATAAATCGCCTGCACATGGAGACTTAAAGCTGTAGTATAACCCTGAGGGGAAGAGGTGAAATAATACTGGTACATACATCTTGTCTGAGGATTTTCATACACCGATTTATTAATCTAAAATGATTACCGCCTAGTGCTCTCATTGCCAAGTCAGAAGACAGACGTTTACCTGCTACGTAAGTTGACTAAATTAGTTTCATTACACACATAACATAACAGTTTTAATTTTTACCAATATGACCCAATTCGAACAATATTTCAAAAATCTGGTACGCTTTGTCTCCTAATTTTACGCAAGACTGCTAACATTATTAGTAGAAGTAATGAAAGTATAAATCTGGAAGCTTCAAGATTGCAGTGATGCAATCAATTATACGTTTGTTAAATCAAATTTCATTATTTAAAAGTGTCTAGTCGGGTTTGTTGGGAGGTGCGCCTTTATCGTGAATGATATAGGATTGGCTCTTATAGACAATAATACATTGCCGGTTATGTATCTAAACGTTTACAACTGTCATTAGCTGATTAGTATATTGCGAGCTTTTATAATACATTGGCATGATCAATATAGCTAATAACGAACCCACATTATGCAGTACAGTTTTTACAACTGACTTATTTACCACCTGGACTTATTACCTGGATTAAACAAGACTAAGTTTATATAAACTGCGTGTAAATTTTAATTATATACTATTCTTTTGGAGCAAGAACACCCACTAGTGTCTATTATTACTTCTATTTTATACTATGTATCTCAATTTTTACGTGGGAGAGACATGCTCCTCCGCTTGTTGCTTGCGCTCTGTTTCACGGAGCGAGCAAAGTAACCGGAGGTTTAACACCTCTCTTATTTTTCTATCTTCCCCCTGTTGTAGATGTTCATGGGCGACGATTATCACTTGCCATCAGAATAAAAAGGATAAATTGGTCCTGGTTAGATAACATATTACGGAGCTGTCAAATATTAAATACAGCTATCAGATTCGCTCAAGAATTAAATGTAACTGCAAACTACAATCTCATGCCCACTGATCGTAGAATACGATTACGTTCGAATAACAGCCAAATACAACAAACCCAGCCAAGTGTTGCGATGATGGATGTGATATCCATCAAACTTTTCCTCTCTAATAACGTTTCGTTGTTATTTTTACTTATCACGATACTCGCAGATGTTAACTTTGCTCTTTGGCTTTGATTTTAAGATGGATTGTGTGATGTACAGCTATAAGAATGCTGAATAAGCTTCAAAATTGTAGGTAACTTTGATGAATAGCATAAAGTACTGGTTGGATATTTCTGTACTCGTCTTGTAACCAGACTTTATTTACAATTTATGCATTATCTGATAAGTACTAAAATGATAAAAAATACATAAAACCGACAGAATTCCTACCTTTCCTTAATTATGTACCTAAAATGTTATGTACTATGTCACTCCCATTGTTAAGACGATTTAAATGCCACTACACACACACACACACACACACACACACACACACACACACACACACACATTGGGAGCATCACAAAGAACCGTCATATATACATACATATAATAAAAAATTTTAGCTTTAGCATTAAAAAAAGTATTATATTTTTGTGGCAATTATAAAAAAAAATCTTCTAATTTGCGTGTCCATGGCAACACTTTAAACAGTTTGGCCCAGTGGTTAGTGAATTAATTAATTAATTGTATAAAAGATTCGAGGTAATACACAATTTATAATGTTAGTCAGTTTAAGTACCTGATCATCTTGACCTCCTAGAGCGTCCAACAAGAATATAAGTGACACGCATTTTGCACGAACCATCAAAATGTAGGGCAATAACTCAGTCCTAGTCACGTGCGGAGCATTGTGTGGTATCCGATATGCGCGGGCGCAAGTGCGCCTGTTGTGCTGCGGTTGACCGATCGTATCAAATGGCTTGTACTGAGTACATAGTACATATAGGACGCAGTGAGAAACTAAATGCAGGTTGGGCGAAGTACAGCATACTAACAATAACCAGCTACTCGACGAAGTTTCATAAGACTGATGTCATAAATTACTGTAAAATACATCACATATGTAACTAAAACAATTTATCATAGTTTTCAATCTTTTTTTTTCTGCCAGTGCTGAATATCGAAGCCTGGTTTCGTCCTAAAAGCTTAAAGTTATTAAAAAGCTTAGAGTTATTTCCGGCTTTGAACAGTAAACACTGGAAGTTGATGAACGGGCAATGTTGGCAGGTAATCCTAAGCACGTGTTCTTCTATATATTTCGTAAGAATTATTCTTCGACAGTATAGTTGAGATTACTAATTCTAGTAAAGCCTTTTCTCGCGAATAGAACTATCTAGAAGTTCTTTCTAAATTAGATTGAGAGGACACTATTTTCTTTACGACTCAAAAGACTCAATGGTGCGGTCGCCGTCCGACCAGGCGATCAAGGCTTGTAGGGATTCTCGGAAGCCTCCTTCTTAGGGTAGACCCGGCTTCCCTGTAATAAATTCACTTGTGACGCATCGTGGCTGACATACCACTTCATTTTTGACTCCGGTTAAGTTATGACCCGTTGGGGTTTCCATATCTTAAAAAATCTGTATTCATTCATTGATATAACTATTCCTTAATCTGCTTTACTCTCTAAACAAGTGATCTACACATCTGGCATTAAAACAAAGACTAATATGGTCATAGACCAAGAAATCATAGTTATCACTACAATTCACTGGGGTTAACTCGTGAATACAACTTGTTAATAAATTTGTTGTTTCTTGATTTATCATTATATGTTTCTTCTGTACATGGATTAAGATTTTTGTGAAGAAGAGATATACCATTAGTATTTACATATTCAACGATATGTAAACGTATAGGTATTATGATAAAGCAGATCATCCAACATTGGCTAACTGTTTCATTAGAATACTGTGACTATGAGGCCTTTGTTGGAGCACAATTATTGCCTGAATACCTGAAAAAACAACCATGTTCAATTATGTCATTCATTATCAGATGTGAATGGATTTGAGATACATGTTGGGCATCCAAATTTTAGTTGACGTCTTGTCGAAGACTATAAATTGGGTCTAATCTAGGTCAGGAATAAAATTACGAGGCCTTTGGTTTATTCCCGCTCCGAATAATTGTGGTATAAGCACGATAATTTGGATAATTTGTTATGTGTTTGGGTGTTAGTATTTGAGAATTCATAACTTTTTATTTTCAACTTCGCCAAACATAAAAATTATGAATACTATTCATTGGTTCCCACAATTCATACTTTAACCTTATTGTACGCATTGTCATGATATTGATTTGATCTCTTTGTTGTCAGAGTTCTCAACAGAAGTCCGTTCAGCAAGCTAGACAGCTTAAGAAAACAATAGAGCTCTGATGGTTGAAGTGTAACTGAGGCAGCTGTTATTTTCAGTGTAGACAAAGAGGAATATATACATACTTCGATTTCCGTAGAAATATGCTGTGTTGAAGTGTAAATAGATTAGCATTTTTATGAATATAAAACTTCTTTAAATAGTTTTTGAACCTAAATACAATTTCTGAACTAATCTGTTTTTTAATTTACAATAAGAAATCAAAAACGGAGAGCGGTATTAACAGACATAGAACCTTTTCATAAACGTAAGCAAGTGCAAAATCAATTTTATAAAAAAACTATTCCAACGTTTTTTATTTCAAGTCACTGAAAAAGTCACTTTTTACCGACTGCCTCTTAGAAAACGATTTGCCCGTCAATAATACATTTAAATGCTTTAATAGAAGTTTTTTTATTAATTAATTATGTTTTTCCACTTAATTATAAATTTAAAATACTTTAAACCTATCGAACGAATAGAAAACATTCAGTCAGTTTAAGCTTACACAGACAGACACTCAAACAGACACGCCAAACTTATAACACTCCTCTTTTTGAGTCGGGGGTTAAAAATATCGTTTTACAACCCATAAACCTTTTCGGACAGTTGTCTTCAACTTTGATAGGTATATATACTTCATCATTATAACGAGTACCTACTTTGAAATATTTTTTTTGAGACCAGAATGTATTTATGGCATCCATCACCTTGTGACACACGCCACTGACATTTTCAATGTTAATGTTTTCCTCTGTTCCCCATGTTTATAGAGGGAAATGTAGCTGCATGTTTAAGAAACAACATTGGGCAGTATTTTCCACAACGAAGTATGTATGTCTCAAATCTACAGATGAGCGCTTAAATATGTTAAGCTGTTAAATATTCTTTGTTTTCTTGCGAACGAAAACAAAGAATATTTAACAGCTTCTTTTGTACAGATGTTTTTATGTTTGAGTTAAGTTTTGTTTACGTTTAGAATATAGGGGACTTTTCGGTTATATATGATGTGAATATGATAATTATGATGTAAATATAAAGTGTTGTTTGCCAGTATAGTTTTTCATATCCGTTAATCACGCTATGAAAGTAATTCTTCTGAGGCCCTCGTTTTCTCGTGAGTACTCTGGAGATTTGTATTGAAGTTGTATTTTGTAAAAATAATAATCAAAATCGTTTATTTCAACTGAACCATATCAAAGGTATTTTTAAATAATTAAGAGAGGAAGTCGGTCAGACTAAGTCAGTCATGAAGCTAGTTGCCTGTTCCAATACGTAGACACTCTTTTTAAATATTTTACATTAGTGCACATAAAATAAAATAAGATATGTGAGGACAAATCATACATACATCTTTCTAAAATAAAGTAATTACTTCTATGTTAAGTAATAACAGTCCGGAGTTGACCAGCCGCGATGAACGGAACTCGTTCTCGAGCATGTCGCATGCGCCAGCCATCATCCATATCAACCATATCAAAGCGAGCCGAACGAACCGACACTTACATTATTTTTGTGGTTTTCTTTCTAGAACATTGTCTAGTCCTTTATTTTGAATATATACTTTTGTATGACATAATTGGCTAACGAGCAGACGGCCACCTGATGGTTAGTGACAACCGCCGCCCATGGACACCTCAAGAGGAAAGAGGAGAAGGGATTTGGGCGTTCGGTACGCTCAATCACTCGGTATACAATGTGTCCCAAAATTCGACGATAAGCGGGCGCCAAAAGGTAGACCTGCTCATGAGTACATAAGGAAAAATAAATAAAAAAAATATACCTAGTTTTTTTTTAGTTACAAGAAAAATTTAGAATTTCTTTGAAAATTTACACCCTTCATGATATTTTGAATGACCACGATGACAATTTCTCAAATATGCTTAAGATTTTTTTTTATCTTATACCTAAATAGTGCTACTATTCACCACAACTCTTAAAAACACCAAATTGCCCGCAGTTTTTACACATAAAACGTTCAAAATCATTTTTTTCCCTAAAATTATGAAATATTTTTATTTATTTATTTATTTATTTATTTAACTTTATGCACATATTGTACAAGGCGGACTTAATGCCTTAGGCATTCTCTTCCAGTCAACCTTGGGGTGTTGCAAAAATAAAAGTGGTAGGTGCGAAGAATAAGGGAGAAAAAAGGAACTAGTGTAAAAAAATAGTATAAATACAAGAAAAAAAAAATGTTATACACATATACTTATACATTATTACTTACGTAAAAAACAAAATAGAAATATTTTTACTCTTAGTGTACTTTGACTCATGGTCTTGTAAAAAAAAGTATGGACACCACTACGGCAAGTTGTTTTTAAAATTGGCGCAACTAATCAAGATTCTAAAATGGTATAGTACTCCAAAATAGCTAACCACAAAAAAAAAAGTCTACCATTTGTAAACAAGACCCAAATTTCTTAATTGTTCTTGTTCGTAGAAATCACTTTTACTTTATGCACAAAATTAGCCAGATGTTGCAAATTCCTAGAATTTTAATGGAACGCACGATAACATTTAAAATTTAGAGAGAGAGAGAAAGATAGCGAGATGTGTAAGGTAGAGAGGGATAGATAGGTGTTTTGTTGAATGACAATAATTCAGGTAGAGATCATGTTTTCAGCAAGTCAGTACGCTCTGCTCCTTCGTATTGTTTGCGCATATCCGTATTCAATTGACGTGGCTCTCGTACTAACGACTTTTGGCTTTTCATTTTGGACTGAATTTAAGTGATCTGTGAACTGAACTGACCCGGCATTATTTTGGACTGTGACATTGTTTTGTGAATTTTTTTTTTTTTTTTTTTTTATGCGATAGGGGGCAAACGAGCAGACGGGTCACCTGATGGTAAGTGACTACCGCCGCCCATGGACACCCGCAACTCAAGAGTCACAAGTGCGTTGCCGGCCTTTTAGGTAGAGGTACGCTCTCTTCTTGAAGGTTTGAAGGTCGTATCGGTTCGGAAATACGGCAGGCGACAATTTGTTCCATAAGCTGGTTGCGCGAGGCAAAAAGCTTCTCGAGAAGCGCACAGTGGTGGAGTGCCAATCGTCCAGGTGATGGGGATGGATATTTTGTCGCGTAGGACGATGGCGGAAACCAGCAGCCGGTATAAGTCCGAACAATTCCTCTGAACACTCCCCATGATACAAGCGATAGAGGATGCAGAGTGAAGCTACATCTCTACGCAACGCCAAGGTGTCAAGTCGATCAGAAATATCTTGGCAGTCGATGATGCGAGTCGCTCTCCGTTGAATGCGGTCAAGAGGCAGAAGTTGGTACTGGGGTGCACCTGCATAGAGATGAGAACAGTATTCCATGTGCGGCCGAACCTGCGCCTTATAAAGTTGCAGGCGGTGGGCCGGAGTAAAATACTGTCTCGATCTGTTTAGCACACCAAGCTTCTTCGAGGCTAATATGGCCTTACTCTCTAAGTGACCGCGAAACTGGACTTCGCTTGATATATCGACGCCAAGGATTCCGATACTGGCTGATGCAGTTAGGGAAGTGCTCTCAAATTGAGGTGATACGACCAATGGCATCTTTTTAGCGGTGAACGCGCAAACCTGTGTCTTCGTGGGGTTAAATTGGACTAGGTTAAGTCGACCCCAATCTGAAACTTTTGATAAAGAAGTTTCGATTTCAGACACAAGTTTGGATCGGCTTTCGATGACGTTTACCCGAGAAATGTTAGCGCGGCCGGTGTAAAGGGCATCACTCGTGCTATCGTCTGCATAGCAATGGATGCTGCTAATCTGCAGCATGTCGTTGATATGCAGAAGAAACAGCGTGGGTGATAGCACACAGCCTTGTGGGACACCAGAATTAACAGACTTGGAGTCGGAGCATGCACCGTCAAAAACGACCTTGATGCTTCTGTCTGTAAGAAAACTGGTGAGCCAATTGCACAGTTTCTCGGGAAGCCCATAGGAAGGAAGCTTCGCAAGGAGCGCTTTGTGCCAGACCCGATCGAAGGCCTTCGCCACGTCCAAACTAACGGCCAACGCTTCCCCCTTGGTCTCGATCGCCTGTGCCCACCGGTGAGTCAAGTATACGAGAAGATCACCAGCTGAACGACCCTGACGGAAGCCGTATTGTCGATCATTGAGGAGCTGGTGGTCTTCTAAGTACCGGAGGAGCTGGCAGTTAACAATGGATTCCATTATCTTGGAGAACAAGGAGGTGATGGCTATGGGTCTGTAGTTGGACGGATCCGAGCGATCTCCTTTTTTAGGGATTGGGTGCACTAGAGCTGTCTTCCATGAGTTCGGGACTACGCCAAGAGAGTAAGAAAGCCGATAAAGGCGCGTTAAAACCGGTGCTAACTCTGGAGCACACGTCTTCAGCACGATAGGAGAGATTCTATCGGGCCCTCTCGACTTATGAACGTCGAGGGAAAGAAGCGCTTTACGCACTGCCCTTTGTGTAAACCGGACTTCCGGCATGCGGGTCTCGCACTGCGGTATGGTCGGCGGTGCGTTTCCCCCGTCGTCCAGGGTCGAGTTGGACGCAAAGAGTTTGCCCAGAAGATCGGCTTTTTCTTTAGCGTCGTGGGCCAACGAATTATCTCCTATGCGCAGAGGTGGAAGGGATGGCTTACAAAAGTTCCCCTGGACAGCTTTGGCAAGAGACCAGAATGCACGAGTTCCGGAGGGGAGACTAACTAGTCTCTCGCCAATTCTGCCGATGTGAGCCGACTTCGCCGAAGCAATTACTCTTTTGAGGGACCTGGAGGCAAAGTTAAATTGCTTCTTTAATGTGCTGGTCTTTACATCCCGTGCTGTCGCTGCATTAGCCCATGCTTGGTAACATTCCTGCTCTCGGCGGGACGCCGCTTTGCAGGTTCGACCAAACCAAGGCTGGGACTTGCCACCTGTGGGAATCAGGGAGAATGGAATGAAAAGTTCCATACCCTGAAGCACAACATCCGCGACAGAGTCAGCAACGACATTGGGATCATCCGGCGAGAAGCAAACCTGCCTCCATGGGTAGGATGCAAAGAATGTTCGCATTCCATCCCAGTCTGCTGACCTATAGTGCCATACGCGGCGACTGCCTGTAACTCGCGGCCGCAGCGAGTGAACGAGTGGCACTATACTCCTAATCAGGCAATGGTCCGAAGAGCCAAGAGGGGCCTCAACGGATACTTTGTAGCCGTCAGGATGTGAGGTCAGCAGAAGATCCAACAGTGAAGGCACGTGGCTTTCTGCATCTGGGATTCGCGTAGGCGTTGCTACCAGCTGCGTCAAGCCATATGCCAAGGCGAAATCGTGAACAGATCTTCCCGCATGATCGGTTTTGCGCGAACCAAGCCATTCGGCGTGATGGGCGTTAAAGTCGCCAAGAATCACGATCTCTGCGGATGGGACCTGCTGGAGCACTGAGTCTGTAGCCATTTGGACGTGTTCGATGAGTCGGTCCGTTTCGGCATCACCGCTATGGGACCTGTAGAGGCATAGGTAGATGCGGGGATGGACGTCGCAGTCTACACGTAGCCATAAGATGGAGAGGTCCCTACCTTCAAGATTGCCGAGGCGGCGAGAAGTGATATCATCTCTAACGTACACGCATACACCAGCCTTAGGAACAAAGGAGTGTTCCAGTCCGTACCCAGGGTAGCAGAGGTAGGATGTGTCCGCTGGAGATGATATCTGCGTCTCGGTTAAAAAGAGCAAGGCCGGCTTTGCTGTCTCAAGGTGGTGGTGGACAGTGTCGAGGTTCGAATGTAAGCCCCTGATGTTACAAAAATCCACGGTAAACGTGACAGGGGGTGCCATGGTGTGCCTTCTCTTGCCCCGAGCAGATTTTGAGAGCGCAGTTGAGCCCCCCCCAGAGTACGAGGGGCAGCCTGGGCGTCCACGCTCAGGCATAATCCGTACTGAGGGTGGACGTCCAGGGGGGGATTCTCCAACGCTAGCGCTGGTACCCCCCTGGGGTATCCTTTTCGTTAACAGCGCTATCATTAGGGGGGTGGGGGGTTTTGGACTTTTGCCGTATTTTGGGCTGTTACGCGTTATCATGCCGCTACCATACACGCCGGTAGAATACGCTAACATGCACCTCATTTATGGCGAATGTCGGTGCAATGCTAACGCTGCTAGCAGACTGTATCGAGAAAGGTACCCAAACGCTCTAAGATATCCAGATTATCGAGTATTTATTAATGTGCATCAAGCTTTTTTGGAGGGTCGTTTGCCTTCAGCTACAAGAAATGATGTAGACCTAGATCGGAATGTGATGAAGAAGTTCTCAATGAAATAAACATTGATTCAACTACCTCAGTACGTGCCATAGAAGCAACTACGGGAATCCCAAAAAGTACAGCACATCGAATTTTGAAACGTCACCGATTGCACCCATATCCTTACAGACGTGTGCAAACATTACTACCTCGGGACTATCCACTGCGAATCGCATTTTGCCGTGTGATGCTTCAAAAGCACCGGGAAGACCCTCAGTTCCTGGACAAAATATTATGGTCGGATGAATCAACCTGCAAGAAAGATGGCTATTTAAATCTTCACAACCTACACAGCTGGAGCAATGACAATCCACATCTGATGAGACAAGAGAAATCCCAATATCAATTTAAGGTTCATTTATGGACGGGAATATTAAATGGAAAAGTGATTGGGCCTTTTGAATTACAAGGAAACTTGGATGGGGACAGTTATTTGAACTTCTTACAAAATAATTTACCAGAATTACTAGAAGACGTCCCCTTAAGTGACCTTCAAAATATGTGGTATCAAAATGATGGATGCCCAGCTCATTACGCTCGTCCTGTGAGACAATATCTAGACCAAGAGTACCCGGGCCGTTGGATCGGGCGACTTGGCCTTTTTTATTATCTTATGGCCACCCCGATCACCCGACCTAAACCCCCTGGACTTCTTTTATTGGGGTTGTCTCAAAGACAGGGTCTACGCAAAACTGATATTAGACATTAGATAAGCTTCGGCATGAAATAACTCAGGCTGCGGCACATATCAATGCAAGAAGATATGCAAGAAAAATAAATCGGTCCTTTTTAAGGCGATGTCGTGCCTGTATTAATGCCGGTGGAAAACAGTTTGAACATTTACTGTAATGTTAATTATTTAATAAATTAATTACACAAATAGTTTCCATTGTTTTATTCATTTTTGGAACATTATAATATTTATTACTAATGACAAGAACAATTAATGTTGGGTCTTGTTTACAAATGGTAGACATATTTTTTTTGTGGCTAGTTATTTTAGAGTATTATACCATTTTAGAATCTTGATTAGTTGCGCCAATTTTAAAAAAAACTTGCCGTAGTGGTGTCCATACTTTTTTTTTACAAGACCATGAGTCAAAGTACACTAAGAGTAAAAATATTTCAAAATTGTAGAGAAAAAAAATATTTTGAACGTTTTTTGTGTAAAAACTGCGGGCAATTTGGTGTTTTTAAGAGTTGTGGTGAATAGTAGCACTATTTAGGTACAAGATAAAATCGTCATCGTGGTCGTTCAAAATATCATGAAAGGTATAAATTTTCAAAGAAATTCTAAATTTTTCTTGTAACTAAAAAAAAACTAGTAATATTTTTTTTTATTATTTTTCCTTATGTACTCATTAGTAGGTCTACCTTTAGGCGCCCGCTTATCGTTGAATTTTGGGACACCCTGTATATGGGTGTACAAATTAATTCGGTCCGTTTTTTGTTGTTAAAAATATATTTATTTTTAAATCAAAATAAATTAATAGATTAATCAAAGTATTGTCCATCGTTGATTACTACTTTTTCCCCATCTCTCAGGCAATTTTCGGATTCCATCTCGAAAAAATTATTCGTCTTTCGAGACAATCCAACTTCTATCCAATTTTCTATTTCTGCAAAAGAAGTGAACCGGTGACCTTCCAAGTGGTGCTGCATACGTCGGAATAACCTGCTGTGGTCGAGCGTTGTCGTGCAAAAGAATAACTTTAGTCTTTGTACGTATTCCGGCCGCTTTTCATGTAATGCACGGCTCAATCAAATTAATTGTAGCCTATACCGATCGCCCGTAATAGATTCGCCAGGTTGTAGCAACTCATAGTACACAACACCTTTTTGGTCCCACCAAATACACAGCATGACTTTTGAACTCAAATTTTGCTTTGCTATTGATGTCGAGGTCGATGGTAACGATTCACCAGGCTTAGCTTAGTATTTTTTCTTCTTGGGATTATCGTAGAATATCCATTTCTCATCTCCAGTAACAATTCGATGTAAAAAACCCTTTCTTTTTTGCCTTTGAATCAACTGCTCGCAAGTGAAAAATCGCCTTTCAACGTCTCTTGGTTCTCTGTTTTTGAATCATTCCTATGGACTTTAATCGTACAGAAACTGCTTGTTGAGTCACTCCTAAACTATCTGCAAGCTCCTCTTGTGTTTGACTTCGATCTTCATCGAGTAATGCCTCCAATTCTTCGTCCTCGAATTTTTCTGGTTGTCCGGGTCTAGGCTTATCTTCAACGCTGAAATCACCATCCTTAAAACGTCGGAACCATTCCCTACATGATTTATCAGTTGGAACATTATCACCATAAACTTCCACAAGCATTCGATGCGCTTCCGCTGCACTTTTCTTCCAATTGAAGAAAAAAATTAAAACCTCCCGCAGATGCTGCTTAGTTAACACAAAATTTGACATATTCAAAAAAATTTAAAACAAGTTCTTTTACGAAATTCCAAGTGATGGGAACGGAATGTTATTGACAGATGTCTAACCTCTCTGACACCACCGAGATCAACTGTCACAAGAAAACATTCATGACAGCCAGAGCCATCTTTTTAAAACGGACCGAACAAATTTGTACACCTAATTACATCGGATACAAATGTTTAAATAAGTAAAGAAGACTCGAATTTGTCGTACCGGAAGGACATATATACAAGGCTAGTATTGTTTGACAACCTATTTTCTGTGAGGCCGTGGTACTCAAGTTGAGTCTGCCTATTTGTGCCTTAGCATAACTCTCTCACACTTTTTCTTATAGTGTACATAATAAACTTTGGTTCTTTTCTTCGTACCTATCTATAGAACGCGAAGACAAATGTAAATAAAAAAATTAAAACTGCATATTCCGGTTAAAAAGCTAATAAATTCTAGCCACTCAAGACCCATTGCATCTCGGCCATTAATAATATAAGAACATGTACAACTTTAGTCTGTCTGCCCACTTATCAGTATCCGTCGTGGAGCTTCCGTTGCGACTAGACGTAAATTCATGTCGCCATTCATCATGCATTACAATTTTATAATGCACGTTCTTTTACATACAATTACTCTTGTTTATACGATAAATAGATAATAGGTGTGAACCTCTGAATGTTTGGCTCGAAGCCCGATAGTGTAATATAATAGCAAACCACCAAGTAGGGGACAGGAGAAACTTGCTTCTAAACAAGACTTATAGAAATATTGAGAAGACTTATACTCTATAGATAACAATTTAACATGAAACAAGTATTGATTGATACACACTCAGCTTAATACTGTGCGTCAAATTGTGCAATTATATAGAGTTACCATTAGTAGAGCGTTAGATGTTAGTAGTTGATTTTGAAATGCAGATAATCTTCCAATATAGGCATCTTATATATCCACATACTACGAACAATGGTCGATCCCAGTCTGACACTAGTAGCGTACTTCTGGAGAAATTAATGATTCAGTTATTACTTTTAAAAGCTACTTCTGTTTAAAAGTTTGTTTAGTATAACCAAGAAATGATACAAAAGTAAAACATTATACAGACTTGATTAGACACGTATAACCTCGACTGGAGTAGTCACAGAAAACCATTTGTGAAGTAATGCTTGCGTTGTGTCTCATCGAGTATGTGAAGTTACCCGAGGTCCATACGAAATTTGAGGGGCAATCTCAAAGCCCAAAAAGGCCAAACTCTTGAGTTGTATAGGTTTCCCTGGGCGGCGGTGGTTACTTACCATTGTGTGAACTGTCTGTTTATTTGCCACTTAAAAGAAAATTTCCTGAATCACCTAATCAACTTCAAATTCGAGTCTTCTTTACTTATTTAAACATTTGTATCCGAATGTCACACATAAAAAGTATGTCTAAATTATTATTGTATTATTTAGTTAACACAAATGTGGACAGTTATCGCGTGTAATTGGGTACACTTCACGCTCGTATACCTAATGTCTAATTAACTAATCAATTAGCATATGAAATAGATAATTATGGTTGTCTATGTGTGTTATCAAGAGGAGAGGAAGTGGATAAGGTGAGGTGGTTGTTTTAGTCCGATCATTCGGTTAAACGTAATCATAATAGAAATTATTCTACAGTCAAATAGTAACGGAATTACTAAAATAATTTTATACCACTTTCCCTTAAAAATAAGATTAACTGTGAACAATCGCATAAATATATAATATAATATACGTATAATTTATATACAATACAATATATAGACACATACATATAATGAGTGATTGTTGTGATGGTTGTGCCGGCTTATGCACTATGTGAGCTCGTACGTTCTCCTTGAAAGAAAGGCGACTAGGTCTCATTTCAAGAGGTAGAACATTCTAGAGGGGGACATATTGAATTAGGAAAGAAGAATGAACGAATGTATGAGAAGGGTATAACAGAAGAAGATTGTTTGTAGATCAGAGATTTCTGCTAAGATTGCAACATAGGAACTGAAAAGAATAAGTCAAATAAGTAGGAGAAGTAGGTGAGATGAAAATAGAGTAAAGGATAGTGAGGGCGCGCAGCTGATAACCCTGACGAACGGACGTTCAATTCGTTGACTAAACATGGTCAAATTTACGAAGATTAAAATATAATCCATGATGGGGATTTCTAGGATCCAATAATAATATAAGTAATAAATACATAATAAACAACAATAATTAAATGATGTAACACGAGTAAACACCTATTAAGGGTAATTCCTTACAAAAGTGATATTTAAAAAAAGAAAACTACATTTATGTACAAAGAGAAATACGACCGCTTTAATATTTATGTCAGCTTTGTGTTGACGTTGACACTGACATTGACATTTGAGTATGTATCAGTTCAGCCATAAGAGGGAGCCACCAGTGACGAGAATGTAAAAAAAAGTAGATTTTTTTTTTCATTGAATTTTAACATATGGTTAAATTACAAATGTTGTTTAACAATTTCCTTAAAACCCAGTTATGTTTGTGAATTTACTTTAATTTAAAAGTGCAAAATTCAAGTTTTTATAATAAGAATAGTAAAGCACGAACATTTAATTGTCGATTCTCTGTTTTAGGTTAGTATTTCATTAGTTGATATTTGTTATTTAAACTTATCTGTATTTAATAAATAAAACTCTGTTTTAGATGAAAACTCCGATGTATAATATTTTTTTCCAAATTCATTATTTTTATCGCATCACAGGATCTGCAGCAAACAGTTTTTTCATGCAATCTTAATTTAAGCTTGTTAATTATAATTTCATTTCGTCTCCACAAAATTTCTATTTCAGGGAAAACAATGATAACCAATCAAATATTAGTGACGATAAACCTAGATTCACTATAAAAACAATATCAACATTATATTGACACACCACGCGCTTTGAGTTGCCTGCGAAGTGTAATGCGTGTTTGTCGGTTGCATGCTAATGGGCTGCACGTATTTTTATCTAATTATATTCTTTTGCGCTTCAGTATATTGCGTGTGCGCCTATTTTACATCGCTTGTTAATTGTTTACAATTACAGTGCGTAAATATAATATTTTCCACAGTATGAGCTAATAAAAGTAAGTCATTTTAGTACCCCATCGGACTCTCGTCGGTCTCAGTTATATACTATTTTATCAACAAAATTTAAGACATTTTAAAGCTTTTACTGTAAGTTATCATTTAAAAGAGTCCGCTTTAAAGTCTGCAAAATTGCTTTATAGTTAAACCCTCCAAGTTTTCAAACATCGTTTTACTATGTACGTATTGAGTAATATTTACTTAACTAAATGGTTAATTTACTTTTAATTAGGTTCCTAAAAACATTTAACACTTTTTAAAACTGCAGGAAAACGTTACGATAAATGTACTACGAGTAACTATGTTAGTTCAAGAAATACGTACAACTTAGGTATTAATCGATGAAATGCTGCATGTCCAAAGTGATAAAACCCTGTTTTTGCAAATTCCGGAGCTATTATTGTTTCCTTAGCTTCTCAAATCAAAGCAACTCTTAGAGAAGATATCTACGCAATATAATCCGGTTAAATCAATATTTTTAATGTGTTAATTATATCTAGCCTTTAGATCCTTGTATATCATGCATAATAAAAACGCTACGGGTTTACGAACCAACAAACTCGTGTAACTTCGTGTATGCTTCGAAAACCCCACCACCTTCGGGCCTCTTTTTAACCTAGCCTATAACTCCGGCGTTTGACTGCTGTAAGAAATTGATTCCTCGTCGCTTTCATGTCACAGCCCCCATTAATAGTTGCGGTATATAGATCATGCCACACCTAAAGATAGACTGACTAATTAATTGTCTGAATCTATTAGGAAATTAAATGTACAATATTACAAACAAATCAATGGTAGACACCGCCTTTACAGTTAATTACGAACTGTATTATATTTGAAGAGGTGTTCATGCATTATTAACCATACATTATGACGTACATACGCATATGTAGTGGTGTGACGTCAGACATTACTACGGCGACGAATCTGAACCTGTGATAAAACTACATTAATTTTAAAGTCGAAGCATGGCTTTTTATACAACCTGTAAGATTTCCACATGTTTTGGCAGTGTTATTGTATGTCTTCTTAATAATTTGACAAAGATTTTCGTCTTTCCTTAAAGTACTGGTTTTTCTTTTTATATAATATAGGGGGACAGACGAACAGACGGTTAACCTGATGGTAAGTGACAACCGCCGTCCATTGGCACTTGCAACTCTTTTCGTAAGTACTACGCTGCCCGCCTTTAAGGGTGATGTGGGGAGGGTAAATAAGAGAGGGGGGGTGAGGGGATGTTAAAGAGGAGAGGGAGGATGAGTGGACAAGAAAGAAGATAATGGGAGTTGGGCCTCCGGAAACCTCACTAATTTCGGGGAAATGCAACGCAAGCGTTACTTCACAACCGGTTTTGTGTGAGGCCGTGGTATTGCACCGGTCCATACTATAATACCGTTTAACTTTGAAAACATTTCGAATGTGGATCAGGTTCTGGTAGCGAATTAAACCAACCATTGTTTAGCAAGGATCGTGGTCGCGTGTTGTCACCCCGTCTATGTTTATAAATCAAAAGGTTGTTTTTTTTAATTACTATAAAAATACTCCGGGTACATACCCAATACATAATATTAATCGATTAAAACACAGTATTGAAAAACCATGAACGTGGAAGCGCCATGCTATGAGCCGGCTCGACCAGTCTATTCTCGCACTCGCAGAAAACTGGCTGTAAATCGTCGTCGTGTGTCCGTTGTATTTCACCGAGTAAGTGGGGTTACCGGAAGATCAACTTCCCCTCTCCTCTTACTTTTCGCCTCTTTAACCTCCCCTCTTTTCCCTCCCCTCAAAGTTGGGCGACGCGCTTGCGACTCTGGAGTTGCAGGTGTCCATGGGCAACGGTAGTTACTTACCGTCAGGCTCTGACCTGTCAGCTCGTTTTGCTCGTTTTGCTCGTTTATTATAAAATAAAAGATAATAAAATTTGTGAATGTGACCTTAAGACAAGATAGGTAGAAGAAATAGATTCTAAATTCGTTCAGAGTTGCACGATTTGCTATAACGACAGTGTGGGCACGTACTGTGTTTTTTTATTTTCAACACATTTATTAAGGCGACGGATTTTGTTCGGTTTTATTACTCTAATCTAATTACCAACTACATACACATGTATATAAATATTTAAAGTTATTAACATCAGAACTACTGCAACAGTAAAAGATTTAGGTATTAAGTTATCATTTGAAAAGTTAAATAAGATGACTTGTAGTTACGTGCTAAGCTTATCATTAATTTCAGTTGTTCGTTTAATCATTAGTAACATGATAGAGTCAAAGGTCAGTCGTGCTGGTAAATTTAGTTTTAGAAATGCTTCACATATAAATGGGTAGTTCTATGTTAACAGTGCTACTCGGTCAAAGTTAGATTATACGTACCTACATACATCACGCCCATCCCTGAAAGGGCAGTTTAGTCCAACATTTTGTCTATTATAATTTTGTCCCACTTACTTAATAGGACAAATTTGGAGTATGTTGATAGAAAAGGAAGTATAGATAAGATTAGATAGGGAAGGGAATGTATATTATACAGATGGATTGGGGAGTATCAGCAATAGGTCGAGAAAGTCAGAGTCGCATACCTGTAACTGGAACAGGCTGGTGCCGGCAAGTCCGAATCCTCTATCAATCGAACTTTAACAACACAACACGAGTATCTGCAGTATATCAAAAAATATTTATAAAATTTCTTTGTTTTATAAAACTGCTCAACAATTATTCGAAATCGTCCTGATTTTAATAGACAGCGCCACCGCAACTATACATATGTAGGTAGCTTTGTCAAATGTGAAATTACTATTAAAAAGATAGTTCAGTACTATAACCGCGCAATCTATGACCCGTTTCCAAATGGTTGAGCCTTTCAGAACAAATCGGGCAAACAAACTCATGGCCACTATTGTAAATCACCAGATATATATAACAAAATTTAAATAAAACCCATAGTTGCTCTCCATTGCTTTCCCTAACGTTATTCGCTACTCCCACTATTAGGACAATTAAAATAACACTTCAAAATCAAGTCATCTTGACTCTAACACAACAAATAACCATAGAACATAACCTTCCTTCTTGGACAGTCAGGTAAAAAGGCAAATATCTGATTCGTATATGACTTGAAAGACTTAAAAAGTCATTAAAGATAGCTGATATGTTTCATATTTGAAACTGTTACTGAACGGTCTTTAACCGCTCCTGAATGCGCATATCTTAAATATATACGTACCTAAATCTATTATAAACAATACTTCACCTGGTACTAATTTGTTGGTGTTAACACGAGCTTGTTTGTTTACTACAGACGTTTGATTTCATCGCAATACTACGTAGGTTAGTTTGGAAAAAGATTCCTCTATACAAACAAGCTAGTGGTAATCAAATGTTGTTTATGACGGCTCATTTATACACACACGTGTAATGAAATGTTTTTTCTAAAACATTTTTCTGAAATAAAAAGTATGTTTATTGATCCAAACTTGTGTAAGGTCATCTAATGTTACGCAGACATTGGATGATTACAAAATGTCCTGTACCGTAAATATTACAGCATAAAAGAGTTGACCGTAATAATTAAAATGTGGCATATCACCTGCTTTTATTACGGCATAGTTATAACGCTACATCGCTTAAGTAATACCATCAATACCATCCTTAAATTTGATTGTTACAAAAAATAGTTTTGTACATAATATTAAAATACATCGCAGCACACGTATGTATACAGTATGTACGAATATAGTACATATTAATTTAAGCCAAATTCCAAAGCCAATTAGATGTTCTTGAACGCTTTTAGAAAATTTAAAACATTGTTCTAAAAATAAAAATTCGTGGTAATTATTATTATATATGTATATATATTTATTTATTTATCTCTTTATTGTACACCATACAAGTAATGGAAAAAAATATATATATATAGACATGCATGTATTACGGTATAACAATTGGCGGTTTTGTCACTCACGGTGATTTCTTACAGACAACCTTTATACGAATATTATTACATCAAATTAGGACTAGTCTAAGGTGTACTATTCTAACAACATGAACATATGCACTTATTATGATATATAATACTAACATATAAGTAAATAAATATATACACATATGTATATATATATATATATAAATAGGAATAGGAATATACTGTAATAAATATACATATATAATGTAATATATTTATTACAGTTTCAATTATGTACCAGTGATAGCATCTACTGCATTTTTCCACTGGCAAGCTGCGTAGGAGTAGAATGTAATTGGGAACACGTAAAATGACACAACTTGCGAAGTTTCTTACAAACGTACATACGCTCACGCCTATGGCCCTACATTTTGCCAATTCGAATTAAGTCTAAAGTAATAGAAGGGCAAGCATATTGCCGGCAACCTGGCTCTGCGTGACTGTATATATACTGTCTGATCGCGAAGAGATGGGGTGGACCTATACTACTCGTGAACCACATAACACTTGCCAAGTTAGCAATATAAAATAAAATTATTCAGCCAAGTAACAACACCAACTATTAAAAATACCGATATTTTAATAAATCTGCACGGATGGCGTAGCGGTTTAAGTGGTCACCTCGCTACTACACTATCGCGCCGAATGTTGGTTCGTTCCACGGGACAACACTGTGCAATCCTCAAATTGTTGTTCTGAGTCTGTGTTTTCTTTGTGTCCGTTATTTAAATGTGTGTAAAGTCCCCGCGACACAGGAATTAATCCTTGTGCGGGAGTTGTCTTTTAAAAAAAAGAAAGAAAAAAGTAAAATCTGGCAGTTTTATAACATAAAAAGAAAAACATTAGGAATAAATGAAAAAAGTTAGTTTTCGTACAGTCGGACGCGCGGACGGAAATTACTATTACTAAAGCTGAGGTGCTAGAGGATAATTGATGTTAATTGGATACGACACTTTTGTACAGAGCTGACTGGACCTTTCTTTTTACTTCCCCTGTCCTTGGTGTCCTATCTACAGAAGAACTCAAACAGTACTTCATCTCTTAGCGTTCTACTGACACCTACGACGCGCGGCGCCCGCGACGCGACTTAATATGGAAAATAGAAAAATTGAATATTTTCTATCAATAAACGATGAAATTGAATAAGCAACACTCGAAGCTTTTAATTTATGCACTGTATAGTAATTACGTAATTTATACGAGTCGCATCATTCAAAACAAACAACAAATAATATGTATATTTATAGACGTGTCGTACTTTTGTAAATGTAAACAGCTATTTTGGCGCCAAAACATAATTGTGATTTAAATCGTACTTACTCATCCTCAATTTCGCTACCAAACTATCTTGAAACAATCTCGTCAAAATATACATTCACAAAAATTCAAAGTAGACTAAGAAACTGCTGTATATTTTGAGCTATCTATATATGTACATATATTTATAGTGATCATAGATATTTTTTTTTCATTAAAACGAATCAAATATACAAATAACATTACACAAATAGTTAATTTCCTTTTACCTCTTCTTTTTTGGAGTCATCTTATCTCATGTAAATATGGGTATGCATGTAGCCACTATTAAATTCATGTGACATCTCGCATTTCTTAATCGGCTAAGCCGTTTAGAATACAGGAGGCCACATTGATACGGATATACATACATACCCATACTTACTTACATACAAAGATATCTACATGCTCGGGAAATCCCTAATTCTTGGTCAGTTAAGTAAAACAAAGAGACTCAGTGATTCAGCGTTATACTTTGTTTAAATAAAAAATTGTACAATTATGTCTTACTGAGTAGTCTCGAGTCAATTTGAAACATATGCATAGTAGTTAACCAAACAAATACGCCAGTTGATTTAGCCGTCGGAACTGTTTGGGAATATTTATAATCGTGACCATTATTTAAAAATTAAAAAAACTTAAAAAAAAAAACATTTTGTTAAGTATCAGAAATATCTACACATTTTTTTTTAATTTAGCTTCACAGTTTAACAATATTGAATAATGACCTCTAGTCTAAGTAATAATTTTGGGAGCAAAGTTAGTAGGGTTCGGTAATTAATAAACATCCGACTCCCGTTCCATCATTGACTATAGAAAGAGGGGAGGGGGTATAAAAGCAGAGAGAGAAATGACGTTAAATGCGTATATGTTCAGTGGGATTATCAATATAGGATAGCTCATCCAAATAAATTTCCGGGAAGTTTGTTGGCTGGAGAGAAAGTGTACCAGTTAGTCATGGCAAGAACTTCCTTAACGCTGATACATTATCTTACTCATTCCTCGTTGTGAATCAACACGACAGTCATGGTTAACTCGTTTCTTAGGGGTGTTCTATTTTCGGATAGCATCATGACGATGAGCGAGGGATGATTACACACGCAAACTTGTCCAGATATGTTGCGATCACTAGTCAGTCTCATTCCATCAGAGTCATTTCTAAGCTTCTTTACGTTTCAGAAAATCATTTTTTTAAACAAGCACAAAACATTAAAATTACGTTTAGCTTAGATCAACAATGTATTTTGAAAACCATTATTAAAGAGAAAGAAGTAAGAACAAAGATATAAAACTGCCAAACAAATTGCTTTCGGAAATCAATTGTTTCATGTGTCTACTGTATCTGATTTCATATTGTATTTTTATTGTGTGATATCAAGTGCTGATAAGTTGCTTGACGCATTCGGTTTCCTGTTCTGGTTTTGGGAAAGAAATGTTGATAACATATCGCACTAGCATATAAAATTACATGAATATTTTGCTTTTGAAGCTCTATATTATACTATATAACTATATACCATTATAGTATACAATTCTAATTTGTAATTTATTATAGGCAATTAAGTCCACAGCCTCATTATAACACCAGCTCGTTGTTGCTTGCGACTTTGTTGGCATCGAAATTTGAACCATACATAATTATGTGATAAAAACTATGCCTATGTACTATTCCAGACTATAATCTATCTCTAGACCAAATTTCATTTATATCCGATCAACTTCGTATTTTTAATAGCAATAATTTTTTTTAAATGTCCCCAGTTCAAGGATAAGTCTTGCAGCCACTTATGCTCACGACAAATGCCCTTATTTGCTTTATTATTATGTCATTTTATTTCACTTCAAAGGCAACCTTCTCTCGCCAGAGTTAGGTGTGAAGTAAATAGTTTCATAGCTACACCTGATATACTTTTAAAGCCCGATTAATTTAGAACGAGATGTTAGTTAATGCAATGTACCAAACGACTAAAAAGGTACTCGAAAACTATTTCTATCCCTTACTCTATCTAATCCCGTCTCGTGTTCTCTGTGCCTAAAAGGAATTTCTAAAAGACAACTAAAACTCGCTGCATTCCCTGAAATCGTTACTCGCGTTTCTCTTATTCTCTGCCTTCAAGTCTATCCTTAAATAGATCAGATCTTTATTATAATTGGCACAAAAGACACTACCTACTGGGTTTTATAGCCAATTAAAAGTACATATATTCGTCAGTAATATGAAGTACGTACTCGTAGAAAGGTGGATTACTTGAAAGCCGCAAAGCTCAATAAATTGTTTGTCATCTCATGGCATGGATTTTAATCTTCTATGAAATTTATTTGCATGTTCATCAGTTAGCCGTGGAACAGCGTATCGGGTCTTTATACATGATTGAAGTGCTGGAAATAGCAATATTTTTAGGTTTGTAAAATGATTCACCAAATACACTCTTTTCACTTTTCATAAATTTTCATAAATTTTATTGCGTAGAGTTTTTCGTGTACTTTCTACCGGATTGCGCAAGTGGGAGTGTTATGTTTTTGGTAGTGTGTATAATTTTTGTTTGTCACGCCCTAGATCCTGGACGGTATGATAGTTTTCGACATTTAAGGTGTCATTTAAATCGTCTTCATAGTGAGAATGACATATAGTTATAACATTTGAGATAAAGTCACTGCACTGTATTGCCTAAGACGTGAAGGTACCGGAGACCCAAGTCCCACTCTCCTCTTTCCCCTCTCCTCATCATCCTCAACGATTCTTAAGTTATGGGTGTCCACGGGCGGCAGTTGTCACCATCAGATGACCCTTGTTTATGCAGGGCACGTCATTCATTTATTATTTTTTAAACAATCAGACTGAACAAATGCGTCAGAGTACGTTTGTTACCTTCAATAGTAATCAAAGTTACTCGAAACATAAAACAGCTCGCGTCACATCCCGTATTTTATTGTTAAAAAACCTGTGAGCGCAAAATTATAACTTAAGTCAGAGATATTAGAGTACTCGCCCACGGCTCCGCTGGCGTAAAACTTAGTGTCTATCACCACTCGGGAATAGTACTAGGTGGAACAGTAAAGGATAATGTACTAAATTTGCCCCCTAAGATTATTATTTTTTTTTTCAATAGTATCCTGGGTTTTTCTATAGTGTCTGTGCGTAATTTAGTATCATGTGCCCTTTTTTTATCTCTTTCAATTATCCAATCACTAACTAAATAGCGTGCTGATCGGTAAAGTTGTGAAGACGACAATGATAACAAACAAACTTACATTCGCATTTATAATATTAGCTAGCATTATAAAATATTGTTGTTTACTACCGATACTAATATTTGCAACCATGATTTCCTCACGAGCACGTGTGCTTTATGTGTGTTGAACGTGTCAAGTTGATGAATTGCGCCGCAGACGTGGTACGTCGATTACCTACTCATTTTACACCGGTTCGTAATCCCTTCGAGGGCCTCATGCAATATTTTTCCGTTGATTGATATCCCCACTGATCAGAATCAATGAGTAATATCCCAACTATTAGCAATAATCATATTGTTTACTTGTTTGAATATTTCCTTTGATAGCACTGCATACTACGCATATTGTAATGTAATATGTATTATTATTTGTCTTTCAATTGCAAATCTACTTTAAGCCATCAAAAAGCTTAAAGCAGATTTACCTATGAGATGGCACCTACGAGACTGAAAACTAATTAAACCTATCGCAAATGATTACATACACTTATCGATCTGCACATCGGAAACATGTGTAACTCGGGCAAGGCTGTTTTTCCTCTAGAACGTAAAACCAATGATGTCAAAAAAAACCTATAATAGTAAAAAAAAGTTAAGGGTAGTTTTATTGGTCAGTTATGTATAAGCATCTTAGCTACTACTTTAATTAGACGAAAAAGCATATCACAGAGGTGAGACCCGTACTCGATGTAGAAGAAGGCTGATATGTTTGGTGATGAGACATGGTACATTGGTAAACCTATAATACATATTATTCCAGTACATTAATTAGTACTGTTATAAGATAATGTGTTGTATTATCATTTATGCGAAATAAAAGCTACTTCGTAAAATTAAAGCGACGTGCCTAAACGACTTCCTCGATGCTCTGAACATCAAACGACAAACTTTGCGGGTGTTTTCGCAAATTCGCCGATGTACCAAGTTAAGTTTGCCGTTCCAAAAACTGTACTACCAGCTATTTAAGTGACAACTAAATCCCACTGTGGGTAGCTCGCTAGCGTTTCAGAGGTGCACCTTTGAGTTGGGACGTTGCATGTGCTGTCGATGTATGAGCAATCCGGCGTTTGGAGTGTTGCCAGCGTATTGTCGCGAATAGTGCGCCAGGGCTCCGGCGGGTCGACGACACCGGACACGTCCCCTTACACTGATACTGATAATAATTGTATGTCGGAAAGAGCTAGGAACATGCCAGTTGTCACCCCCGACTTGACAAATGACACAATTAAATGCCCAAATGTAAGCGATCACTTCGCGTCCGCCTGCCAATGGATACATAAACAACCAACTTGAGAATCAATGGAATGAAAAGTATCTTTAGGAAGTCCATATATCAGTATGAAGAAATATGGCGTGACCACATCCAATATTTTCCAGAACACGTAAGCAGAAAATTGTTTTGAAGAAATATTTGTGCTCCGTAGATGATTTACCATGCAAATTTCACGGTGCTAATATAAGATACGGCTCACCTCGCTTCTCGAACACCATTAATCATGCGACGCATGCCCTACGTCACTCCTGCCATCGTCACGATAATAGTCTGTTCGTTCTGATATTTGATAGGCAAACGTGGGCGTCATATAAACGGTCTTTTAGGGTTGCCAGGTGGCTAGTGACGGAGTCATGACGCAATTTGATGTAATACAGCGCCACACGCACCGATACGAATAGATCGTACTTGACATTGAATCCGCCCGTGCCTCTTTCTGGGGTTGATCAAACGACGTCTTCGTTTGGAGGTCAAAGTCACGACCCTCGACGTTCTTGCTTTGCGCGATTTTCTTTTTATTTTGATGCATTTTATTGTTAGATAGTTGATGTTCATGTTTGTCATGTAATTTTACTCGAAGGCTAAGGTTATTATCGAAATGTTTATACACCTGTCTGCCTCTGCAAATAAAAAGAAAAGACCATATATAAAGTCTTTTACTTTTGCATATATATGACTAGTTTTACTATCAGTAATATGTTAGCAAATTAGTGGGTCTGTGTAACATTTACACATGTACTAATTGTTTGCCATACATGGATATATTGAGATAAGTGTGAAACAAATATCAATATAAAACTGTCAAAATTTGCCAATTGAATTAGTTTAAGGTGTTAAATTAGCAAACTCACGGTTACGTATTTAAAAACACAAAATGTCAAACATGCGCAATTGTGGCCAACTCTAAAGGTGACATTGGTTAACGTTTCGACAGACAATAGCTATGATTGTCGTTGACAAATAACATGTACTAACATAGCAATACTAATGTTATTTAGTTAACATATTATGAGTTACATAATAATGATACGAAGTTTTATCATAAGAGAATCAAGCCTTGTATAACATTTTATTAATTTCGATGCATATTCCGTAAATAATACCTTTCTTTGTAGATATTAAAATTGATGTTTAAAAGATCATACATACATATATACTCTCACGCCCGTGTCCCGGAAGAGGAAGGCAGAGGTGCATTCAACACCCACTTTTAGCCATTTCAACTGTAGTCACACAGCAAGTGATTAGGGCTATTAGCCGTGAACCTGGCACGTTAGGAGTTATTGATATTGATGTTAATTTGGGAGAATACTTATACGGAAAGACGAGGAAGTGTAGCAATAATTAAGGGACGTACAGCTATATTTAATTAGTATCTTTTTTTACTATTTCAAATTATTAATGCATTAGATTAGATTAGAAAAAAGTATTCTTTATTGTACGTTTTAGGAATTACAATAAATCTTAATTAATTATTGTACAAAGGGCGGTTTTAACGCTAAAAGCGATTTATGTTATATACATATGTAAGTTGGAGTTTTATATTTTTAAACATATATTTATTCTTTTAAAGAGAGAACTCCCACATTAGGAATAGTTCCTTTGTCGCGGGGAACTTCACAAACATACATACAACGGACACAAATAACACCCAGACCCGGGACTACACAATAGTGGATCACACAAATTTTTGTCTCGTGTGGGAATCGAACCCACTACCTCACTGTCCATTAGACCAACAGGCCAGTCCATTATCAATGTAATCATTGTTATGAACGCATATTATATTGACACTTAAAATTAACGCTAGTACCGTTCTCGCCCTTTCTCTGGTGTCGGAGACTAACTACTTTGTTCCTGCTTTGAGGATAAACAATGGTTACAAGAACTTATATTGTTGTATCGCATACATTGTAAAGTCTACACCAAATGTAACTTCTAATTTACATTAATGTTCCATTGTAACAAAGATCAATAAGTTACTTCGAAGTTTCTTCATCTTTCTTACATCAACGCCTGGTTATTCTATCAAACTATATTAGAAAAAGTGTTGTTAGTTTCCCCTTAAGTTATGTATGATCTGAATCACCGATACCCGCTGCGGTAATCAATGCATTTACCACAAAGTCTTCTCTCGTCCAGCTGTAGACTTATTCCGCTTTGGATTAAATGGAACCTTGAAATTTGAGGTGGAGTTAAGGCGATCATGTAGCTCCAAACGTAAGTTTACAATAGTTGTAACAGTATCGAGATGCTAACTTCAGATGAATTACTTCCACACTGCCCGATTTGACATTTCTTTGCTTCGTACATTACCTTCAGCGGTCATTTGCTTTGTAAAGTCGGGCTTTACGAGTTTTTCTCTATTTATAGTAGACTTATATTCCACCAAATTCTGTCTTCCGTTTATGTTTACTGCACTGCTCCTTAGGGTAGCAGCGTGATGTTTTTGGGCTAATATTATTCCTCAATAAATACTATACCCAATACAAAAGAAATCTTTACAATGCGACCGCTAGTTTCAGAGATGAGCCAGTTAAACAAACAAAAAAATACTTCCTACTTCAACTTTTTAAATAGTGGTAGACCCATGCCATGCTTAGGCACGAATGGGCTGCTCAACCGGTGTGATACCACGGCCTCACAGGAAACCGGTTATGAAGCAACGCTTGCGTTGCATTTCCCCGAAATGAGTGAATTTTCCGGAGGCCCAACTCCCCCCTCTCCTTTTTTCTCTCCCCTCATCCCTCTTCTCCACTTTCCCATCTCCTCACCTCTCTTCTTTCCCCTCCACGCATAACCTCTTCCCTCGTCGCCTTCAAAGACGTTTAGCGAACACTCTTGAGTTGCAGGTAATATACTACACATCCAAAGTGCTTAGATATCACGTAATATAAAAAAATATCTAAATAATATTTACCAAGTCTATTCTTCCAGACTTGGCTTGTTACTTCAATTCCTATGTTTAAGTGAACGACTATGTAGATATATATATATATATATATATCTCCTGTGCGGATTTTTTAATTAATTAAATATTTATTGCATAAGGATACAAACGTACGCAAGTTTTACATCTAATGTAGTTTTTGGCAATGTCTCGTACAAGTTAATTATTGTTGGCGTTGTGTGGCCACGTAACCGACAACCCGTTACATGAGATGCAATCAGTGTCAGATTCACTGGCGTTTATGTATATTGTCGTTTATGGAACGAATATACATATGTTTATTTTGCATACATACAAGGCTTGACATGTAATATAAAATACTATTCACAGCTATGCAAAAAAAAAACTACACGATTGTATGTACGTACTCAGCATTGTGCTTCTTTCTTTGAAAAAGCGCTACGGCAGTACCAAATTTATCATGCTTGAATTTTAATAACAAGACAGTGTGGCCTTTAAGCTTACTGGAAAAGGAGGCGCAGTGGTTCGAAATTGAGGGAGATAAACGTATGATTGTGCCATAAAATAAATATAACGTGACATTTATCGCATTATCGATTTCTAAAGGACTTCAGATTAGCCCCCAATATCCGAGTGTCGATCGGCTTTGATTAGATTTACTCCCAGACGCCCTCCGTCAATGATCTCGAAATGAACAAAACGGTCCGTAAGATTCGGCTAACCTAATCGATTGTCGAACTTGTATTATGAACTTTTAAAAAACGGTCGTATTCTAGGCATGACATTAGAAGTACGAGTATAATAACTTACAATCTTCTCTCGTACTTAACAGTTAACACAACGCACCTTGCAATGAATGCACTGTCGTATTTATATGAAGCTTGTCCCTAAAGAAGAATTCCTTTACGCATAATAGAGTTAGTGTCTTCGTAATCATACGTTACGTGGGTTGGTAAGAAAAAAATACAATGAAATATATATTATATAAGTATCTCCAAGATCTCATTAACAACTTCTTCGTATCGAATTAATAAATATCATTAGTTTCGAAGACAAACTTTATATTGGCCACGTTGACCGCATATTAAGAACTGTTATAATTACATATATTAAATTATTGTTATATTTTTTTAATGATTATATTTAAAAAACATTAATAAGTAATTTTAAACTATCAAGTGCTATACTTTAAAATGCAAATGGAATATATAAAATAAACTCTTTTTTTAGATTGTTTTTTTGAAGATTGTTTTTTTTTAGATTGTTTTTTAGATGTGCATATTAAAGCATTAAGTTTATCTAAATTATGTATGTAGGTGGTATATCGTGTACGTGTTCTTGAAAAATATTGTACATGTACATTGTCAAGTTGTTTCTGGGTAAGAAAAATGTTTTGTATCATTTGTAGTATTTTGCCGAATATCAAAGATTTTTTATGATTATATTAATATGTAGTTGTCTGATACTTAAATAGAATTTCAAACTATAATTTAAAAAAATACGTCACGCCTTTGTCTTATCGTAAATATTGTTAAGATTAAATTACAATTCGTCAATGTTTATTTCACATTTTTGTCATATTGTAGATATGATATCATTATTATGGTAGGCACGTTTTAGATTAGTTTATAGATAACAACAATATTTGGAGTTGGTATGACGATTACAATTATATAGATATATATATCATGCCGGGTTGTTCCCCTTTAGGCTTCTTGAAGATGTTGTATAAATATATGTATCATGTATCAAGAAATTTTTATCCCATTTAATATACATCACTTAATCTTAGATTTAAAAAAATCATAGATAGTTACAGGAAATTATGCATACATGTCACAGTCACGCCTGTGTCCCCGAAGGGGAGGGCAAAATTAACGCTGGTCCTGGTCATAGCTATTTCGATTTACATGTATGCGCCTCTGACCTTTTCGATCTATTTCTTACACTCCCCTATGTCCTTTCATCTTCTTTCCTTTTTGCTTTTCTTTCCAACAACCAAACTATAGGTGGCAAAATATGTTTAATAACCTAGCTATCCCTTTCGAGGATACCGGCATAATTATCTTCTAGAAGAGCCTACTCCTACCTAAAAGGCCGGCAACGCACTTGTGGCTCTTGAGTTGGGTGTCCATGGGTGGCGGTGGTCACTTACCATCAAGTGACCCGTCTGCTCGTTTGCCCCTATCGCATAAAGAAAAACAAAGTAAACGTATGTATTTAAACTTAAATGTACAAGTTTTTGTCGATTTCTATAGATTTTCACTATACAAGTATTTATTTATAGTTCCACCATTACTTCCAAATTCTCTCATCCGTTGTTCACTTAATCTGTCGATTATACCTAAACTGTGAAAACCCTTTATCGCTTTAAAGACTCCACGAGTACATAATATTGGAAGGTTCCCACTCCGGGTGATTCAATTACAATATTTTTTGTGCCGTGCACAAACTCAATTAGGTTCGTAAGGCTTGTTGTCTGTATTATATAGATGAATGAACGCGCCTTGTGATTACGATGTTCCTTTGTACTGGACATCCCATAAAAATTATCCATCTGTAATTATATTTCTTTGAAATAAAGTGAAACTGAAATTTGCACGATTTTGAGGCTGGAAATTTTTAAGCTTACTTTCTAACCTTATCCTGCAATTGGCGAATATGTTACTTGACATTTAATACATATACATTTAATACCTGAAACCTATTCACGAAAGAATGAAGATTGCCGAGTTAAATACAATATAAAACATTTGTCGATTTTTTCTTATAGAGACCACACATATATGAATGTATGTAGGTGAAGTGCAATTCGCACCCAAAGCGCGATGTCGACACTTACAACATCCTCCGGGGATCGTATAGACCGATACCGGACCGGAATTGCCCCGGGGAGGGATTCACACGTGTGCTTTTCCATTATGGAGGCGACAGTTGGCATATGAGCATAACATATTCGATTGAAGTTTCACAGATTATAATATAAATCATTCTTTTTTTTTTGATGAAAAGTTTTCTTTGGTATGATATCGTTTTTGGTCTGCCTTGAGTTAAAAACGGTTTTGAGATCTATTTAAGAACGCATTATAATTTGGACGGTATAGGATGTGTCAAAACCTTTCTTGTCTTTCACCGCAAGAAGGAAGAATTTTATTTACATGTACAGTTACGTCCAGGTTCCAAATTCCATTACTTGATGTTGATAGTGAAGACTATAAATCATTTAGTATGTGGAAAAATGAGCTTTAAGTCCGTGCAAAAGTTGGTTACAATGTTTGTAAAAATATTGTTACCGTAGTACTACCGTTATACCAAGAACGCCTCTATGTTATAGTTGTAAATGGCATAACACTCTTTGACATGGTGTGAACGAACGCTGCACTTGCGCCGATAACGTTTATTACATGAGCCGATAGCGAAATGTGTCTTTGTTTAGATGTTGTATGTTTGCTGTTGGTGGGTTAACGATGTATTGTTCTTAGAGGTACGCAGAAAGGGTTATCACTGACAGGACTCTTTATGTATGGATGTAACTTTGAAATACTACATGCATTTTGATAAATCGGGCCCGGTCGTAAATATGAAATAGCGCAATCAATTTACCCATCAACATGAATGTGTTTGCACTGTAACCGATAACGAAATATATAGTTCCTTGGCACAGTTTAATGTCAGAACATTTATGCGCAGTTATGGACATTTCTAGAACCTGGTACCTCATGTACCTATATAGACTGTGACACACTGGACTAGATTACTCAGTTAATTGTTCATCAAAAAAGTACAACCTTTAGACAAACTTTGTGGACTACGTCCAAATTATTTTTAAGACTATGCAGTGTCAGCAAATTTTATCTGAGAAGTGCTCTACCACAGCTTCGAACTCACAACTACGCTATTTAGTTCATTTAAAAATTGTGTATATTTTTTTTTTGTTATTTTAATGAAGGCATAGTTTGTGAGCATTGTATTGTTACCAAGAAGAAAAAAAATAAAAGAAAAAAGAAATTAATCCAAATTACATCTACATATAAAGGATAAATGCTGATCGTTGAAGTCAATAGGGATAAAAAAAAATTAAAATCCTCTAATCACAGACAGATTGTTTAACTTCCACAAAACAAATTCAAAGTATATTGCACGGTAGCGGTTAATTCGTCACTTGGATAACTCGGAGATTCAACGACATTTCAAATCAAACCTCACAAAGAATCAGTATTGTTGTTAATACTTTGGACTGAGCTTGAACTGAAAGCTTTCATTCCGAGTCATCATCGCAAAATGCAACACTAGTTATTACATCCGCCTTGATTCTCCATACTGTGAAATAGTACGTAGCACGGGAATTAAATATTTTCAATCAAAACGATGAACGAAAGCGAAAACCCTTTACCCTAAAACAACAATACTGAGTAACCTATCTCACCTTATTTCACGAATCTGTGTAACCATGTCATGGCTGGCAAAAGATGCCCCATCAAGTTAATCACTTCCTTTTAGTTTAATATGCTTTTAGGTCACAGCTGTCGTTGATATTATAGTTCATTTTAATATAATATCATTCCCATTATCACCAAAGTAATACAAGTATTTGTTAATTAAACAGAGTTTAAGGAAGAAGAGAAAGTTTAAGGAAGTATACGTATCAATCAATATAAATATGTACATTAAATAGGTAAACCTATTATAGGTTGTTTACACTTCCACTCCATACTTTCTATAGAGATTCAGACAAGACAAAGACAGAAGATAAATATGGATAAGCAAAATGAGTACACTAGTGGAGCTAGGGTAATCAGTACCGCAAGTCTCGAATGGGGAAATGAAACTCAGATTGCAGCAGCTTCGTTCCCTCATTCTATGATTGAAGACGCAACTAGAACAGTGTAATAAACACCAGGCCAATCAGTAAATAATGTTCACAATTTATTTAAAGCAAGAACAGTCCCAGACCTCTGTTACTCGTACTCATTTTAATATTATATGAAGGTAGTCCATACAAAGCCATTTAGTGTTTCCAAAGGTCCTGTTAATCATAATAGCCTGACCCCTCAGGTTAATCTACAACAACTCACAGTCATAATATATCTTTAACTATCTCTGTATATTATTTATATTAGTAACGGCTATTTTAATACCCTGACAGTTATCAGGGTTCTAAAAATAACCGTTATTATAAGCTCGGATACTTTGTCTTATGTGAATAGATAACATATGCTTTAAGGTCCTTTAAGCATCTTTTATTGCAAGATGTCAATATTTAACTATGCATATATAACTATGTTTGGCCTTTTTAAATGAAAATTTGCTTATAAGGTACTTAAACATGTTATTATTTTGTACAGTTTTCTTTGAAATAAACGATTGATGTTTACACTAAGCCATAATTAAAATATTTTGATTATAAGTATATGAAGAAGCTCAGTTGTCAGCTAAGAGTATTTGATGCCTTTTAGCTACCTCAAACAGCAGAAACATATATCAACACCATCTAGCCAAGATAAGCAGAGCTAATTAGTAAGTACTTTAGAAACATTCTGAATCGCGTTATTAAAGTTTTCGCAGTGGTTTTCATAACATTATCAACTCACCTTTGTGCAGGAGTGACATAACACCCATACAAGTAAAAGGGTGCAACAAAAACCAATTTTAATAGTTTTTTTTAATTTACAGAAGGAATATTTACTGAAATCTACGGTGTCATTTTATATACTGTTATTCCTTGGCGCTAAAAGATATTTGAAAATAAGTAAAACTAGAATCGTGAGTCTATTCTTAACTGAGAGGATTCTTTACTTACCAGTAATAAGCTATGGAGACCGCAATCTAGCATCGCAATCCAATTAGTAAGCTATTATAAGGTTACAGGTTACATAGAACTAGAATATCTTAGTGTCCAGATTAGCCGTCTAGTCTATCTAGTTCATAACTGAGGACATATGTATATGTACATACGTATACTAACATTTACTTGATACGTAGATAACCGCCTTCAATACGCCTTTCCCATTGCTTTGCGCAATACTTTAAATCGTAAAAACTTTGTGAACGTAATCTTACAAACTTCTTCGCTGGTGTCCCATGATTCAATCCTAATTTAGAATTAGCGGAGAAATCGCGTAAAGTGCATTAAAAATATATACAGTCAAACATAGAACCTCTTCCGTTTTTAAGTCGGTTAAAAATAAACATTCATAACTTGAATTTCATGTAAACGTTAATGTCTTCATGTAAGCGATTACAAGGACAAAAAAGAATTCACAATTAGCTTTAATAGTCGGTGGGGAGGTAGTAGGTTGATACTTTTTGTTTCACTGTAGTTTTGAGTAACGTACATCGGTTAAATAATTCTTTTTTCAAGTCGACATCAAGTGCTTCTCTGATTGTTGATAAAATATGATAAAGATACCCTACCTCTATTAACAGCTGCAGCGTTACAAAAAATTATATACGTTTATTCCAAAGAGACATTCTAGGGCATATACGCTGCTGTCTTTATTAAAATAACTATCTCAGAAGTGATTACAATTTTGTAGACAGACATAAATAAGCAGCGCATTTCTTAACAACAAATGTCCTAATAATTCATATGTACATAATTACTTTAATCTAACAAACGGTGGTACTCACACAAAAACAAAGTAATACGCCAGAGAAGAACGATATCAATATAAAATATTGTCGTAAGCATAAAGTATGAAGGCGTCGCGTCGACCACACCTTACGGTTATTTTATTCGGATGTTAGGTATTAAATCTGCAACTTAAATCATTGCGGCGCACTCGTTCGCCCACTCGGCTCGGCGCAGTAACGAGTGTTCGTAGTTTCGACCGGCTTTCTTCAGACGATTTATGGCGCTGTCTGTACAACTAAACTGTCGGCTGGTGTATAGCCCGCCGACTAACTAGTACTAGATTATCTTAGTTAATAAATGCGAAAGTTTATGTTTTTATAAGATCGAGTGTACACGATTGGCGTACAACGCTGTTGAAATGCTGTGAAATTTACTATTTAGTGGTAAGTCAAAAGGCTGTTGTCCGAATGTGTACTGAAATATCAGCTTTAAGCTTAGCTACACAAACAGACATTGAAAACCCGATAAGATCGGCTGAAAATAAGTTAATATTAAATTAATTCGAACCACCAATTTACTTTTAATTATTTTTGTTGTAAGTTTTGTATTTATCGACATCTTCAACAAAAACCTGCTTTATAAATTCTTCCGGTAGCTTAATGCTAAATCTTTCGAGAACATCAGCGCTGACACAGCGCAGACCCATTGTTGCCAAAAACTTAATACATGAAATATTAATAAGACGGAGGCCATCGAGAAGAATAAATTATTATATTTTAAGTAAGTTTAGCTAGTTATATTTATGTTCTACAAGTAGAACAAGAAACTCCATTATGAAATATTGGTATGTGTTTTATACTTGTTATGTTAAAATGCAGAGCGTCCATCCATATCTGCGTATAAACAAGTATGGTAAAAATGTAATCAATCTTAAGGGTATTCCTCAAAACAACTTCAAACAATAATATTAATGTTTATCGATAACTGATAACGCAGAGACATGTGATCGCAAAACCTTGACAACTTTATCACGACCTTAATCCAATACTAAGTTAATGAACTCATAACATCAATAATATCTACCTAATCGGTATGAGATTTTATAATGGCAATCTCGTCATGTGGTGTGATAAAATTGATGAAGAATTTCTTCAGGCCATTGCTTTATGACTATGTGAAATGGCACCTCTTCAAATTGCAATACTTTAAATTTCTTGATGTTTATGTAAATGCTGAAAGAGTTTGGATATTTGACAACCTCTACGGCGCGGTCGTGGTGCTAAGGTACTACTGAGTATAGGGGTATAAAATGTCCTGAGCTCGGTGGAATGATCGCCATTAGTAATGAAAGGAGTCAACCAATGCTTAATGGTAACAAATTTTATGAAAAATGTCCTGCCTTGTAAACTTTTTTTTGAAATCACGCTTCAATTTAGTATTTTTTTTGTGTGGAAACCCCCACGGGTCATCAGCTCACCAGAGCTGAGGGTGAGGTGGTATGTCGAACTTTGGGGGGGCCTTACCCTCCCTTCAGATCAACACGTCACGGCACCGTCTCGGGTAGCGGTCAGCCCAACTATCCCCAGGCCAGCACTTATGGGAGGCCGGAGATCAGTGAGTGCTCTCCGGCTCCTGGTGCGTCTTTTGCGGGACGTGACACTTGTCCTCTCACGTTCCCGTTCCGCCGCTTCTTTGGCGTGCATCACTTCCTCGTAATTCAATGTAGTGTAATAAGTTAGAGCAATTTAAAGATCTTTAAAACATTTTGGCATACAATCATACACATATGTCTGCTTAATAAAAATCATTAAACCTTTAACTCTATTTGTATTCAACATCCTGCGTGTCTTAAGGTCCAACAGATGTTTCAGATAAGTTTTGCGTATGAGAAACTAATGTTGTTAGTTTTCCATATCAAAAATAATACATATATTAATCAATCGCTTTAACGAGTACCAGTCATTTACTAGTTTTGAAACGACGCTAACTTTTATTTTTATTATTGTAGACACTCATCACACTTATCGGCGGCAACTTCTTAGCAACGTGGTACATGCGTGTGATGAACGTATCCCTGTTATCAAAACCAGTATCCATACTCATCATAAAAGCCCTACTGTAGGGTAGCACTATATATACATACTTATATTGTGGAGGCAAAGACGTATTATAGGCTTACATCATTCTTACGTAATATGGAGAAGTCTATTAACCTCAAGACGACAATTTGGGAATTAAATGAGATTAGAACTCTATTCAAAGGGAAAAGAAGAACAGAAGGATAGTCGAGCCCCTTAAATAATAACATTTTTGTTTGAGTATAAATGATCTAGCTCATTCGCCGATTGACGCGTATGACTTGTCTTATTACTGTGCAGTGACTCTTTATGTCAATATGCGCAGGCGTCACCATCAATATTTGATTTATGTATCGTTTCAGTGTGTTGGGTAGTAGTTCCCGATATGCCTAAAATGTTGATAATAATTATAGTCTAATGTTTAAGCGATGTTATGCCGTTAATATTCTTTGCATATTTAACAGTGGTAGAGCCATGCTTAGGCACGAATGGGCCGGCTCGACCGGTGCGATACCACGGCCTCACAGAAAACCGGTTGTGAAGTAACGCTTGCGTTGCATTTCCCCAAATTGAGTGAGGTTTCCGGAGGCCCAATTCCCCCTCCCCCCTTTCCTCTCCCCTCATCTCCTTTCTCCTTTTTTCCATCTCCTCATCCCTCCTCTCTTCTTTCCGCTCCTCGCATCCTCCATCCCTCATCACCCTCAAAGGCGGGCAACGCACTTGAGTTGCAAGTGTCCATGGACGGCGGTGTCACTTACCATCAGGTGACCCGTCTGTTCGTCTGTCCCCCTATAGTATAAAAAAAAAAACTTGCTTCAAGGGAAGAGCTTGAGGAAAAAATCAGTAAACATACATATAGTATCTCTAAACGCACACTATTAATACGTATGCCAATCTGTAAATGAAAATGTAAAAAAAGTTTGACGACTGGTTGTTCCATACTTCTGTTAAAATTTCCAAGTCTCTGTCCCAAATTAGGAGATACATTTTTGTTATTATGCGTTTCATAAGCTTCTCCCTTCTAATAAGGTACTGCCGACTTGAGTGTATTGTTTTTAAAAAAACTGTCCTAACTCCCTAAAAATTAGCTAATTAATAATATGTCAATCAATGTATGTACGTATGACAATTTGTTATATTAAACACTATTTATTTTTCTTGATATTTTTTTATTTTAATTGTATAATGACAAAACCTATGTGTTTAGACCATTCAATATGATGATGATGATGATGTAGCCTTTTGTTCCGAACTGTTTGTTTGGTCTTATACTTTATAAAATTTCTCTTAGCTCGGTGTTTCGCTTGACATAGGCCTTCTCCAACTGCTTCCATTGCTCTCTGTCTGCCGGGACTCTTGTCCAGTACGGTCCTAGCGCAAGACGAAGATCATCTTCCCATCTTCTTATTGGACGTTTGCGTTCTCTTGCACCATCCCTTGGATACCATAACGTGACCTGTTGGCTCTACTTGTTTTTTCTGCACGTAACATGTGTCCTATCCAGCCCCATTTTAGATGGTCGATTCGGAGGATACCAATCAATATACCACTCATATTGGATCAATGCATCTTACACACAGGGGAAAAGGAAAAGATCTAACTCCTCTTCGTTTTATAATTTAAATAACCTTTATCAAAACAGACTTATGTTCCAGCAATTACTATTATACAGTAAAGACTATTAATCATAATATCGACTTATAAATAGCACAGTCCCGTGTTTATAATTAAATACAACTGTTCGTTTATTGCATTCAGATAGCGGATATAAACAATTGCATTATGAGTTGAATGACCGATAAGGAGTTGATTGTATATTTGCATCGAGCTTGCAATTAATTGTGTGCATTAGAAGCGTGACAACGTGTCGTTTACGATCAACTGCATTTGTTACAGTTTTTGTAGATGACAGTATTAGTTAGATACGGTTTATACGCCAATGTTAGATGCGTTATGGATCAATATCTACATACTGCCTCACCACTAGCCCTGGTTAGATATCCTCAATGGTTGTTTCTAAAACATTATACATATAGACCAGTAATGCCTAAGAAAATAATAGTGGTAGAGCCATGCTTAGGCAGGAATGGGCCTTTTCGACCGGTGCTGTACCACGGCCTCACAGAAAACCGGTTGTGAAGCAACGCAAGAGTTGCATTTCCCCGAAATTAGTGAGGTTTCCAGATGCCGAATTCCCCCTCTCCTCTTTCCTCTCCCCTCGTCCCCCTCTCCTCTTTCACCTCGCACACAGTACCAGCGCACTTACAATTGTAGGTGTCCATGGATGGCGGTTGTCACTTACCATCGGGTGACCCGTGTGTTCGTCTGTCCCCCTATATCATAAAAAAAAGAAGAAAGAAGCATTGTGATTACAACGTCACCCTATTGACGTCTGTCAAAGCTTTTTTTTAAAGACGATGGTCTTGTTAACAATATATTAAAGTTTAATGCTTGTGTTGGGTTTAGCAGTAGCTTAAGTGCTAGGGTTCTAATGCCCACATCAAAAGTCAATTGTAATATACTCGTAAACATGTACTTCAGTTGTGTAGTGTGTGTGTGTGATTACTCCTTGCCATCCTACTTATGTATTCTTACATTCAAGTCTAGTGATTGCTGTAATTCTCGTGCTATCGTTGCTCCTATTGTACTTGGTATAAAAGGGGAACTCAATTGAATGATTGGCCCCCATTTCGTCAAGGAAGTCACAGTTTGTACGGGCACATATCGCCTGTTACTTAAATAGTTATATAAATTGGCTGGAGTCTTGGTTAAGTGCTGTACGTACCTTTTATGTACATATTATTTATTTATTGCATTTATTTATACACATACACCAAAAACATTCTACAACCGGGGCTTTATGCCTTACGGAATTAACATCAAGTCAATCTTTGAGTAATGCAGGAGTGTATATTAATTTTGATGGAATTGAAAGCATATAATGCTAGTTAGTACCACTATAACCATATAGCAGATACGTTTGACTGGCCCTACTGGTTAGTGACCCTGGCTGCTGAGCCGGAGGTCGTGGGTTCACAAAAAAAAAGAATATAGAAATAATGACTACGTTATTTTAATCATTGAATAACACAACTCATATTTTGTGTACATTTAAGCAAACGATGCTAGTTTGTTTAAAATTAGAGTAGTTTTACTACTGTTAGGTAGTGGGGGCAGTCAGCCTGCGTTACAGCCACTTTACACAGACATTATTAAGAAAACTAAATAAACTCAAAAAGTCTTACTTGTAAATCAAACTATTGTTTTGTTTATTTTATATATTTAATATATTATATTTTCTTTAGGGTAGCTTACAGGCAAATATTATGTTATACATTTGCTCATTACAAGGTACCAGAGATAGCTGTTATATCAATTTTAACTTGAACGTATATACACTACCGTCCAAAGGTTTGGAAGCAACAAGATAAAATCAAATAAAATAAAAGTAAGCCATCTTAAATTTTTTTTATTGATACAGAATTAAAAAAATAGACAAAACACACTTCTACAACAATGAAATTAAATAAGTAATATAAAAATTAAATTAAATTTTAGCTTCATCGAAGTGTCCACCCCTCTCTTTAATTACCTTCTCGCATATTCTAGGCATCCTACTAATTAATTTCATAAAATACTGTTCATCTAACTTCTTCCATTCGCTCTGTAATAGTTGCCACAAATGTTCTGAGCTCGTAGGAGATTGATTTTTCACCCTTCTATCTAGTTCATCCCAAACAAGTTCAATGGGAGAAAGGTCAGGTGATTGAGACGGCCACTGCATGATTTTCACATCTTTTTTCTTCCTTAAAAAGTTCTGGCACAGTTTGGACGAATGTTTCGGGTCGTTATCTTGCTGCAAAACGAACCCAGGACCAATAAGATTCAGTCCACTGGGTATGGCGAAATCCTTAAGAATTTTCAAATAGCGTTCCTTGTTTAGTTTTTCGGTTATCCTCACAAGACTTCCGAGTTTATTGTTGCCGAAACACCCCCAAACCATGACATTACCACCACCATGTTTGATAGTAGGCACTGTACAAGCTTCTGAAGCTCTCTCTCCTTTAGATCGGCGCACAAAAACACGTCTATTGGACCCGAAAATCTGAAACTTCGATTCGTCACTCCAAAGAACTTTTTTCCATTGGTTTATTGTCCAGTTTTTATGTTCCTTTGCCCATTCTAGTCTGTTTTTCTTATGCCGAATTGTTAGTTTTGGTTTTTTAACTGCAACACAACCTCTTAGCCCCGCAGACAGTAGTCGTCTTTTAACTGTTGTTATTGACACGGGTGTTCCTCGCGTTTCATTCAGAGATGCGGTAATTTGTGGTGCAGTTAAGCGACGATTCCGTTTAGAAAGAACTCTGATGAAGTTATCCTCTTGACTTGTAGTGGATTTGGGCCTACCAGACCTTTTTCTATCTTCATTTTTGCCAGTTTCTTTTTTTCTAGCGAGGGTGTAGTGGACACCTTTACAAGAAATTCCGAGTTTTTTTGCGATTTGGCGTTCACTGTAGCCTTCCTCACGCAGAGTACAAATAGCGCTTCGCTGTTCAAGTGTGATTTGCTTGCGTTTTGCCATTTTCAATAAAAAAAGACGGTCAAGGAAGTAGTCGAAATCTTTTGAATACAGACGATGTTAATATCACAACCTTCGCGTTCTAATGCTCAAGTGTGACTAAATAAGGTCCAAAAAAGATAAAACTACAAAATATTTTCAATAAAACCGCATCAATGCATGAAAGAAAGTCCTCGGCGGATGAAGTAATAAAACACGTGTTTCGTCAAAATCCAGGAATTTGTTAAAACTCAAGGAATATGCACTAGTAATCCTTTTGTTTTGTGTTAAAAAATCACAAAAGGTCATAAAACTTTATTTTATTGCTATTATTTACCGCAGGGAGTCGGCAATCTTTTGTTTTGTTTGAAATCAGGTGTGCTTCCAAACTTTTGGACGGTAGATACATACATTACAGATAGGAGCTTGATAAAGGAAAATTGGAAAGTTAAAGAAATACTATAAAAATGTATTATATATTATTATTTTAATAAGCCTTTTATATGTATAGAGAAACAGGGTAATCCCATTGTTATGGGCTGTATTTGCTATCTCCATTTACAAAGCTATATTTAGGTCACGATGCTCTAATGAGTTCAAAGTATGACTTTAATGTGTTGTACAACCAAACATTGTAATCAAAACATAAACAAACTAAGTAACCTTACCTTTTTTTATAGTGTAACAGTTTCCTCGTCACAATTGATAATAAATAATTTCTCTGAATCTGATTGTATGCCTTGTGGTTTTCGGTGCAGTAGAGGGTACTAGTATGTATGTATGTGTATCTGATTGGAGTCATTTATAAATATATAGATATATATACATATAATAGTGTCCTGATGTATTAATTATTTATCATCAGGTGGAACAGCGCGATGTCCCGGGTATCGATTGCGCGAATCTCGCAATGGACACAGAGGAAGGCGTTGAGGTGGTGTGGAATGAAGTCCAATTCTCTGAACGCAAGAACTTCAAGGCGCAAGAGGACAAGATACAGATGGTGTTTGACAACCTCACTAGGCTGGAGCACCCCAACATCGTCAAGTTCCATCGATATTGGACGGATACACATAATGATAAGCCTAGGGTAAGGGATTCAAATTCTATATTTGTCGTTACTTGCCTTTTCTATGACTTTATGGTTTAGGGTAGCATACGAGCAGACGAGTCACCTGTTGGTAGGTGGCTACCGCTGCCCATGAACTCTTGCAACTCAAGAGCCACAAGAGTCTGTCCGCCTTTTAGGGTAATTGATAGGGAGAAGGAGTCGGATGGGGCAGGGAAAGTGGATTGGGCCTTCGGTATCCGCACTCACTTGGTCTCACAATGCAAGCATTGTTTAACAGCCGGTTTTCTGTGAGGCTGTTGTTATACTCCTGTCGAGCAGAGCAGCATGGCTCTCCCACGTTAAGTTGAAGTATTCCACTCTTCGGTTACTGATATTTAGACCATGTTGATTGAAATAGTATATTTGATACATACATAATGTGCTTTTTGGGATATTTTTATTTATTTCTTAATGGGAGATATAAGAAGGTCAAGAATTCAAAACACGAAACATGTCATCGTGTGTGCGTATATACATATGTATGCTCGTACAAGTAAAAGGTACGAGTACCTTAACGTTGTTTAAATAATTCGGAAAACTCTAAATAAGTTTAAGTCTTGTTTTAGGGTAGATATTGTTTGACCCTTTTTAGAGATATATTCAAGTGGTAGAGTCATGCTTAGGCACAAATGGGCCGGCTCGACCTGTGTGATACCACAGCCTCACAGAAGACCGGTTGTGAAGTAACGCTCGTGTTGCATTACCCCGAAATTAGTGAGGTTTCCGGTGGCCCAACTCCCTCTCCGCCCATCCCCCCTCTCCTATTTCCTATCTCCTAATCCACAATCTTATTTCTCTCCCCGCACTTACGACTCTTACTCTACTAAAATAAAAATAATTCATAATATAACTTATTCCATTTCTTGAAGTCTTTTGACTTTAAGAAAAGTTAATGATGAACATCACGTTGGATACTAAGAAGCTGGGAAAAGTTACAGATATATTGTGTGTTTTTCATAACTACATATTTCATATAGACATGTATATATAGCGTATAAGCTAAAAGTAATGTAATTATCTTATAGGCCAGAGTCTTTAGAACTAAAGTCATATCATTTTTAATAATATCAATTGCCTTGACATATACAAAACTCAGTTGTAATCGTGACTGCTATGAATTTCTCAAAATTTATTCGCTACCTTGATACATTTGACAAAAAATAAAAAAAAAACCTGATATATTCTGAAGCCAAACCTGACACTAATGGGCCGGTCTAAATTGTTTTTTTCAGGTAATATTCATAACGGAGTATATGTCTTGTGGCTCGCTGAAACAGTTCTTGAAGCGCACCAAGAGGAATGTGAAGAGATTGCCCCTTCAGGCATGGAAGAGATGGTGCACACAGATACTGTCGGCGCTCAGGTGAAAGTGGCATCTTATAAAACGCATCGTTTCTTGATACATCTACTTTTGGGATTCGTACTAATACTGCTATCCTATCTTTATTAGCTATCTTCATGGCTGCGTGCCACCCATCGTCCATGGCAACCTTACGTGCGACACGATCTTTATCCAGCACAACGGCTTGGTAAAGATCGGCTCTGTAGCGCCTGATGCCATCCATCACCACGTCAAGACCTGTCGCGAGAACATGAGGAATATGCATTTCATTGCACCGGAATACGGATGTAAGTAAACTATATAACTTATTAACCTTAATGGGACCGGACACCACAGTTTCCTCTGCTTCAATCTTATCGTTTCTTGCTCTTTCTTTATTGAATTTGTAATGTTTTTATGGAAAGAGCAGGATGCGTGTTCAAGAAGCAACCGAAACTATGTTGTTCTCCTGGCAAATTGATCACAATATTATTTCCCCGTATCAGCATCACAAATGGTGACGCCTGCGATGGATATCTACTCGTTCGGAATGTGCGCTTTGGAGACAGCTGCTCTTGAAATTCAGGGCAATGGAGACTCTGGCAGCCACGTCACTGAAGAACACATCATTCGTACGGTTGAATCGTTGGAGGAGAGCAGGCAGAAGGACTTTATATACAGGTACCTTCCTTACAGCTGCCGTAGCGCATCAACGTGACGGACTAGCACGGGACTTCCTTCTTCCTTTAAGGGCGGATTATATCTTAAGGTTTGACTGTTTTCCCTATTTTGGTGATAAAATTATTTTCTGTTGTATACATATTCGTGCAGTTTACAAATGGTAAAATTAACGGTAATAAAACTTGACAAATTGGATACGGTCCGCCACTGACTTCAAAGGACGAATGTAGTCCCCTGTATGCTGTCACGATTGGTGAAGGATCAATCTGACAAGTATCCCCGACTAACGTTGACTCGCCATGTCATGTGGAGGCAAGGCGTTGGTGGTAAGTGGCTTTAGCTATGCCGTGTAACCATGTCGATTTCCTCTCTCGAAAGTTCAAGTTTTAATGATGACGTAATGTGTTGACAGGTGTATAAATAAGGATCCTGCAAAGAGGCCGACCGCCAGGGAGCTGCTGTTCCATCCGCTACTGTTCGAGGTTCATTCTCTGAAGCTTTTAGCGGCGCATACGCTGGTCAACACGACCGGTATGATAAACATTTAGCATCTACGTATAGTTTTAAATACTAACAATATTTATGTAAAAATTGCTGTTTAACTAGACAAGTTGCACACGTGTCGGTATTGCTGTTAGAGTTAAGAATATTATTATAATAATTAGCGGCAGGAGCCTTTTAATATTCTGTTTATTCCTGCAATTATTATTCTGTTTTATTATATGCACATATGTTTACCGTAGTACCATAAGCTCCTTAACTGATTTAAATTGCCACGGATTATGCAAGACCCACAAATAAACCTAATATAAAACTATTGGTCTAGTGGTTAGTGACCCCGACTGCTGATGCGGTGGTTGTGGTTTCGATTTCCATATTTGAACAAAAATTGTGTGACCTACAAATAGTTGTCTCGGGTTTGGGATTCACAGGAATATTGACAGATTCCTGGCGCGGGAGTTGTCTTCTAAATAAAGAAATAAACAAAAATGATTTGACGTTGAAGTTGCGGTAAAATGATAGCGATATCTATTGACGTTGTTATAGCAACACCGGTTTGTACAGAGTTAGTTCAGTTTTATCCGTATTGTATATTTTCCCATTATGCTGCAAACTTATCAAATAAAATACCTATTGAACTAGAAAGACATGAAAGGGAAATGTTATGAATAATAAAACTAGCGTTTAATTTATAAGTGTACTGGCATTACCCGCACCTTTTCCCGTTTGGGCCGCATCATATCATCCATTCCGTCATCAATTTATAATATTAGTAAGATTTCTGATATAAAAGTTGCGAGTTATAAAAATGTAATATTCCAGCAAACATATCGGAGACTATCACAGATGAGGTAGCCGGCGGTGGCAGCGGGGAAGCTCTCGCGTGGTGCGTGAAGGGGGGGGAACGAATGGAGATCGCTGCCAAAGACATGCCGCATGCTGAGAAACTAGAGAAGTTTGTCGAAGATGTCAAGTGAGTGAGACATCTTTTTATACCTCGTAGCCTATGGCCCGCCCGATAATAAACCTATTGATTTATGCAACTGTACATGAGTCTACAAGTATCTGTATATCCCTCTCATAAACCCCATACTATAGTAGTACTTAGGTTTAAATATAATAAACTATTAACATAGAAATATTTATAACTTGCAAATTAATTCATTACCTATGTAAGTATGTAAGAATAAAAATAATTATTATATTAAATACATCTGTTTTGACTCGGAGTCGTAACAGTTTATATTATTGTAATCTTATATTTATTCGTCATATTTCCTCATTACACTGTTATATCATATATAATCCGTTTTGCACTTGCGTAAGTTTTACTTACGGATGTATGCAATTCAGTTTACAATAAACTACATGATTCTAATTAAACAATTAATTTATTGATTAAAAATGTAAGATAAAGTTGCAGTTATCATTTTTTACAATGGTGGATCAAAAACTTCGTGGAATGGAGGGTAAAAAGTAGGAAAAAAAAACCCAAAAATACTTTTCCTTCTCAATATATCGTCCTTAACTCTAATACATTTATTAGATCTATCAATTGATTTATTTATACCTCTTTGTCGTCGAATGATGCTGCAATGGCGCTCTTCACCTCTTCATCGCTGGAAAAATTCCTTCCCACAAAGCTATAATAATATCGATAGATTTGGAAGCCCACGCTTTGTACAGCAGTCTCCACAACTTGCGCCTTATGCACAGGTGCATTTTTGTACACAAGGAACTCCACTTTGGTCAAGTTTCCCCGCCTTTACTCCCTCACACCGTCTCGCAGACGTTCTAGTACTGAAGCGTACTACTCTCCAGTTAAGTGAGTGAGTTTCTTCGGGGGTAGTGTGCCCTTTTTGTGCCACTGCATGGGGTGCCGTGTGCCACTGTTTGTACTCATACTCATAATGATGAACCCAAGTTTCACCTGCAGTCACAATCTGGTTTAAAACTTCGTCCTCGTTTTCACCACAGTTCGACTCGCCGCTGCTTCTGGGGTGTCGTGGGCACTCTCGGCACACACCTTACGCTCACCTTTGATATGCCAATATGCCCTACACGAGCATATGTTCAAAATGATTGTTGCTTACCCTCCGTTCATTTCTGCAAGTTGCTACTTGTTTTAACGGGCATGTTATAATATTGTGCAATTGGCACACCAGTTTTCTAACAGACAGAAGCATCAAGGTCGTTGTTGACGGTGCATGCTCCGACTCCAAGTCTGTTAATTCTGGTGTCCCACAAGGCTATCACCCACGCTGTTTCTTCTGTATATCAATGACATGCTGCAGATTACAGATTAGCAGCATCCATTGCTATGCAGACGATAGCACTAGTGATGCCCTCTACACCGGCCGCGCTAACATTTCTCGGGTAAACGTCATCGAAAGCCGATCCAAAGTTGTGTCTGAAATCGAAACTTCTTTATCAAAAGTTTCAGATTGGACTTACATCGGCTGCAGGTTTCCATCGTCCTACGCGACAAAATATCCATCCCCATCACCTGGACGATTGGCACTCCACCCCTGTGCGCTTCTCCAGAAGCTTTTTGCCTCGCACAACCAGCTTATGGAACAAATTGTCGCCTGCCGTATTTCCGAACCGATACGACCTTCAAACCTTCAAGAAAAGACCGTACTCCTGCCTAAGAGGCCGGCAACGCACTTGTGACTCTTGAGTTACGAGTGTCCATGGGTGGCGGTAATCACTTACCATCAGGTGACCCGTCTGCTTGTTTGCCCCCTATCGCATAAAAAAAAAGATTTTTTCAAGTTTGTTGACTTTTTCTGCAGTGGTCGTCTCGACGAACCGCCCAGCTTCGGCATTTTCAATTGAATCCCTGCCTTACTTAAAGAGTAGTTGTGCCACTAGTAATGTAATCCATGGTTTTACCAGGGCAAGAGTCCCCATAAACAAGACCTCTCTTTCTAAATAGTCTGAAAAGGATTTTCTTGCTTGGTAAGGGACTTGATGACTACACAAAACTCAATTTCCTATATGTTTGAAATTTTCGTCCGGATTGACTTGATTTCTCAGTGAACAATTACCTGATTTATATGAAACTTCGTAGTTATAGCCTTAATGAGTGTTACAACTAGTGCAGATAATAGAAATAACCCTTCCCGCCACCATACCCCCCCTTCCGCGAACTTTTTGACCCAACTTGGAACTTTTATAAGTCAGTCAATTATTTCATGAATTTGGGTTATTTTTTTCTGACGAGTAGTACCGCCTACTCTTTTGCATATGTCGGGTGCCCCATGACCACATAAGACTGGCCTGATTGTCTATAGTCTGTTTTAGTGATCCTGACTGCTAAGCCAGAGATAATGGGTTCAATCAGCACACCAAATAATTGGGTGATGAGGATAATTTTTTCTGTCTTTGGTTGTAATTTATCTTAAATATGTAATACTTAGAAATATAAGTAATTAACAGTCTGGTTGCTATAGTAGGTGCAGGTGTTAACGCGCAAACCTTAACCGCCTCGCAAATAATCTCACATTCGTATGAAAGATACATTTTAAGAATGATATGATTTATGTGAATTGAGTTAAATCAAGTCTTCATTCTGTCCTTTATAGATATGGCATATATCCCTTAACGGCGTACGGTTGGGTGCGTGGAGTAGGCAGAGCGGCCTCCCCCGCGGAACGACTCGCTGAGAGCGCTCCGGCTTCCCCAGAACCCAGAGATCTGGAGACGAGACGCGTGGTCAACATGATGTGCAGTCTCAAGCCTCAACCACACCCACATCCCGACACACCTCCGGCAGATCTGCTGGTATGTAGAGACTGGAATACGCTGATCTTGAATTCCTCGTTGAGCTTGAAAAAATTCACTGTATGTTTATATCAAAAAAAAATATGGCAAAGAGAAAGTGTACTAAATGTTCAACTTAAACCTTTAAATACTAACTAGACTAAAATGGCAAGACTTGATAGTGTACGTTGTTGTAGATGACGATCCTGCTGCGCATGGACGACAAGATGAACCGTCAGCTCACGTGCGCCGTCACGCGCCGGGACAGCGCCTCCGCGCTCGCCACGGACCTCGTGCAGCTTGGCTTTATACACGAGGTACGCACAAACACACCAACACAGTGCCGCCGCGCTCGCCACGAACCTTGTGCAGTATACACGTATACACGGTGTACGCACGCACGCACGCACGCACGCACACACACACACACACACACACACACACACACAGACACACACACACACACACACATACACACACACACACACACACACACCGTTTGTACATTGAATTTGTCGCCGAGACAGCGCCGCCGCGCTCGCCACGAACCTCGTACAGCTCGGCTTTATACACGGAGTACGCACATATATACATATTACAGATAAATAATATACAGAACAAATAAATATAAATAAAATAAGACACAGAACAAGTGATAGTCCTCATTACTCTAATGTTTTGGTGTTGCAGGCGGATCGAGAGAAAATCTCCCGCCTCATGGAGGAGTCCCTCCGCAGCAGCTTCGCGGCCCCCCCCGCGCCTCCCCTCCGCGCGCCGCAGCACGTGGCCAGCTAGTGCGACACCCCCCCACACGCGCGAGGATCGCAATGGCCGCCGCTCAGCTCATCCTCCGTGCAATCATGTAATGATAAGGTCCCGGCGCTTAGCTTTTATTGGTATTTAAACGAGGTTTGTTAGTCAACTAGTAGCGCCTCACTCTACCCTTAGCTTAGATATAAACGCATATTTATATGTAGCGATGGCTCTCGTGGTGAGATATTGTAATGGAGCGATGCGCAGGTACCGTACCGAGAGAATGTGTGCCGTGATAAGAACACACCGACCGGTTTGGGCGAGGATCCAGGTAATTCCACAATTATTTATTTTAACTTTAATATTAGCCCTAGTATTGTGAGCGGGAACATCACGGTTAGTTTTGTACGACGTTTAAATAGTATATATCTGTAATATCTGTTCAAAATCCTCACCCAGACGAGTAACCATCCTCAATAATATCTAACGTCAAGTGTACGTTCAATGCCTAGATATTGCTTAAAATTATATGCAATCGTTTTATAGTCGACATCCATATTTACAATAAATGCGACGGTATTTCATTAAACTTTAACTCGACACCACTATCACTTTAACCTTGAAAGAAAAAACAATCCAATCATTTAAATACTTTATCAAAATTGAAAACGTAATTTGTCTTCAAAACTTTTATAACATAGAATATAAATTTTAATATCCAATATAAAAATCTTCTTATGGCGCTTACATTAGTTAAAACTTAATCACAGAACAGTATTTTTTTTAAGCGAAATTGAACTCTATTCCCTAAATATTGTTTTGTTCTTCACTGTTCACGAGATTGTTTGATGTAATGCCGTCACATTCACGTCTTACATTGTGCTTTGTGAAGAAAACCAGTCCTTAAATCAATTAGTAATGGAATTTGACTCGGGGCTACCTTTAAACATTGCATTTCACCTCCCAAATAACTTACTAGTCGAGTGTGAATCTAAATCCAATCAACCGAATCGTTTGTTAGATAATAAATACGCTTTCTTAATGAATAGAGAATTGTAAAAATGGTGTAACGTTCACGTGTAAAAATTGTACATTTGTCAAGATTCGGAACGGTTCGTAACTTTAGTTGGGACATCGAGTATGCTTTAGTGATGTAGACTTTTGTATGAATGTGTATATGTTATAAATTATATTTAAAAGAAAAAATATTTAAATTAAACGTTTACTTATAATTATATGTATAGTGAGGCTTCCTCTTAGAGCTTTATGGATGTGGTTATAAATATTAAGTATACGGAAATTTGAACATACTCACTACGATGTTAAGGTTGAAAATTGTACTGTACTCGCGTCGATTACTGCTTTGTGTTGCGACAGTTGCAACAGTTGCAACACTTCACTTACCTGTTTCTTGTTGAACAATATCAATTAATTAAAATGTCATTAATTTTTTAGGATTTTTATATGAGATGCTTATACTAGGATTTTTGCTTATGAATATCTATGGTTTCCAGAGTATGGTTGCTTCTACGCTGGAGAACCATAGGTGTTCCGCACGCAAATTAAAAGCATGTATGAAGTCAATTCTTAAAACATTGATGTCAGAAAAAAAATGTTTTTAAGATTTGTATTGGTGTCGCTTAGTCACTATATAATTCCCAGAAACACGTCAAGGAATTTTCATCCAATATATATTTTTCTTGTATGACAATACTAATACAAAGCATAGCAACACTGCAATAAAAAAAAAGGTACTGCATTTACACACACACACAGAGTTTGGGTTATCTATACGTAAATCTATAGTGGTGCTAGTATGTATGTACATTGTACACCATTGTTTAATGTCGCTATTATTATATATTGTAGTGTTTCATACGTTGTATCGTCGGCACCGGTTCCTAGAATGTTTTGTTTAATGTTTTGGTGCTGCCAGTCATTTGTGATTTAATTATAAACATTATACACTCGAGTATTGAGGTGGGATTCAAATTGTAGAACCATAAAAAAATATATATAATTTAATTATTAATTAACAAAATAAAAAATATTTCGAAAATCTGGAATATCGTTAATATTTTATGTATATAGTTTGTTATTTGAAGAAATAACATTTTTCTATGTATAAAAATGTTTATGAATGCTATTCACTAATCAAATTCTGCCCTCTCCTAATGTAATGGTATCAATTACATATATTATAATGAGAAAACTGCAACAAACCTACATACTAATACACTTGAGATTGCGTGCACGGCAGTTCGCCGCCAAGTCCGTCTCACCTCAATACCTTAAGTTTGACATTTGGTTAACGCTAGTGGTGCCAAATATAAAAGGTGCCAACGATTCGTTTTACGTTGAAACGACATTTGTCTCCTAAGTTCTAAAACTTCCATCGTACAGAAGCTGCGATTAACGGCTTGCCATTGACAATAGATATGCCTCCATCGTTTAGAAATAGGATTGTCACAGGACATTGCAATAAGCCATTAAATTAATGTGTTTTTGTTAACGAATAGGTAGTGCACGGTGGTCTAGCCTTTTGTGCTGTTCTGTGTTGATAGTTCTCAGTTCCAAAGGTTCGTGTCGTTTTTTTTATAATTATTAATTTTATACATCTACGTATCCAAAATAACGGTTTGAAAACTTACCCCCGATATTAATCATATGAACGTCACAGTGGAAATCTTTAGATACAAAATTAGATCGACTATTGATTTTGGCCGTTATTTGAAACAATCATACAGTCGAAAAAAGCTACTATGTTTGCCTATTCATATATATTTTTATGCATGTGGGAAAAGGTTCTACGTTATTGATTACGATGCGAACCTTTCTTCTTCATGGTCCCTCTATACCCTTCAGTGCACAGGTATTCGGTAGTGAAAAGTACTCACCACGAGGTTGTAAACATACCGTTGTATATATCACATTGTGTGGTCTACGTCCTCCGAAATTTCTCATATACTTCAAAAGTTATAGTCGTGTTGTTTATTAATAAAAATTAAAATTCAAATATTCATATTCATATGCAGTGATATCAATATAGGTTGTCATAATTTTGATGGAAGTGTAACATTCAATATTATAAGTTATGATATCATAGAAAACTTGGCTCAACTTTTAAAAGGCAGAGTAATATTTTTTTACTTATTAAACGCAAAGACATTACCGTGTACTTGCCTAAAATCAAACCCAAATAATAATTGAAGGCATTAGTAGCTCCAGTGGTAAATATGTGTACGTCATACTACTACCATTCGCCGTTCAATAAATAGACAAATCAAGTATAGTATATTGAAAGTCTAAACACTAAGTAATGTACGTTTAAGTGCCACGCGGTGCGGTAGACAGCGGTGTGTCATGGCACAGGAAGGTCGCGGTGCAGTAGCGCTGTAGCGCTGTAGTGTAGAGTAGTGTAAACGAAAGACTGGCTAATGTAACGAGGTTAGGTTGTCGCACGGCGAGACGCTCACCGCGCGGTGTCTCTGACGGCGCCGCAACCACGCGCTGCTGTGGACGGGTATGCTCTGGTTGCCTCTGTACCCTGAATGACGTTCAAGAAATTGACTCTTTTTCGTGCATTTCTTACTTCTATCTTAAATAATTGAGGGTATATTCGTATTCGTTACCAAAAACTAAAGTACGCTTACTTTATATAAATATGTATTAGGGATGTTCTTAAATTGTAAAATGTTAGCGAGTGTATTATAAATTGTTAGTAAGTTATATATTGTGAATGGTCAGAGACACCTCGCGAGTGCAGTCGGGAGGCAGGTAATAGCTAGTAAAGTGGTGTTCTTGTAAATATTCGCTTTTAGTATAAACTATACTTAATAATTATTGTTGTAATTGTAACTGATTCGTAAATGTACCTACTTATCACGAAAGAGGATACACAACACAACATATTAATTTGCTTGTTCTATTATATGTCGCATTTAGTATTATTTTTGTTTTGCTATTGTTTAACAGTGTAATAAGAGACTGGCCTTGTCGTTTGTTATTATCTGTGCTTAAAAAAAAGTGTTTTACTTTTTTTTACATTATAATTTAATGTTTTATTATTTTTACTGACTATGATATAAATTCAGTTTTATTTTTACGGTTTCTTTAATGATTTGTAAAGCAATACAGAGAATACAAACACAAATGCCAGGCTGCCGTTACTTTGCAATATTATTATTTGTAATCAGTCTCAGATTGTTTTTTATTAAATTTTGCACAAAAGTCATTACAACGTTACCTATATTGCTAATGCTGTATTTTAGATATTTCACTTATTTATCTAATGTTCCTATATGTGCTCTTTATTTGATGACGCCGAAAGCTGACGTAACACAATCAACATACACAGTTTTGTACACACACAACTGAAACATTTTACACATATATATATAACTCAAAAAATAACAGTAAAAGTAATTTAAACATAATGAGGCAATTATCGATCGATCTTATTTTTATTTAATCTTTCAAGAGTAAACTACGTTTGCTTAAGCAAATTCAAGTCTCGCATGTTGTTGTTGTTTGCGTTCTCATCGGCGGTGTCACGTAAAGCGGTACTATTTATTATTTTATAATTCAACGTTGTCTACTTTTTATTTTAACATATACTTATTTATGAAAGAAATGGACACATTAACCGAGAATAAATAATTTAATTTCATTAATTATTATTATTGTAAATAATTACGCAATCAGTGTTCTGGTATTTTTTTTTTGTTTATCCAAAGACAATGTGTTCATTTATTGAAAATATTTTAATTTTGCGTTTTAATGAGATTGTAACATAATTATTTATTGGATCCAGAATTGCATTTCCCACTTGATATGATTTCCTATACAGTTAACTGTGTGCAGATAACCGAGTATGATTTAGCTGTAGTACATTTTAATATTATAATGGTACCTATTATGATTATGCTCAAAGTGACTTGTAAAGAATCCATAACAAATGATCGAACGATCGAGTGATGTTTGCATACTATTCTAAAATAAAAAAAAAAAACGTCAATAAAGTGTATTTTAAAAAAGTATTTGTGAGTTTTTAATTCTGTTATACCTCCTCAAGCTACACTACTGCCCTTTGAAACCCGTTTCTTTACGTGGTAGAGCCATGCTTAGGCACGAAGGGGCCGGCTCGACCGGTGCGATACCACGGCCTCACAGAAAACCGGTTGTGAAGTAACGCTTGCGTTGCATTTCCCTGAAATGAGTGAGGTTTCCGGAGGCCCAACTCCCCCTCTACTCTTTCCTCTCCCCTCATCCCCTCTAATCTTTCCTCTCACCTCATCCCCTCTCTAATCTTTCCCATCTCCTCATCCCAACTCTTTTCTTTCTCCACCCCACATCCCCGTATCCCTCATTACCCTGCAGGTGGGCAGCGCACTTACGATTCTTGAGTTGCAGGTGTCCATGGGCGAAGGTTGTCACTTACCATCAGGTGACCCGTCTGTTCGTCTGTTCTCCTATAGTATAAAAAAAAACCGCTTTGAGGAATAGAGTTCAATTAGGTCTAATATTTATAAGGCATTTTTGCTTTACTGTGTTCAATAACAATAATGATGTACAATTAATGACTATGTTCACAACATATTATTTGCGAGAATCAGGCAATCACCGAATGCTCTACGCCTAAGTTATAATAAATTATTAACTTTATAGTATAGTAAATTGTCACTAAAACGTTAGATTGTTTTAGTGACAGTGTGTTATGTTTTTTTTTTACTAATTAAATTCGTGGTTGCCTAAAATTGAATGAGCTCGAGGCATTCGGCAAGAGTCCGACAGACCCCTATCAGGAGATCCATGACGGGGTGGCTGTCACCGAAAAAACAAGGCAGATGTTTGTAATTTCTATATCCTGTATAAATAAATAAATTCTAATAATCCGTTTTCGTATTAGGGATGGATGCATTTAATATCTTTGAATTAGAATGTTTTCTTTGAATTAGAATGTTTTCATCAAATTGAAATAGGACCGCAAACCCAATGCCGTCTTGGAGAACACTTAATTCGTTTAATAAAAAGATACTTTTTGAGATTTCAATTTTAGAGATATTTAAGATTACTAAAGGTGACTTTTTACCTTGTTATATCAATAAAGTACACTTGGCGGGCCTGTTGGTCTAGTGGTTAATGACCCAGGTTGCTGAGGTCGTGGGTTCGATTCCCACACGGACCAAAATTCGTGATCCACAAATAATTGTCCCCAGTCTGGTTCTTTGTGTCCGTTGATTGAATGTTTGTAAAGCCCGCGACACAGGAATTATGCCTAATGCGGGAATTGTCTAAAAATACGATTGAATATCTGTCACTACCTGGTATTTGTAGAAAACAGTAAATATAAAAATAATTAAAACCAAGTGCGGGTAGTTGCGAAAACACGCATTTCACGAAGGCGTCACAGCTCTTTTCAGTCCACCCGCGGCAATACAGTCGAGACGACAAGTTTTTTTTTTTTATTGAATGGCAAACTATGCCGATGTCGACAATTCTGGGAATGTCATACGTGCGATGGGAATACGTGTGTTTTATATAAAAAATATAAACATGCAGAATTATTAACAGTAGACTGAACGTGGGGCTTATTGTTGTGGTTGTACACTAAAACAAAAAGACAAGTACAAATAAATACAAAATATATTTATAAAATTTATAAATAATTGACAAACAGATATCGACATGACAACACTCATAGGCACACAGGTCAAAGCTTGATGGCATTGCAACGAATAAAAGTCATCAAGGCCTGAAGTAGGTCGGGGGATGAATAGGTTAGAAGAGATGCAAAATTAATAGAAATCTGAATTTTTAAAATGGTTCGATATGAATAAAGATCCAAAGATGGGTTATTATTAATGCAGCTGAGAATATGTGGTCTAGATTGCCTTCATCGAGGCCACATTCACATAATGATGAGTCTCGTACTCGAATTTTGTGCAAGAAAACAGGTGAGCTGCAGTGACCTACACGGAGTCTACATATAGTAGAGATAGAGAGGGTTTGGATATTTTTTTAAACTTAAAAAACCAAGGCTTTGGGGTTATACAAGGCTGTATTGCATAATAATGCCTTCCTTTCTTTTTAGAGGAGTTGTTCCACTCTACCTGCCATGATGTCAGCAATTTTTTTTGAGGCAACTTTAGTAAGTCGTAGTGCTGATGAACAAGATGGTTGGAGCCAGCCATTTGGGAAGTAGCAGCAGTTCTGGCCAATGAGTCTGCACACTCATTACCCGCAATGCCACTATGGCTAGGAACCCATACAAGTTGAACTATTTTAGCATTTCTAGCACAGTTAAATAGACTTTTTTTTTATTTGAAGTATCAGAGGGCTATGCAGTTTGCTCTTGTATGGGTTTTGAAGCAAGGCTGCAAGGCAGCTATGAGAGTCAGTGAATATAACTGTTTTATTAATGTTGTGGGATTCTGCATAGAGGCATGCCTCTAAAATAGCTACACATTCACCCGTGAATACTGAAGCCTCTTTTGGACACTTAAATTGTAAAATTATTCTGGAGTTTTGGTAGTACACAGCAACTCCTATATAGCTCTCATCAGACAATTTGGATGCATCAGTAAAAAATTTCTCAAACCCTGCCCAATTTTTATTTACCAGTGCATTAAAGACGGAATTAGCAGAGGCAGATCCTTTTGAGATTCCAACATCTAGAAGTCCATTTGGCTTAAAACATAATGTACTATACTCGAAGGAGAAAAGAGGAAGTTTGTCAAATTTCACAGCTGAGTTCATAAAAGTTGAGTAGCAGCGAAAGGATTGTAGAATCAAAGGGATTTCTTTGTGAGTCCAGTATTTGGAGTTGCTACATATAGTATCACAGTCAGTAATTTTTTTGAGAAGAGGGTGAGTAGATTTACATATAATTTTCAAAATAAAACGTGAAGCAAGGTATTGTCTTCTTACTGCCAAAGGTGGCCTGAACAATCAACCTGTAATGCATTAATAGGAGAGGACTTCATGCAGCCATTTATGATTCTGAGACATTTAGACTGAATCCTATCAAGAGTTGCTAATGCACCTTTATTGCATGGAACCATCAAAAATAGACCATAATCTAATAGACTGCGAACTAAGGCGTTATATACAAGTTTCATTGTACATGGGTGGGCTCCCCACCAGACACCAGCTAGGGCCTTTAACATTGGGATTATTCGTTCACATTTTGAGGCTAGGTAGTTAATGTGGTGAATACCAGTCAATTTAGAGTCTAGGTATACTCCTAGGAATTTGAATTTAGATAAAATAGGGATTTTCTGTGACTGTACTAGGACTTCAATCTGTGGCAGTGTTCTCTTTCTTGTAAAATTAACAACGGCGCTTTTTTGTGCAGAAAGACTCAGGCCGTGAGATAGTAGCCATTGCCACAGACAGTCTAGAGAAATTGAAAGGGATGTGGCTGCATCTTGAATGGAGTGATTGCTAACATATAATGCTAGGTCATCAGCATATTGTAGTATACTACAATTATTATTCAGGCAGGAACCAATGTCTGCAGTATACAGGTTGTAGAGCAAAGGACTTAGTACAGAACCTTGTGGTAGGCCCCTCCAGGTCTTTCTTTGATCCAACTCTTCACCTAGGATCCTTAAGACTAGTGTTCGAGACATAAACATTGCGCATATGCAGTGTATCATCCTAACCGGGAGTCTCAGCTGATGCAGTTTCTGCCTGAGAATGGGAAGTAGGACATTATCATAGGCAGCAGATATGTCAAGTAAAGAAGCGACAATGGATGCATTTTGGGACAGAGAAAGACGGATATCAGTTACCAGTACTGCAACACTGTCCATGGTACTAAGCCCCCTGCGGAAACCATATTGGCAGTTCGGCAATAAATTGCTTGATTCTACAATCCATTCTAGGCGATTTTTTATAAGATGTTCAAATAATTTGATGAGGACTGATGAGAGGGCAATTGGCCTAAAGCTATTTGGGTCACCTGAATGTTTTCCTGGTTTTAGGATGGGAACAATAATTTGGTACTTCCATTTGTCTGGTATCCAACCATTGGAATAACAAAAGTTTAAAATGTCTAAGAAGTAAATTTTAGTACTAAGCCCTAGCATGAACCATAAAAGAGTATGGGATGCCATAAATACCAGGGGCAGAGTCACGCACACTGTTAAGGACCATGTTCAGTTCTTCTAAGGAGAATGGGTCATCATATGTATCCTGAGGCTGAAGAGGCATATCTGGTTGGACGACTTCATCTAGATGTGGGACATAGGGAGGGGCAATTTTGTTAAGGAAAAGCTTTGCTGTGTCACCGGAGATCGTGGTGGAGACTGGGGATGAGCAACCAGATCGGAACCGATTTATGTTCTTCCACACTAATGAAGATGGCGTAGATGGAGACAAGGAGGAAAGGAAGTTAACCCACCCAGTGCGCTTTTTGCGTCGCAAGAGTCGTTTTGTGGAAGCAGAAACATGTTTGTAATTTATTAAATTTTGAATGTTCATATCAGCATTGTATGTTTTTTCAGACTCCTTTCTTTTCTTAACAGCACTGGTGCACTCACTGTCCCACCAAGGGGGAGATGGAATTTTACCCCTTCCAGAGTTCTTTATTTTAAAGCAGCTGTCTGCACTCAACCTGATTGCTGCCACAAACGCGTCACAGCAGTCTACCACCTGGCAGCGATCATCAGAAGTTAAGGATCTGTTGTCTAGTCTAGGGAGGGTATTAACTATGTTTTCAAGCGATTGGGAGTAATTTTGCCAGTCAGGTTCAGATAGGTTGTATTTTAGGAGGGGAAGAGGTGATTTTTCCAAATAAGTTGGACTGGGAAGGGATATTAAAATTGGGTAGTGATCGCTACCAAGGGATAAACCCGTGCACTGCCATCTAGCTCCTGTAGTGATATCGACTGAGCAAATAGTCAAGTCCACACAGCTTCTATTTTGCCCAGGAAGACCTCTACGAGTGGAGCAGCCGTTATTGAGAACACACAGGTTCAAGTCATCTAGGATCTCCACTAAACCTGATCCAAAAGAATCACAGTGCTCAGATCCCTATCTAAAATGATGACAGTTGAAGTCTCCCATAATCAATATTGGGCCTTGTAGGTTCTGTAAAGTGTCTCTTAATATAGGAAGGAAACTTTGGTGAGGATGTGCAATGTATATGGAAAGGACAGATATATTCCAGATTTTAGCTGCAACAATACTGATATCATTTGGGAATAGGGGCATGGATAGGGGTAATAAAGGGACTAGGTTATTAATAAGGAGGGCGGAACCTCCATAACCATCTGACCTGTCGCATCTAAGAATGTTGAAATGTGGAACACGGAAATTGAGATTTGGTAGAAGCCAGGTTTCAGCAAGAGAGACAGCCAAGGGTTTATGTTTATTTAACAAGAATATGAGGTCGTGTTTCTTATGGAATACACTCGTCACATTCCATTGTAGGAATATTTGATGGGAAGCCATTTTTAAGGTTGGTAAGTAAGTGAATTAGATTGTTGGCAGCGTTGGACGGTATTACAGAGGAGAGTGAAGTTGTATTAGGTGTTAGAAGGGAGGTGAGTAACTGGATGAGAAGATCAATGGTGGAGGACTCTAGGGATGGGTTATTCAGAGCACAACCATTAGGTTGAGAAGACCGAGGGGTATTAGTGAGGGATTGATGGCCAACTTTATCATATAATGGAGGAAGGAGCAACGCATTACACGCAGCTAACCAAGTAAAATAGAAGTCGGTTCTTGTGTTTTGTGCTCTCAGTTCTAACCTAACCTAATCCTAGCCGTGTTTGTTCAATTTACCTACTCTGTTAATGACTAGTTTTGGTAAATTAAGTAAGTAAATATCAAGCAATGCATTTTATCAAACGTTAAATGTTATGTCAAATGTTGTTTTGATAACTATAATGAAATGTTGGCTTGCATGTATTCGTCAAATGAATTAATTACCGAGAGAATTATTTGTAAAATGATACGTAACGTTACTTTTAACTATATGGAAAATTTGTGATTCGTATTTATTCAAATAACGGACACCCACTGGTGCACTAATGTGTTGTGATTAAAATCGGTCGAGATTAGATTTTAATACAAGGTTAAGAGAATACAGTGTAACAGTAATTAGCGTTTATGCTCATTAACTATAAAGATATGATACATTGAATAAGCTATATTCTAACGCTTATTCTCTTAATTTTCCACCTTTTGGAGTGAAACATTTTCTTTAAAATATCGGACCAAAACGTTATTTACATCGCTTCCATAGACGAAGATATCGTGTAATATACTTACACAAAAACAAATCAATCAAATCATAACTTCTTTCAATTCGTTTAAAATAATGAAGAATAGTAAAGATTAAGAAGCAATCAGTTATAGTCTCCAGTTTCTGGTTGAGAATGGTGTTATACACATTTTCCCACCTTTCAAGGGTTATTACAGTCAAAGGCGGATCTCTTCTTTCAAATAATCGGTTATCCTACCACTGCTGCCTACAGGAAATCTTGTTTCTATTTTCATACTTCTTATATGCTTACTTTTATATTTCATACAGTGCCAAGATGGCGGCAATAGGCTAGCTAAATTATGATCAGCAAAGTGTGGGCGTGTGGGTCGCCTCTGCCTACCTTTTCGGGGATACGGGCGTGAGTATGTATATAAGTATTCTTTTGTTTAAGACTTTTATTCCTTTAAATGTTGCATTGGTGTTTAATGCCAAGGTTAAAATATTAATAAAACACAAATCACTTTCATATAAAATGTTTTATTACTATCACAAACTTCTGACGAAAGTAATTACTCTATAACAAGTTGAAATTGACGTTCGTGAATTTGATTACATTGAATATGTAGATGCTATTTGGTATTTGTTACAGAATTGTAAAGTCAAGTCCCCTCAATGAATTCATTGTTCGTTGGTATCACCGAGAACAATCACTATGTCAGTATTTACATAAAAGCTTACAATGTATTTGGTGGCTGCAATATATTAAATTTCTCTTAAGTTTATGTACATAATGTAGGTTACCAGGATTTTATACACGAACCAATAAGAAGTATATCCACAAGTAGCTATATTTTAATGTAGGCATAAATTAATTATTAGTTTATTGAACATCTTTGGCAAATTGATCCTACTACACATTGAGACGTTAATTACCTCCCTAACTTAATTTTACAAGAAACGTTCCAATACCTATACCTTTATGCAACTTTATGCAAGACTTCCTGCTTGCGCAAACAGTAGATACTAAACATTTCTGGTATTCCTCACAAAATTTTCACAAGTACCTACAGTGTACGATGGTGAGAATAAACAAGTAGACAATAATATTCCATGTTCTCAATTACATTAACTCAGGGCTTTCGGTAACAAAAGCAACTGTTTAACGAAAATCTAGTTACCTAAAAAGAAGAACAAAACAATATGGCGTCAGAGAAAGTAGAGGTTCTTGTTTATAAACATAAGTTTGTCTGCAGTACCTAATAACAGTTCAACTCGGTAGTAGGTTTTATTTATTTAATGTATCAACCTGTAAATACGATTCAATACGAAGAAAGAGTATACTGTATAATTGTTTATCATATAGGGACTTCTTTTCATCTGGCTCCTATTCATATACAAAAATATACATATTTCTTATCTGCTAAAGCAAGCACGTCTAAACTCATACAATTTTATATAATGTTATAGCTACTGCTAGTTAGTCGAACGAGTTAAATAAACGCCGCTGCGATGTCGTTCGATATCAATTGTTTGTCGAAACCGTTCAGTAGCTCGCTTGTACCATCCGACCGCGTAATGTATTACCTAACCCATGTTCTGTAAGTCTGTAATTCATAACCTGTATCGATACGGTAATACATTCTCTCGAGGCTCTATTTCTTCCTTTTCTTCTTGTTCCGGGACGTAATAATGAAGTTCATATGCAGGTGAGAGGTCAACTATCCTCATGCTTTCGCAGTTAGCATCGCACGGCTTCACGTTCGAGAGGAAGTTGGACCTCGGGCTGGCCGAGTCATACAACCTCTTCATGGATTGTCTGGACGACGCCAACACCCGTCCGTTATCATCTAACGTTCTGTGTATTACACTATTGTTGTATATAATCGGGAAATCCACTTTATGTCTATCACTGTTCTGATTGAAATTATCAACAAAACGACTCACTATGTCTTTATGAAACTGTGTGTTGTAATCGTAATCTTCATCCCGTTTTAGTTCCTTCTGTGTAGAAAATTTTTCGTCGGATATTGTCATGCCCAGGATAGGAGCTACCGTGAAGGGGAGATTGTCGTCGTCATTTCCCTTTACTGCATCAGCGATAAAATCTTTGTAATGCTTAATAACGTATGATGCTTTATTTCGTTCGGTAACGTGAGGCTGACTCGTCAAGTACAAATTCTTGTTTATATCTTCATTGTTATATGGCGATGTGCTGTGATGCAGTTTGTTAGTGTGCGCCGGTGAGGCGGTACCGAAAGAAGTTTCATAATCCGTTTTTGGAGGTTCAGTGTATGTGAACTGATTCACTTTATTTTTAAAAGAGTCATCGTAATCGTCAATATTAACCTTTACATGTACTTTAGGTTTCGCGGTTGTCTTCATTTTTTTTGTGGGTGGAAAATACTGAACGGTGGGCTGCCTGTTAGGCATGTAAGTAACCGGAATTAAGTTTTTGGTATTCAGAATGAAATCTCGCGGACTTGGTTTAAAAGTGACAGTTTTGGGTGACGTAGTAAACTTCTTCAAGTCAATTTTTGTGACGTAATCTGCATCGTAGTCGTCTACTGAATCATAGAGCTCTCCCAACCTGTACAATTTATTTTTAAATGTTGTGGCGGGCGTGGCAAATTCTTCTTTGAACATTTTGAAATTTTCTTTCTGAATATAATTTATAACTTCGGCATCTGTTATTGCCGATGAAGGCGGTGAGCTCGTTACGGCAGTGAGATTCGATTTTTGCTGAGAACTCATCGGTGTTGTAGCTTCTTCCCTTGATAAATTGGCGTTATCGATAGAACTTTCCTCGGAATCACCGTATACTATGTCTCCAAATGCATTGATTTTCTTCTTTTTAGATTTTCTGACTTCAGCTATTTTCTCAAGTCTTATCCTTAAATCTGGAATCTCATTTTTATCTTTTTTTTCTGACCAGTTACTCAATTCAATCGTTTTGTTTCTTAAAACCTCGGTGAACGATTTTGAGGCATTTTTTGGCTTGAACACAATTCCCAGTGAGCTAATTCTTTCGTTTCGCCACGTATTATCGTCCGGATCTCGAACAAATTGTTTTGTGGGCTGGATATCTACCTTTTTAGGAGGCTTATAATTAGGACTGACTGAATATAAAGCGACTGATTGTTTTTTCTCAATGTTTATTGGTTGAACGCTGAGAACATCTTCAGTTACTGCTTCATACATTGTAGGCTTAATATCAAGAACTGGTGTTGTAATAGCCAAAACGGGTTTTACGTCTATTTGAAGAGCTTTTTCTTTTAAATATTCATTTTCATTTAACATTTTTTCCATCAATAGTTCTTCCTTGATCGCATCTTCTACCTGTAACAGAAATATGATATTTTTCAGTATTTGTGTCGAGGACCTACACTGAAGTACGACTACCTAAACAACTTTGGATGCGGGCACTATTACATCACCAAAACCAATTTAGTTTGCTCACCGACATGAATATCATAACACACTAACCAAAGCTATCCTAACCACGCATTTATAAAAGGATCGAAGGCAATCGAAGCCTGTCGGTAACATGCCTTCTTCGAAAATGTTTATTAGAGATAGAGTCATGGGCTGCGTTCAGTGCGACGAGATCATTACTTTAAATTATTTGTTTGTTTTCTTTTATTGTTTTAGAAAAACAACTTCCGGGAATTACTTCCGTGTCACGGAGCCTTTACAAACATACGAACAATGAATACCTGGACTCGGGACAAAAAAAATGTGAATTACACATTTCTGTGTTTTGAACGTGTGGGAATCGAACTCACGACGTCCAACTAGGCAGTCAGTGTCACTAACCACTAAACCAACAGACTAGTGAAATGTGAATAAACATCTGTGCATCATTATTAGCATAAGAAAATGTTATGGTGATGTGAATGTTATAGTGATGATTATGAAATAAGAGGATTTTAAATGGATTTTTCATCTTCAATGTTAGAATTAAAAAATGGTGGTAATTTATAAATAGCATCCGGTCCTGTGGTGTCGAGATACAAGGCACCACAGGACCGGATGACACATAATGACCGGACACACAAACTCCGCACTTTTCCGTTACTCTTTGTGCGTGTAAGTTTAGTTTATTACTTTCATGTACATAAAAATAAAATATGTACAAATAAGTTTCAGCTGAAGTCAGCAGTGCCCATAGTTACAGGTAACCCAGATTCTTTTATTTTCTGGTATATTTATAAGTAATTAATTATAAAGCCGTTCGCGACGATGATATCAGCTATAAGAATCATGAATGTACAACTGTTAATTTAGACTAAGTTAAAGTTATTACCGACATAAAAAATTGAAATGGATATAAAAAACTGTTGACTAAAAGGCTTAAATTACATTATATCCACTTACCAGTTGACTTTGAGACTCGAGACCAGTAACATTTTTAGCTTCTAATGCATCACTCACTTCACCTTCGACACCTTCTGTTTCGTATATCGATCCAAAAGTTTCTGTGTCCTTAGTATAACTTGTGTTTTTATAATTTTCTGTGGTTGCTTCCTCAAGCTTCGAACTTGTTGTCTCTGTGTTATCTAAATAACCAGCTCGCTTAGAAGAAATGATTTCAATCTTTTCAGTTTGCAAATTCACTTCCTGGCTGATATTTGGTGTTGTTGTAGTTTCTAATGTGGACGGGCTATTCGCGTTTATTTCATTCTCATATACTCTTGTAGTGTACTCATGAACACTGATTAGGTCATTTTTCAGTTCCATCAGCGATGGTATTGGAGTGTTATTCATCACTTTTTCTAGACTCAACCGCGCGTTGTCAGATCTTGTTACATTAGATAAAGTAGTTTCTTCTATTATCGCTGTACTTGTTGGTTTACTTTCAATAATTTCATAAGTTTTCAATGTAGGCAATATTAGGGTAACCGGTTCTTCTTTCACGATTTCTGTATTCAGTGTTTTCAGTTCAGGAACTTCTATAGTAGTTGGAGGGTTATTTTCAAGATAACCATCATTTGAATCTGTAGTGAAATCGATCATTGTTACTTTAAATGATTCCTCATTAAGTATAGACGTTTGGGAATTAACAAAACTGGAATCTGTACTAGTAGTAAAATCAGATACTGGATTGTTTAATGCTGGTTGAAGAACTGTTTCGCCAACTGGTTGATTTGTTACTTCAAGACTAAATTTTCTTGAAGTGGGTTCCTGTGTGGTATGTATAACCTCTGTAGAATTTAAGACCCTATCATTATCCGAGACAGCAGTAAACGTATAACCCATTGCAGTATTAGCTTCTGACATTAGATTATCCATGTTTTCAGTTGCTCTGTTTTGACCATCATTATGTGTTACTGTCATGAAACCATTCATTTTGCTAGCTATTTTTGTTGAACTTACTGTGTTACTGTTATTATCCGATGTTTGATTTGAATAATTCATATAGCGTTCAGATGCAATTTCAGTTGTAAATAGTTCACTTTCACTAGCTTGTGTGTTTAACATTTTTAAGGGGAGTGGCGAAGTAAAGTTCGTGTCTAAAATATTGGTTGATCCCATCTTAAATAGAAATTCCAGAGTAGTTGAACCATTAGCAACAGGTTCTAATATGGTGGAATTTGGCTCATTTAGATCTTTTTCAGTTATTTTTATGTTTGGTAATTCACTGCTATTTGTTACCAAGTCAATATACGAATAATTTGTTATCTTAGCGGTAGTTGCTGTTGCGTTAGATTCTTTCATCGTAATCACCTCACTATCAGCTTTACTGGTAAGAGGACTTTTTGAACTTTGTATGTCGTATCTCACTTCCAACAATGAACTCTCTCCTGTTTCTATGTCTGATGTTGGTGCTAAGGGTCCCAGCCGTCTAATAGTGAAACCATGTGATGGTGGTGTAGCTAACACGATCGCCAAGGAAATCACGAATGACCTGAAAAAATATATAGTTAGTTTATGTTACTTACGTATTAAGAGCATAAACAAAAATGAAACATTGCGTGCATACAGAACATGTTTATCAAAATGACGTTTAAGGGAATATTTTGTATGTATTTCTACATCTATTTCATCTTTTTCGTCAGTAAATTCAATGTACAGATATGTTCCGACTAACCAACTCAACGGCATAATTATAAATTACCTAATCGGTAAGTGGCTCAACGAGTTTTATGAGTATACGTCTGAAGTCATATCTTGGGACGATTACGACCACAATGAATTTGTTATTAAACATTTACGCATTCGACACTCATTTATAGACATACTTTACATATATGTATATAAGAGCGCCTACCTCTTGTTTAGATAATAAAATCACTTATGAATCAATTGTATTTCAGCATGTTTTGGTTCAGCCTCAGGCCCTACCCGGTTATTAGTAAAACGATTCTTAAATTTCATTTATACAATTTTAGCAAGTCATTTAATGTTACATTTGTTAGAGGAAGGTAGCTTTAATTTTGTCAGTATAGTAACATAATATAGTTTTAGTGAGTAATTGGTCCTGATATTTGATTCAGTAGTATTTAAATAAAAACATTCATGCGGGGTAATTATATTTGGAAACCATAAAGGGATGTCAGAAACTTGGGAAACCATATAATATATTTAATAATTATTAGTATTAGTTGTAGTATTGGTCTTATAATAGCTAGGAACATTAAATGACTACAGTTACAGCTGTCTTAACACGATACGATAGATAACAGGTTGCCTTACCTAACCACACTGCCTACTAAATAGGTTTAGCACTATAAAACATTGTTAAAATAAGCTTTATTGGCTAGTCTATTTTTATAATCAAGTTTGTAGGAACGATTTCGTTATGCGAAAGTTTGGACAATTTTTTGTTTGTTGAAGAAGTGCGATATTTAATTCTTTCGCAGGACTAATTACTAATGCTTTACTAACGCAAGGGCGATTATTTTGTTTGCATATTTGAAGTTCAGAGAGAAAGATGCTTGATCGGTTTATTTTTTAAATTTGTGTATTTTGTAAATGATATTGTATTTTTTATGTTTAGCTTGTATTATTGGCTCATAGCCGTTCTAATTAAACTAAATAAATAAATAAGGTCAAAATCTTAAATGAATCTTCCCAGAGGTGCACCCCTACTAGGCAACCCGTACCCTAATAAGCGGTGCCTTAAACAACAATGTTAGCCAATTCTATACAATCCATTCATTACACGAATAGTGTTATTTACTGACTTTGATAGATAATATTGAATGTTCATTATTAAAATGAATACCGTTATAGAAAAATGAATGGTAAATACAAATGTGTAACCGTTTTTGTGTTTTTACTTTCAATTTAACATTAATTAACTCGTTAGTTACAAAAGACTTAACTATGACAGAGTACAAGTAGTAGGGTTTTGTGTTTTATTCTCTAATACACTCTTATTTTCTTTCGTAGATTGAATCGTACCAAACGTATTTTAACACGTTTATGAAATTGCAGCTAATAACTGTATAAATAAATTTTAAAAGACAATTATAACATAGTTTTAATTTTTTTTTTTAAGAATATTAGCCACATGTCACACATTACTAGTATTCTTCATAACCCCCACCTAAGGTAAATGCTTGTGTTAGAGACGGGTTCACGAAGGTAGTGCACTAGGCGGGGTTCAAACCCGAAACCACTACATCGCAAGTAAGACGCATTAGCCATTACGCAACCGCCGCTTTCAATTTTTAATTATGTCAAAATTAAATTTTGTATAATATACACATGTTTTCATTTACATGGCAATAAGTACTATAATTTACTTTTATTTCACGGATTTAGGAATTGTGTAATGGAACTTTCGAGTGAGTTAGTTCTGGTTCTGATTTGGTGTTATATACAGCCTGACTTGCTCGAGCTATAGCTTATACTCCCTAACGACAATCCATCTGTGTAATCCATATCTATCCTCTTTTTCCTTTCAATTCACTCTAAATGTTGTCATCACATTCTCCAAAGTGCCCGGGTGACGATAATACTCTAACGTTTCAACTACTTCGGTAACACAGGCGTGAGTGTATGTATGTATAATTCGTATTGACGCTCTTGATAAAGGATTGAGGTGGAATGTGGAATTCTGCTAATGGCGAATAATAAACCCCACGATTTTAGGTTCATTTCCTTTGTATTAACGAACCCAGCACATTAAGCTTGGTAACAAAGCGTTTCTATATTTTTTCTAACTAATACAATTATTTATTAAACAATAAACTATTATTATTATTCTCTTTATTCATAAAATACATATAAATTACATTTATATGTATTTTCTAAATAAATTATGTATTAAAAAAAACAAAAAAAAACTATTTTAAAATATAAAAATACTAAATACTGCGCCACCGGTATCGGGTACAGGGACCAAGCTACCGGTGGCTAGGGCTCCAGAGACAGGAACCTCCTTACAACGCGTGCCGTATCAAGAAGGACTGCCCTCTGCATTATTATTATTATTATTTAGGAAATGTGATTATTGTTTTATTTTTGCTTTTAATTTCAGATTTCACTTAAATTTCCCATATATTTTAATAATTGATTATAGTTATGTGCCGCCATCTGGCGGTGCTCTAATGCCAGTAGCAACGGTTACACAAACAGGCTTTAACATGTTCCCAATCATTAGTCAAGCGTAGACTTCGTTTCATTTCCATACTGTTCTAATTACTTATTTTGCAAACTACGTTTGTTGCACTGACACTTTTTTATTAATTACAAATGTACCGGACCCTGTCTTTCGTGTTTGAGTTCATGAGCCTATTCAGACTATAAAAGTATTAAGTAACCTAAGTATATAAACTCACTATAGATAAAGTGACAACTGTAGTTTATTGACTTAATATAAAGGTTATAAATTTATATAAATAAATATCAACATTTGTATGGACTGTTAATCCAAAGAAAATGTACATGAAAAAACTCCACGCGAATAATGTCACTTGCTAAATCTAGTTTTATTACATTTCCTGAAAGGTTCTCTTTTTTTTAAGAGAATGCTAGTAACATAGCTCACACATTACTCGTATATATGTTACACACATGTTAGCCCCCAGCTAAGTTGTCAGCGACGATTTCATGACTTTACTGGGTAGGGTTCGTACCCGCTACCACTTGATCGTAAGTCCAACGCCTTAGCCATTACGCTACCGCCGCTTATAAAAAGTATAAAATGTAATGACCACTCATTTAAGACCTGATGGTGCAGTGAGATGAGCACGATCACTTGCACCTTCATTTCCTATAATGCCACATTTAGTGGAATTTAAAAAACACTGCGATGTCTCCGAAGTGGCTAAAACTAGGAAAATATTAATGTTATGTACTGCACATGTCTACAATATTTTCAACAGTTCAACAATTTTTATTATTATAAGGCACTGTTGACAACTTCTATTGTTTGATACGAAAAAATTAAGTCATCGGTTTGACTATGATTTCATAGATAAAATTATGCGACAGTCTTTTTAACTAACTACACAACACAAATTGCATATATCATATTTGTAAACATGACGGGTCACGCAACTCATTCTGTACATGCAACTGAGAGGCACGCGCATTCGCTGAAAACTGGACTCCCTTAACATAAGAAATAATTTGCCAGTATTTAGAACAGTCTTTGCAAAATAATTACTTTGATAACTTGGTGGTCTTAAAGGGGTCTGTCACTGTCATTCCTGTTTAAAATAGGTACTCTTTTGTATGTTGCGTTTCTTCAGGCAAAAGATTTGATATTATAAATACCATGTGGTTTTAGTCGGTTAGATCTTCAACGTTATTGTTGTACGTAACATTTAACATAACAAAAACATCGGCAAATGAACGAGTATTTATGAGTACCGTAATGTAATACACAAGGAATCTTACAAAACTTGTGCTACTGATTGTAACAAAAGTTCTACAAGAATCTTCTGTTATTGTGTAACTTCCCGTTATTTAGCAAAACGGTATGTAATAATCGGTTAAATTTGTTACTAAATGAATAATAGTAATTACAGCTATAACCTACAGCACTAATGCGATACCTTATAGGGACTTCCGCAAAGGAGTTTATTTGTACCTTGGTAATTTACGTAAACAATCAGATAAAAACATCTATAAAACAATTATCCGACTTATAAAATAGTTGGTATTTCTGGCAATTCATTGAAAAAGGAAGTATTATTGATTACATACTTATATATGTGGGTGTTTATTGCACCTCTACCTAAACTTTCGGAGATACAGTCCTCCTAGTCTGATTGAAATCAGTACTAACCAGTTGAGTGCTTGCGGGCTTCGCTTAGCGTGAAAGCTGCGATGCGCTTTCGTGCTGAGCAGAGCAAGTTACATTTGGTAACTAAAGTAATATTAATGAAATATTTAACAAAACGTCAAAAGTTGTGAAACAGACGCATATGTGTATACTTACTAGATACATATCAAATATATCCGTATTCCCATTCAGTGAATAAATTAAAATGTAAAAATATTATTGAACATTATTATTTAAATATACAATGGAGAACAATGGCAGTCTGATATCAACCAGAATTAAAACATCTGATGTTTTGCTTCAATTAACGGAAATAGCTGACAATATCGTGTTTAATATGAATGCGTAAGTATAAGAAATATTTTCGGTTCCATTCAGATTATAGTTAAGTATACCTGCATCATTTCAGTAATTGTAACTCTTTCATATTGATCTTTAAAGGAATAATTCTGTTCATTAACATATACAAACACTTGTGTTGTGCTTGTTTACATTCAATAACTCACTATTTCTCTTTCAATGGTTCAAAAGTTTTTTCTCGTTTAATAAATTTTTAAAGTGATTATAACTTAATAAATGATTTTCTATTGGAGTTTGTGTCATCTATTCGTTACACGTTATTTTATGTATGACTTCAAATTGCTTATGTTAAATGTCATAATGCCCGACCGCCCACAAAAAATAGTTACATTCAAAGAACTTCCAGTAAATGGAAACCACACAATTTAGAAAAATGAACTAGAGTTCAGCGCAGACCTAAAATCTGCAGCATGAACGAAATATTTATGCTATTCAGGATTTATTATACAGGGTAAGTAAATATAAGTTCATCTGCCAGTGCACCATTTTTTGGCAAATATAGCTTTTGACACATATTTAATTTTACTAAAACATACTGTATAGTATTGTGTATATATAATTATAATTTTTATTACATATATAAAGAAGCAGAAAAACTTACATTTAAAATTAAATTATAATAAGGCGTCCCCTCGACCAAACTTTACTTAATTAAAATAGTTACACCTTCGCTCGTCATCGATACAAGAGACTCATGAAATCCTATCATAAAAAATGTAATTAGTTTTATATTCCTTTTGGTTTCGCCTTGGAAATGGAATATATTCTTGAAATTGAAACTGGACCTATCTTGAGTATAACCATTACAATTACTTGTTAGAATACAATACTTAACATTGAAATCCACAAACGACAAATATATCTCGTGACACGTATTCTTCATAAATTTAATTTAATTTTCTACATAAGAGGTGTAATATATTATTTAACTTTAACGCGGTAAACACAAATAAAAACGTACAACCGAATTGAGAACCTCCTCGTTTTTGAATTCTGAATTGAATTAACTCAAACTTGAAACTTGACCAATGGCTCAAGCCAAACAGGCAGACAGTATGACAAAAGTTTACTAGAATTTCAAACTTCCGAAGTAGCTGAGAAAAGCGCTTGAACGGTCAAGGACCTGAAAATGGAAAAATATACTGGTTTTCCATCTCATAGAATTTCACTGAAAAACTTAAATAGCTCGGAAAATATTGTGACACACATTACTTAAACATTGTATGTACGTAAAATATGAAAACATAAGAAACTGACTGATTTTTAATACATGAATATCCCACGGCAGTTTCGCCTACAGTTATTGTAATTTCACACAGAATCCTACTCTTCGACGTTATGTGATTACGTATTTTCTCCAGAAAGTAGTACGAATACTACGATGACATGAATAAAACCAAAAGAATAATAATTTCATCATTGGCCTTGGGGCACTTCAACTCGTGCAAAAGAAGTTTCAAGTTTAGTCATGGAAAAGAAAATAAGTTTGCGATGAAAACATCAAGCGAGTCCATTTTTATCCCACGGTTTAAAAGTGGACAAAAGAACCCCAAAAAGATTTTCCCATCCGCAAATAAATTATTTATATTCATATGTCAGGAAGTTTCATCAAAACATGCCAAAAGGTTGTAACCAAAGAGACACCAAAGCAATGTAAGTATCGATCTCACGTGTTGTAAGTATTCAATCGTGAAACGCAAAACAATAAAGGGAAAGTGGCTTGTCTGTTTGTATGCGCTATGACATGACAAAAACCGGCTTTACGTTGCATTAGGAAACCTTCAATAGCCCGGACTTATAATAACTCTGGGAAAGGTCAAGTTTGATATATAATTTATTGCGCACAAATTTGCTTTAACGTTTTATCACTGCTTAGAAGGACGGCGACGACTACTATAAAAGCATTTTCGTCTATTTTAATACCAACTATGTTCAGTGCCATTCTTCTAAGAGAAATACATAACTATTAATATCATCGCTAAGCCTAAGTAAGTGCTATTAAATAGAAAATTTGATAGCATTTACACCTAAAATACGTAAGTATGTCACTACCTAAATACATAGAAATAAAAAGAGAAATATTGCCTTTTGTAAAAGAGCCCGCAAATATTCATCCTGACTTCTTTTCTCCGTAATTTTTTTGAAACACAATCACCGGGATCCAGGACAGCGGCCGACAATTAACAGATCTACTTACAGTGGACACCCACCACATTGACCTACCTGGCCTCTTACCAAACACATACCGCAACACTGCACTACAGACTAGCTAGGGTTTAGTGGCGCGTGACAAAGTCGCGAGTTGTCGCGTGACGCGTCCTACCTGACTGTGTACTGCATGATGCGGGACGGCCGCACGCCCGCGCTGCGCGATGACCACTGCATAACTAACAGGCGATACCTCCACATATTACCTTCCTCACTAATTCCTCCCAAGAGTCAATTGAGCTCTTCCAATAATTCACTATTTCCCAAAGTTCCGGCACATGTCCTTCACGTATCAGTTTCACGTAATTAACTGTTCGCGGTATAATTTGGACAGACAGTCTCACTTTTTAGTAACCAACTACCACCTTCTGACATAATTATGTATTTTTTAATGATTTGTGTGAATAGTGAATATCTGATGCAGCTCTTCCTTACCAAAAAAAACACTAAATATTTACTCTGCTTATTTAATTCTCTGAACATGACGAAATGGATAAATAACATCATTCATGAAATGAAAAATACAGAGTTCTGTCACCATTAAAAATTCAGTTTCATTTAAATGCACTATCTAAAACATATACATATAACAATAAACATACAGTAGCTTGCTCCTATTAGCCCATGGACACCGGTAGTCACTTACCATCAGGTGACCTATCTGCTCGTTTTCCCCCCTGTCGCATAAATACAAAATGAAAAAATATATATTGTCGTTGGCAAAAGCTCTGTCTCCTCTTTCGGGGTTATATGTCAGTAAAGCGCGCTTGCTTTCTCTTTTGGTGTATCAGCATAAATCATGTGCTCACATAGCCTCCTGTAGTTGATAGGATATACATACATATGTATTGTGTACAGTGCTATTATTAGTTTAACACACACACACACAAACACACACAAACACACAAACACACACTTATAAATGTAGGTACTTATTTTGTAAGTGTCTAAAAACTAAAATAGACAATCGAATAAGTTATCTGTAGCACTTGTTTGAGTGAGTACCATGGCGTAGACTACAAGTCTACGCCTCTACGATGCTACGGATACATTTGGGAGTTCAAAAGTATAATAAGTACTGTGTTGTTTAGTAATTAAATTCGTGACTTATAAGTTATGATAGTACACTTACCTAACATAAATTAAAATAATACACATATGTAGATACATATTATCTTGAAAATCATACGATTAATAGAAAAAATATATTTTTTAAATACTTAAAATAAAAATACCTACTCGCTTCTAGAAAATCCCTTCACCTTTTACTTCGAAAGAACTGATGATCTTGCAATGATTGAACACTTTTCAAACAAAAAAAAAACTAGACCAAAATCGGACCATCGATTTAGGAGCTATGATGCATTAGACCGACACACAAATACCCAGATTAGATTTAATGCTTCGGGGCGTAAATACATTATAGTAGACTTAGATTATCGAATAATTTGTGTCTAATCGTTGTGTGCCAAAGCGCTTGTACACGTTTTTATTAACTCCCATTTGTAACTAACTCTGTAAACAAATATTGAAAGTCAAATCAACTTCTTATCGTCATACCGATTTAAAAACTCGGATATATATATAATCTTTAATGACGATAACACTACAAAAATGATTAAATCGAGTGGATCTGATGATGGAGTCGAGAGATGAATTAAGAACTGTAACGAGTGGAAAACTTAACGATTAGTGAAGGTGAGTGTTTCTTTATTTCGTTTTTTAGGGTTCCTTTCCTCAAAAAGAAAAAAAAAGCCTTATAGGATCACACGGTGGTCCGTCTGTCGGAACGGGTTGAGGTATCAAGCTGAAATTAACATTAAATACTGTATGTATGCAAATCAAGTACTGTGTTATCCCATGGAGCTGTAAGTAAGCTTCTAAGTTAACGCAATCAGAAGACACGATCATTAAAATCTTAAATTTCATCAAATTTGACCATTTCGTGGATAAATCAAAACCTATACTCCCATTGACCTAGAACCGCAGAAATTTGGCAAGAAGCAAGGTCCTTATAGCACAAGTAAAAAAAAATGGTCATTTGGTTATTTACTGTAACATCACATACAAAAATACTTTGTATGTGATGTTACAATAAATACAATATAAAGAATACAATAAAAAGCTTATATTTTACGGTCAAAAACAACGGCGATGTTTGAGAAAAAAAAATGCAAAGTTTATTTAGTCTTTCGAAAAAAAACTTAGAAAAGTCTTTAAGAATATATTTCCGTGATAGACGATACGTTGTCCGACTGAGCAAGATTTCCCAAGTTATATTTTTCGGTTGTATATGGGAGTGTCTGTTGGTCTAGTGGTTAGTGACCCTGACTGATGAGCTGTAGGGCGTGGGTTCGATTCCCCATATTTGACAAGAATATGTGTGATCCACAATGTATTAATGTTTGTAAAGTCTCCCGCGACACGTGAATTATTCCTAATAAGGGAGATGTGTTTTTATAAAAAAACAATGTATGTAAGTATAGTAAAATGCAGACTATATTTGTATTTATCTCCATAAAGTTACTATAGCACATTCTATACCGTAGATATCATACTACTCATATCTTTACCTAATGTTATGAATTCGAAAGTAACGCAATCTCTCTGTCTGCTAGTTTTTATTTCACTGCTATCACTACTAAACCGATTATTGTTTAATTTGATATGTGGATACTTCGAGCCTTGGGGAAGGCTACCTTTAATCGATATACCATACTGGCGAAGACTGAAAAGACGCGGAAAAGTTAAAAAAAGAGCATTCAATCCAAATATCTGTTTATCATCTTTATCAATGTCTAGTACTTTAACTTTTGCCAAAAGAAAAGAGATTTATAGGAAATGTAGTAAAAAATATTAAAAACCTATATTATGTGATCACTAGTTTCTAATGAGTTGAAACTGTTATGACCATAAGACTGGAACATTCCATCCAGACTCGTAAATAAATTGGCAGAGTCTACATCTCAGAAAGGACTACCTTCGTGAGAATTTTAGTTTAGGACTTCAGTAGAAATTTTCTAATATTTATGGCAGTTTAACTGGATCACTCAATTCATTAAGTGTCTGAACTGGGTGATCTATAAAATATGAGTATGATTAAAGATATATCACATTTTTATCTCGTAGATTAGTGAAATAGATCAATGTCTTTTACTATTTATTACAGAAATATGGAATATCATCGGTTGTTCTAAATGAGTAAAAGAATAATAATTAGTTAGTTTTCCTACGCAACCCTCGGTGCGCAAGACAGATTTGCACTTATCCAATTTTTTTAAACCGTAACATACCTATATTACGAGAGAACAAAATAAATTAGCTCAACCAAAATTTATATTAGCAAAAGTACAAACATACAAAGTAGATGATTATTTGGCTGACTAGGCTGTCCTGTTCCACATCCACATTGTATATAAGAGACATCATTGGTGTATTTCTTATGTACAGTGTGGATGCATACATTAACTATATAACATTTCTATTTTAAGTTATAAACGTTACTCCAGAATGATTTATTGCATTGTCCTCGCATACCTTATATGCACTTATGAACTTATGTAAAATATTAAAAAAATAGTGCCTTGGAGTTTCTTGCTTGGTCTCCTCCGTAGTATCTACGTATTGGAACAGCCAACTAGCTTCATGACTGACTTAGTCTGACCGACTTACTCTCTTGACAATTCAACAATTCCTATGATTGATTCAGTTAAAATAAACGATTTTGATTTAATACAATTCTTAAGTTCTTTGATAAAATGTAAAGTGGGTCCGCAATAACTTTCTGCTCACACGTAAAATTATTGAATTAACTCCCTTGTTCTTCTTGTTTACTTTAGGTGCCATAATATTGTTTATTACAATATTATCTTCCTCTAGCGGCATCGCCCGCGTGGTACATATCAGAGAAATCGATTCAGTCTTGAAAAGACAGGCAGTATCCTTCACATTTATAGAATTAGTATAGAGATTGTTGAAAAACCTAATAGACATTTACAAATTTTAATAATTGCAACGTTTAAACAACAAAATATAAAATCATGACGAGTCATGTTAATCATTCTAAACACCTGTCGACTTTACAATTGGACGGCTCCGAACTCTTTAAATTATTTTCGTCATTTACCTTCACTCGTACTTTAATTACTTTATACTCATTTCTGCTATTGGTCAAAATGTATTTTTTTTAATGAAATCGAGGCAAACAATCAGACAACTCAAGAGCTGTAGGTGTGCTGCCCGCGTTTGAGGGTGATAGATAACAGAAAAGGGAGGCCTGCGGTATCCTCACTCGCTCGGTAAATACAATACAGGTATAGTTTGACTATCGGTTTTTTAGTGAGGCCGTGGTATGACTCCGGTCGAGCCGCCCCATTGGTACCTAAGCATGGCTCTCCCACGGTAAACATATAATTGCATAATTAAGTCTATGGTCAATGGTTTTATCGTGCAAAGATTTCGAAGGAACAAACAGCTACTTTCACATTGTTAGTTCGGGTTGATCAAAGAATCCAGTTGGACCACCCATTAAAGTAAACAGGTCCTCAGTTGCATCACGGCTAGTACAAGTTCATTATGTATTTATATGAACATTATGAATGATAGATGATTGCAATCAAATAAAATACTTATCGTCCATACGCAATCATTACGTGATCGCAAACGATTTTCTTCTGATAGCTGCAATATTCATACAAGTATGTTAAATATTATGAGTAACTTGACCACAGTATTAATTTACCCGCTGAGATTGATACATGTAGATTGTATAAATTATAATAAGAAGACGTCATAAGTAATGTCTTCTTCGTATATTAGTAAACTAAAAATTCAATTTCTTTTACACCAATTTCGACACAAAAAAACATTGAAACAAAAAAATCGAACTGGAGGCCAAACATATGAACTTTAAAACATTTCACTTCTCTTTTGGAGTCATATTTTATTTTTTAATAATTCTAAATATTTTTTTTCGTGTCTAAAAAACGGCTAGTGATTTATAAATGAGTTATGTAGCCATATGAAATTTTATACCGCTATAAATAACTCTTTTTTAGGCAATCGTGTAGATATTATCACTTTTTAATGAGTTTCTTTGATGATCCTTCTTCTTCTGCGGTTTGTCATAAAAGGCAGCTAAGGGATCGGACTGTTATCTATCAGACAGTATGTATAATTGTATGTATTATATCTACAGTACCTGGATGACCGCTCGGTATTTTTTTTTTGGTAAATCGTGTAAAAGAGCGAAAAAAAAAGTAAATCAATGAAGGTCAGTGAAATCAGGACTCGAACCGGGGTTATCTGGTTACGGGATCGCCCTATTTCCCACCTGACGTATTACAACGTGGTATATGGTGGCGAAATTTACCTTCGTATTCTAATGATATTGTAGCAATTTTTCATTGGAAAACACGGATAAATCTCCTGCATACAAAATTTCATGAATATCGGTGGAGCCGTTTCCGAGATTCAGATTATATACATATATATATGTATATATAAATATATATTCATACAAGAATTTCTCGTTTAAAGATATAATATACCTAATAGTTGTGTTACTTTGATCTCATCTGAATGCGAAATCGAAGATCCCGTAAGATTGTAGTATAAGGTTTTCAGATGTCTCACCAACACAAAAGAGTCCGTCCGTACATGGTTTTCCGATCAGAGTAGGTTATTAGTTATTACAGTATAACCAAGATTAACCGGGGGGATCGGGACCGAGAGGTCCACGGATAACTGAAACCACGGTTAATCCGAACGAATTTTTATTATGACTAGTACATAGTAAATTCTAATTTAATCACATGAAAGTAATGAATCCTACATACTAATTTATAAAGTTCTTTGGTTTCTGTCAATACTGCGGTAAAAGTTTAGATTTTGTTTTTAAATAATTGATCAATTTAGTTTGTTTTTGGCTTCTCCTTTGGTTTACTTATATCACATAACTCATTTTACTTAGATCTAAGTAGCCAGCTTCAACGTGAGTTATCGGTCTGACAAGTACCGCGTTTTCATCATACGCGGGATCATCAAGGCGCAGGGACGCACTGTTAATCCGCTCCCCGGATAACCCGACCCCTGTTAATCGGAGTTATACTGTACCTATATGGAGACTGCTCATCACAATATTAGAAGTAACTACGTAGTCTGTTTAAATTGCTGATGCAGGAAATATGTTCTTTAAAATATTTTCCCAATATTCGAATATCAATAAATAGTATCAATCAATATTTATTGAGTTTATCCCATCGAAAAAATTAATATCTATTGTTGAACTCATACATCCGAAGTAGACTTCATTATGTTTTTAAACGGAATACTTTAACATTCCATTACTATTTATTTATACCTAAGTTACTATTTTGAGCGTGATACCGAGGCTATCTCTATCTTTCACGTACATATGAAACGAAGCAACGACTCAACTTTTAAAATCCATGTTGGCAGCACTGACCTACGTCATAGTCAACGCCAAAAGTCATTTGAATTTAAATTTGAAATAATAACAAACGGTATAGAAGAGTAGGTACTAGATATTAAACCTCGTTTTGTAAACTATTTTACGGAAAATGACTGAGTTTAAGACTCCCATCAAAAGCAAAACAAATTCTAATATGAACGAAAAGATAACTATACCGCCGTCACCGTTTTTAAACAGACTTGGATATGGCACAGGTAAATTAAATTATATTTTTCTCTATACTAATCTGAAATACACAATTTTACTTGTAAAATATCTTTAACACATTTTTATGTCTTCTTTTTAGGGGTTAATGTAATGCAGCTTGTAAGATCTCCACGTGCAGGACAAATTCGTTCACCATGGGCTCTTAAAATGTTAAACAAACGTGTTAAACCAAATAAAGTGTACACAGATCGGTTGAAGGCTGAAGCGGATCTATTAAAGCGCATGTCACACCCCAACATTGTTGGATTTAGAGCATTTAGTCATTCTAAGATTCTATACTTAGGCATGGAAGCATGTGACCTATCCCTTGGTGATATGATTGAGAAAAGGATTGAGGAAGACTGTGACATTTTCTTACCACGGCAGATACTAAAAGTAAGTGAGTTATACATAAAGATAATAGTAGTGTGTATCCTTATGTGTTCAAAATGGTATACCTATGTATTTCCTCATCAAGTTACTAGAACACTTGTACCCTCTAAGAAACTGTCCTGTTTATTGAATATTATTCAACCTAAATACATTTATGTATTATAGATACAGTGCTACTCTATGATGAGGGCTATGAATACTTTATTTATAATGTGATCTGATTGTAGTAATAAAATCAGCTTTTAAAACTACAATCAGTAATTTAATGATATTAGAAAAACAGGTCCTGTAAATTTTTACAAGGGTACTTCATATGTTGCAAAATTCGGACAAAATTAATTTGTTAAATAATAAGATGGTTTTAATTTTTTAATTGTCTATTGCAACAAGCAAAGTTCAATAATTGAAAGAAGTTGTGTTGTATGTTCAAGTTTACTTGCATTGTTTGACTTGTATTAAAGAGTTTTACTGAGCTGGGAACATAATATAATCATGTAATTACTGTATGCTTTGTATATATGTTGTTAAAATATCCATATTTAAAATTTATTTTCAGTTGCTAAATTTTGTTCAGAGAAATTGAAGTGTTATTGATAACTAACCATTTCCTGCAGTTTCACCTATGTCCATGGTCACTGCTCACTATGTGATGTTGTATAACCAATAATATTCCTGTGTAAGCACTCTAACACAAAACTCCTATATAATATAGATTATGTGGGTATTTACTAAATTTATATTATTACCATCTTGTATGAAACAAGTGTTACAGCCGATGTTGAACTCCTTACCCATACAATTAAATAGGTGGCTGTGTGTTACTGCAGTATTTTAAAAAAGAAGTGATATCTTCCAGATTGCTGCAGACATAGCTAGTGCATTAGATTATCTACATACAAAGGTACAGATCCTCCATGGTGACATGAAGTCCTATAATATTCTTGTCAATGGTGACTTTGTGATATGCAAGCTGTGTGACTTTGGAGTCACTCTGCCACTTGATGAGAATGGGGTTGTTGATCAAAGGAAATCAGGGAAGTCGGTTTATTTTGGTAAGTGCAATGTTTTGCTTCATATTCTGTATTTTTTTTTTTGTAATGTGTACACATTTAGTATGGCTTGCTTGTCATCTTGTGACAAATAGTTCACTAATATCAAATTACTGTACACCAGTGCCATCTAGTAACAAGTAGAAACTGCATTGAAAAGCAACAGTCTTAATGCAGTAAATTTCTTGTATACAAATTTTATTTATACCAATATGTATAACTTCTCATTTGTATGCTTTAGTGATAGCTTATAATTTTCAACCAACTTCAAAAAGGAGGTTATCAATTTGACTATATTTTTTTTAATGTTTGATACCTAAGAACTTTCGACTGGGTGAACCAATTTGAATGTTTTTCTTTTATTTGAGCTGGTGCTTCCCCTCTGGTCCCATTCCAATATACTTCAGTTCTGACAATGGAATCTATGAGAAAACTGTCTCAAATTTGCATTAAGGTTGACTGTGACAAATGAACGAATAACTCAATATCACGCAAACCGATTTTGATGATTCTTTTTTTATTGGAAAGGATGTACTTCAAGGCTTATTAGATGTGTTTAGTTAGGTTCTGAGAATGGCATCCCTGAAAAAACCATATACGTCTTAAATTTTATAATAGAGGCATTGAAGTAATTTGCTGCTTCTTGGTTTTTAATATAAAACTATGTAAATATACTGTATTTATTAAAAGTGTAAACTAATGTTTTAAAAATTTCTATATTAGGTACAGAAGCTTGGAGTGCACCAGAAGTGATCCATGGTGGTCAGATTTGTGATAAAACTGATATTTGGCCACTGGGCTTGACACTCTGGGAGATGATGGCATTAATACCACCACACACTCAGTTAGAGGATGATAATTCCATGGATGACAGTGTGCAGTGCCTTGATGATACAGACAGCAGTATTGATGAATACTTCAGTGGTAGATATGGTAAGTAAATAATGCTTTTCATACATATCTGTATGCATGTATCCCTGAAGGGGTGGGCAGAGGTCTATTAAACACCCATATTTTGTGATAATCTAGTCCCACTTATGTATGAGGGGTAAACCTTAAGCCATCAATTGTTTCATGTTTTAACTTTAGTGCGTCTATCTTATGTTAACCTAACATGTTGTTACTGCCTTTTATTTAATTGTTTATGTTACTTAATCAAGTTCTGAATATAAGTAATCCTTGTGCACATAAAAAGTAAAAATGTTAAAGTCTGTAAATCCAGAATTTTAAGTGTATTAGATTATTTACTTTCTAAGAAGGAAAGAAATAGTTTGTGTTTGAAAGATTTTTCACTATGCATTTCTTAATTGGTCTACTTTTCAACAATATAATTTTAACATTTTGTCAAAATTTCAGGCACCAGGCCCGCGGTGCCAGTAAATATTTCAGAGAGAGTATATGCCCATCCTCTTGCCCTGTTCTACTGTTGCACAGAAACTATGACAAAAATGAGACCTTCTGCACATCACCTGTCCATTGCTGCACATGACATGTTAGAACAGTGTCTAAAAGGAAATTAAGAAATTTCAGTCCCATTGCACACATTATGGTGGATGTATGGCATAGATTGCACATGAGGTTTTGTTAGGGTTGTTATAGTGGTTGCTAATATAATTGCAAAAATTTATGTACTGAATTAATTTTACTCAGTAATTAGTTAGTAATAAGTAACCTGATTTATAAGTAATTAGATGGTCATTTGAGGGACTGCAATATAGATAACAAATTAAAAAAAAAACCCTTCCCTACCTACATAAAAGTATCTAAAAAGAAAAGAACACCATTTATTATTTATTGCAGTCATGTCAGCAATCACTACCTGAACTAATGTTTCATACACATTAAGAATGTATGAATATCATTAACTTGATGAGAAAGTACAAAATATTATATAATACTTGATTATATTTTACTCTTTTTATATTTACATATTGTCAACATTGCACACAAGTATATGTTGTTTGGTATTGAACAAAATACCTCTTATGATGGAATAATGTGTTTATTGGATGCATTGATAATAGTTCCGTAATTTGCTAAGGTTATTCTTTTAACATTTTTGTAAGTCTCAGAGTTCAATGTCTCTATATATCTTTGTATGAGTGTAAAAGTACAAAGGTAATTTCCCTTGACTTGCAGTAGTGTTGTGCGCTCGCTGTATTGTTTACCAAAGAATGCGTTAATTCCACAACACATTACAACTACGCGCAGTCGCCAATAACTAGTTTATTTATAGCTTATGTTAGCAATACATATTTACTTGACATAATATCAGCGCAGCGACATTCTTAACGAAGGATCATAATGCTGACCATTTTTGACTCATGCAGAGGTGTCTTTTTTTATACCTGTAAGTTTCTATTACATTTCAAGCCTTTGTGTGAGTGCAAAACAAACATATTTCTTTCTTTGTCTGTATGTATGTTTTCCCATTTATATAACTAGTAAGTGAGCCTTAAGTTGGAGAATCATTATATTGTAATACATTCATGACTGGGGTACATAATTACCTGAAATACTATTGTCTAAAGGTATAACGGCAGTCCAGTGCTGGACATGGACAGTCAAATGATTATTATTTGGATATTTTTAAGAAATTTATTGTAAATATATTTTGAATAATTATGTTGTGTTTCTGTTTACATTTGAAGTATAGTTTTAGGGTTGTTTAATGAATTACCCATAATGGAGGATTATTTTTAGTGTTGTAGAATATCGTCTTTTCTTAAAAATGGTTTTAGCAACAGGTTGTTAACAGGTTATGATAAATGTAAATAAAACTTTTATAATAATACAAAACAATTGTACTTATGTATAATATAACAACAATATTGGAACACAAACTACCGACACAGCATATTTAATACAATAGTATACTTAAAATTATATATATGCGTTTTTGGTGACGTACTCCCTAAATGTTATAAAAAGATGGTTATTATGTATCAATGTACTTACTTCATTATTTGATTTAATAATACAAAATTAAATAGTTTTTAAAAGAAAATAACTTAATATTCGAAATGAGATGATAGAGATTCCAAATTGAGAAAAAAATATTTAATTGATTGATATCCAATTTTAGAGTTACAATTTGAGCGTTTAAGTATTATAAATAAGGTAACATACTCGTACATAGAAATAAATATCCTTAAAGCTATCGCTACAACAAGAACAGACCCTAACCACTAAATTGTGTATGTGATTGTATGAAAATACATTTTTATTTTGTTTATGCTACGGTGATTGAATTGATCGCGATTGTGTACCGTTAAAGATATTTTTTTTAATTGACATGTAATATAGTTATCTTGTCCGTTCTCTATAGGCTAGGGACTGGCAACTAACTTCACAACTGATTGCTCTAACATAATTGACATATATGATTTTGATTTGATTTACATTGGTAATCTTGTTTATAAATAAGAGAACAACAACATGTATAATATATTGTTGACAGACAACTGATTTTGTACAATTTCGGCTTTAGTTAATCAACTTGCAACACTGTCTAGTATTGCCAGTTCCGATGAATAAATAACAAAATATAAATTAAAAATACACAATTTCAAAGAATAGGTATACAAAACTAATGCAAATACTTTTTTTATATATTGTATTAAAATGGAGTGGTGACAGACTGCGACAACTGTATCACAATCGCGAATACATTGACTAGTGTAAACTAAAACACGTCTGTACTTTTTGCTTATTGACTATACAGCACCAATAAACACAATTTTGATAAATATATAAACGGTAGCCAATTTTCTTCATACCTAGCAATATTTAAAAGGCTTCTTAATTCTTTACCAAAATATTTTTTCAATGTCAAGTGTGAATTATTTTTAGGTGTCGTTTATAATAGTTATTCGAAGTAGGTAGATGATGATAGTGATTACATTAAAAACATTTTGTTATGATTAGTATTTCTTTAGAATTAGCTGCCGTTTATACGTAGATACAAATATATAGTATACATGTGAGGTATTGCTTAAGGCGAGCGGCTAAAGCTACGTATGGCGCGAGTACATCGTATAAAATAGTTCAGTACTAACTATATGTACAAATATGAGATTTGTAGTTAGATCTGTCGTATTCCACTTTATGATTCTAATAAATGTTGGCCATTGATAAGATAAAATGTGGATGGAATGGAAACTTCATATTTTTAAAATATTTATAAAAGATTTCTGTCAGGGTTGAAATTAACTAAATACTTTTAATTTTTTTTTTTTAACATTATGTGTAACATTTTTAGTTGTTGAAAATGGCTTTTTTGATAGTTTTCTTTCTCGAAAATAAATCGAAATTGCCACATTGGTAACATTAGGTAGGTTTTCGGCTTGTATTGAATTATTATTTCTTACTATCATAATTATTTCTTACTATCATAATTATTTCTGTTTCTATTTGTATTGGTTAATTTACGTATCGAGTCAGAGTAATAGGTGTCTTGCTATTTTGTGTGAAGTCACGGTCGAGTTATACAGTTAGTGTCTCAAGGGCTGGTGTTGTGCATGAGTGTGTGTAGGTTGGCGAGCACGTCGTGCTTGCGTCCGGCGGCGGCGGCGGCCTGAGTGGAGGTGAGGCCTGCGCAGTTGTACAGTTAGTGTCTCAAGTACTGGTGTTGTGCATGAGTGTGTGCAGGTAGGCGAGCACGTCGTGCTTGCGCGCGGCGGCGGCGGCCTGCAGGGGGGTGAGGCCGGCGCAGTTGCGCAGAGCGAGGGAGGAGCGGCGGGCGAGGAGGCGCACGCAGGGCAGCTGACCGAACATCGCCGCGCCGTGCAACGCCGACTGACCGTTCTGTACCATACACATTACGTTAACACAATACAACAATATTCAAGTATAGCTTAAATTGAACAATTATAAAAAATAATAAAATAATAATATAATAATAAAATGGCCGACCCAAGATGGTCATTTATTTTTTTGCACCTGTCTGTCTACGGGCCTGTTGGTCTAGTGGTTAGTGATCCTGACTACTAAGCAACAGGTCCTACGTTCGTCGGCACAAATAGTTGTCACGAGTGAAAGAATTAAAACGGTCATAACCAACTGCATTCTAGGAATGTATAATTTCAGGAGGCGCTCTGTATAGATTACTATACTCATTGCATAGTATTATTCTAATCTGTTTTTCTAATTTTTTTTTATAAAGACAAATCCCGCATTAACAACGGACACAAATAACACCCAGACTCAGAACAACAATTTGAGGATTACACAAAGTGCAACATGTCCCGTGCGGGGATCGAACCTACAACACTCGGCGCGGTGGTGTAGTAGCGAGGTGACCACATAAACCGCTACGCCATCAGTGCAGTCAACAATTATTGCTGAAAATGTTCATGACTTAACCGCAGTCTCAAACAAAAGTGTCGGTGTCCTTTAGGTATATAAAAAAGAATGAGGCTTTTAGCGCCAAACAGTTTTAAATTTAAATATTGTTTTTTTAGTAATGTAAATAATAACATAACACAACATGAAGAACGTACCGGTAGCAGTCCGAGGTTGGGTTTATATTTGAGCAGCTCTGCAACGACAGCGGCGTGACCCTTGTGAGCTGCCTTGAACAGCGGCGTCGCTCCGTCCTGTACAACCGATGTACGCATTAATTATTACATGCTGCCAATCGATCCCCTATTTCCAAAGTTTGACGACAAGAGATTATTTATATATTACCTCTATAGTTAAAGAGTTAAAGTTCATAGATTTTGGAAGAGCCAGCGACAAGCATGCGAGTTTCGCAGAGTTTAGGTATCCTTAAAGCTACGTGGTCGATGCGGCGATCAGCAGTCGCGCAACGTGCTGGAGACCGCACTGCGCCGCTAGGTCTCACCTGTCGCACGTGCTGGTGTCCGCACTGCGCCGCTATGTCTTACCTGTCGCACGTGCTGGTGTCCGCACTGCGCCGCTATGTGTTACCTGTCGCACGTTCTGGTGTCCGCACTCCGCCACCATGTCTCACCTGTCGCACGTGCTGGTGTCCGCACTGCGCCGCTAAGTCTCACCTGTCGCACGTGCTGGTGTCCGCACTGCGCCGCTAAGTCTCACCTGTCGCACGTGCTGGTGTCCGCACTGCGCCGCTAAGTCTCACCTGTCGCACGTGCTGCTGTTCGCACTGCGCCGCTAAGTCTCACCTGTCGCACGTGCTGATGTCCGCACTGAGCCGCTATGTCTTACCTGTCGCACGTGGTCGACGTCGGCCCCTGCAGCGAGTAGCAGTCGCGCGACGTGCTGGTGACCGCACTGCGCTGCGATCCACAGCGGCGTGGCGCGGTCGAGTCGCGCTGCGTCGACGCGTGCCCCCGCCGACACGAGCGCGCGACACACTTCCTCGTGACCGTTTTGCGCCGCTATAAACAGCGGACTCGCCTTGTCCTGACGACGACATAGTCAAACAATACTCTGAATATTATACGCATTCATAAAATTCGGTCTTTAGATGAACTTGCATCATACAATCAGTCGCAGTCGGTCAAAGTCAGAATTAAAACAAACCATATAAGCTAAGGTTTTTCTCACAGTTTTTAAAAACTTGAATTTGATAATTTTATTTAAAATGTTTACCATCTTTTTAAACCAGAAGACACAAAACAAATTCTATAGGTTTATTCTGCATAAATTTTAAGTAGGTACTTAACATTTTATTTGCATATGTTTTGTTTTAGTTTCAAATACAATATATTAAAAAAAAATGTTTTTCTTTCATTCCAAAAATATTTTACAAATTTCCGTTCACGTTGCAATAAATGACTCAACAAAATACATATGTATGTCTACGATTAACTATAATAATGATGATATGAATGAAAGATAACGACTACGATTTTATATTAGTTTTATTTTTCTATACAAGTACAAAGCGGCAATATGTTTTTCTTTTTGATACTGTTCATTATGCGTGTGGACAAAACAACGTCATACACACACCGGGGCCGTGAACATGGACACGCACAGCGGGCGACTGCGGAGCGGGGCCGTGGACTGTATCATCTATCATATAGTATGTATACAGTCCTGTGCCTGTGGACGGCACTGGGGCTTGCCCCAATGTAACGTTAGTGTGACCAAATTATTATTGGCATGTGTGGGTATTTATACACCAATGCCTACCCGTTAGAGGATACAGACGTGAGCGTATGCATATGTAAATACCGTTCGTAAAGTTTGAAACTCCTGCTATATTATAGTTTTCCAATACTTTATCCCTAAGAGAGTGGATTAGAGTTTGTGAAGTAACGTCGACAGTTCGTCACTTGCACTTCCATATGGTTTGGGAAAAACTATATATAAACATGTTTGCACCTAATGCTCGATAGACGGCGTTATGCAGGACTTCAGGAGCCTTGGTACTAACTAGGTGTAAATAAATGAGATAATCAGATTTAATGCTAACGCCTTCTTAAAGCTTCGGGTGAGTTTATTAACCAATTATCTTCTAATTACATAACTCTATATTGTTCTTAAGTGTTCATCACAATAATCTGTTGCATAGAATTTTAATTGCATAACAATATTCTTTGGAATTTAAAAGTATACAGTTCACAGTGTCAAAAATATGGCTGGTATTTATTCTAGAATTTAGCTAAAAATTTCAACCACGTTCTGTTAGTCACATGAACAGTCTTACGTTGATAGTTAAATCTCATGAATAAAATTATCTATTCATCGTAAGTGTAGGTTCCTAATCAAAATTAAGTCACAGTAAATTTTGTGCCAAACATACTGAGAAACTACTATGGAATGTTTCTATATAGAACACTTCTTATGACAAAATCAAACTTTGATACCTTCATAGAAGAATTGACATTAGCACCTCTGCGTATAAGCTCTTCGACAACCGGCAGATGTCCGCACTGGCACGCCACGAACAATGGCGTACCGCCGTCCTGTAATGTAATGCATACATATCTGATTTATATTTATATATATATGTATTTACATATTTCTACCTACTTAAGACTTACTTTAAGTTAACAGGTATTAAACTAATAACTATATCCTTAGCCCATTCCGAGGCTTTATTTAAAAATGCAACTGATACTGACAGAAAACTGTTAGCGCCATCTATTGCACAATAGAAATATAACGCTAATAGCGCCATCTGCCGGCGAGTACCAGTACTACGTGAAAATGATGTACAAAAAAAACAAAAACGTTCTGAAACAAAAATATTTCTTTCAATTTGTAATCAGACAAAGTGTGTCCTTATGTAAAACTGCGAAGTAGTATATTATAAGATATTTATACAATCTAACAGTTCTACAAAAGCAGTATATAATATATCTAGCTATTTACCATACTAGGAGCGTCGATGGCTGCGCCAGAGTCTAGCAGTAGTGTTGCTATGTCCAAGAAGCCGCCTTGAGCTGCGAAGAATAGTGCACTTGTTCCTGTCTGATAAGAAAACACATATTATTCTGTAAGTTTATTACTTTATGTTATTTGATTATTTCTTATAACTTCTGCAGTTATGGTTATATTCATTAATGGAAAACGTTAATTAGACTAGTAACATTCCTAGGTACAGATTATATTCAAGCCTGCCTTCTGCTGCATAACCTAAACAATTTTTTTATTTTTTTTATTTCATTTTCTAACATATCTCAGTAATTACAGGGATTCCCAATGCGACAGTTTAGTAAGTAACATTATTTATTATAACATATTAGTCTAAATACAAAGGGGTAAGCAGAGGTAAGTAGGAAAAACATTTATTTTAAAGAATTGCAATTTGATTCGCAGTAGAATGTTACGTACCTACTGACTCTCTTAAATATATGCTCTCGACTGTTTATTAGAAGTGAATAGAAAGGTGTTTACCGTCCTGCAGCAGGCGGGGTCGGCGCCCTGCGCCAGCAGCTCCCGCACGCACTCCGTGTGTCCCATTGCAGCCGACAGGATCAAAGGCGTTGTGCCATCCTGTAAACAAAAATATACACTTAAATTTCTTCCTAAATTTAAAAGAAATGAACCAAAACGAAGTAATTAAATAAAAATAAAAAAGTGAAACTGAGAGACCTATGATGTAATCTATTCTGAAAACCGATTATTTATTATACGGAGTAACTTAAAACAAAAACCTGACTTCTAAATTACAACTATAAAATATCCGCCTATATCCCCGTGGGGTAGACAGAGGCCTTAAACGCTCACTAATTGCCAACACTAGCCAACAACGTAAAAGGAGGTATGCCTATTGCCATTGGGCAAATGAGCCGATGGATCATCTGATGGTAAGTGACAACCGCCGACCATGGACACTTCCAACTCAAGTTTTAAGTGCGCTGCCCGCCTTGGAGGTTAATGAGGAGAGGTGACGGGAGGGGAAAGAAGGGGAGGGGGTTATACGCTTCCGTTACTCTCACTCTCTCGGTAGATACAACGCAAGCATTGTTTGTCAACCAGTAAGTATGTACCGTCTGATTATTAACAGTCCGTTTCTTGCCTTCCCCACCACAGTGAACCACAGCCCTAGCCTACATAATAATTTAAAGATGTAAGTAACGTTAAATCTATTTCAGTCTTTGTATGAAGATTACTTGTGATTTGCGAAAAAATATATGTTTGTCGTATAAATAATGTTTAAGGAAAAAAGTAATGCGCAGGTCTTATGGTGAGCGATCAAACGGAATCGAGTTTATTGATCTCATATTATGTGTATGAATATGAGTATATTTATAAGTTTTTTTTAAATTTCATTTTACTTCCGCTATGTGGTTAACATGCAAACATTAATTTGTTCATGAACAAATATTTTAGTAGGCAACTAGCACTACCTTCACAATAAACACATAGATACATATCCTCACGCCGGTATCGCATACGGGTTAGTCACAATTTGACAATTACAATTTGGTCCCACTAATTTAAAAGACGGTATACATACTGTTTGATTCATAATCCGATCCCCTAGTAGCCTTTTACCACACCACCAGGAAGAGGTCCAATTCTACTCCACCGTGAACCACACTATAAACTATCTATACAAATAAATAAAATTGGAGTATCTGTTTGTAATATTAAAATAACCGCTTTTTACTAAGTGCATATGAACAGTAGTGCATATACACGGTACATATACCAAAACATTTTTTTTTTTAATTTTTGTCTGTCTGTCTGTCTGTTTGTTCCGGTTAATCTCTGAAATGGCTGGACCGATTTTGACGGGAATTTCACTGGCAGATAGCTGATGTAACAGACAAAAGTAGCCTAAGTTACTCCAGCTTGGCTTGGCTAGGCTACTTCGATTTTAGAAAAAAAATATGACCTCACAAAAAAAAATTAAAACCAACTAACCAATTGAAAACTGTGAAATTATGATAGGTACTGAAGATCTGTGTCGTTGTGTCATTATAAATAACTAATTCATTCCTAGGGACTAAATATGTAGGAGCTTTGGTTATAATTGAATATGTATTGTAGTAGGTACTAGATTATATTGCTATTACTGCAGTATTTGCGTGTAGAGTAATGTTGGTCAACCAAAATAGGACACTCTTAGAATTGTTGTATTGGAACTTAATCGCGACAATATTAGAAGGTAGGCTTTTTGTTCACATGACGTTTCGACTCAATTTATACATTCTAATATACAATTATAGCACAGCTGCCAAGTAGATGAGTTTTCTTTTCAATTTGTGTTCTTTTCAAATCATTTATAAAAGGATTTGAGGAATTGTAAAAGCTGAAATATCTGCGCATACTGTAAACTATGATTCATAATAGTTTGAATATATTCTAAAATTAACTGTACTTACATAATGTACACAACATTACGTAAAGTACAGATTATTTTAAGCAATGAACATTCTTGATAGTAGTGGCGTGGAGGCCACAACACATCACTACTTCTTATATATTCGTCGGAAATATACATTCAGCAGTTGTAGAAGCTATTTAGTTAGCAAGTAAACATAAAACTGCTCTTTGGGAGCAATATTTAATTGATTTCTTTTTAATATTTGGTATTATCTATTGTTGGGTTTTCGCAAGAATATAATATAGAATAGGAGGAATGAATAAATTAGGGGGAGCATGAAAGTAGCGTCAGTGGATGTAACGTTTTTCAACTTAGTCTACTGCGCAAATTAAAAAAGCGCACAAAAGAGGGTTATATGTGTTTTATTAAATTTAATTATTACTTACACTTTTTAATAGAAGGCTTGTACTGTTCTAAGTGCGCCCTTTTAAGTATAGAAACTGATGCCTTTACCTATAATGTTGACAGTAAAATATAAATATAGTACTTAATTCCGTTTCTCCGTCTTATCTATACTTTCAATTACATAAGGAAGACATAAAGTAACATAAATCTCAATGAATTTCCCACCTTAAGCATGGTGTTTAACATTTTTCTGGCAAAAGAAAACTCATTAAACGTTACCATTCATTCACGACCACTTTGCATTAGCTGGAAGGGTAAAAACCTTCAACGTCACAAATGTAGAACAACCTCGGGAGAAACCCTCAAAGCTCTTTTAAGTATGCCTTTTAACCATATTCAAAAGAAGTATGTTTTGGACCCTTTGATATGATATTTTGGGGTTCGATACAGATATACTTTTATGGTGGTTCTATGAACATAGAAAACAGTACATTTTATACATACATACACCTACGCCCGTATTCTCGCAAGGGCAGGCAGAGACTTTACTAACGCCTACATTTGGAGATTAAAAGTCCGGTCCCAATAACGTAATATGGGGCAAGCCTATTGAAGTCATTCGGGCACTTTGGAGAAATAGATGGGAAGATTTGGAATATATTGACAGAAAAGGGAGGATATATAGGGATATTGTTTATCCAGATGGATTGGGGAGTTTAAGCTATAGCTCAAGCAAGTCAGGGTCGCATACCTGTAACTCGAACTGGCTGGAGCCGGGAAGTTCGAGCCCTCTCACAATATGTAGATATACTACTCATAGATGATTATGTATTTATAAATTAGATATCATTATTACTATAATATAATGTAATGAAAGATAGTGAAATATTAAATATAGTGTTGTGGACTTTACAATCTAACTTAGATAGGATTAGGCTATGGCTAGTATGGTGATGTTATAAAGTTATATGAAGCAATATTACGATATTATTACGCCTGCGACTTCGCCCGCGCGGAATATCAAAAACAGTAGCCTATGCCCTTCCCATGGGTTCGAAGTATCCACATACTAAATTTAAGCAAAATGGATTCAGCGGCGAATAGGTAACAGACAGAAACATAGATCGCATTTATAATACGTATAGATTAGAATTCTGTAATAAGGACGCCGGCGTCGGAACCAATAAATAAACTCTGCAGATTTGTTGTTCAACTCTCCCAATTTAGGCACTGGATTATCAGACATCACAAACAAATTTACACTTTATCAGTTCAACTAAGTTATTAAATTTTTGATTGTATTTACAATATATGTATAGATATTCAAATAACTTATCAACCATCCAAGAATTAACTGCGGTAACGTTGCTTACCCACAGTTATATATTTAAAATACTACAACAGAGTATAGTATATAACTAATAGGAGCGCAAGAGAAAATCAGCTTCTAATCCCTGTACAAGTACACCCAGTAAAAAGTAATGACCCCGTTTTGCTGATCATAAGTCTATGCACGTCGTTGAAAAATCACTTGCCAACACATATTTTAATGACGATCACGACACTTAAATGGTATCGTCCGGTACATTACTAAGTCGTCACGTACACAAATCACAACAGTTTACCATTAATTAAATGGGTTCTAATTTGTAATTTACTTGGCCTGACTTACGGCGCTTTCTACTGATACATTTTTACTGCATTATCGCATTACCGCTGTCCCGCTGGACTGTAGTCGGCTCATTTATATGATTGAAGGCAGAGATAACAGCCCACCTCCTGCTTTTATGAGCCACGAGCTTCCTCTAACTGTCATGATACTTTTGCAGCCGGTTTCGGGTCCTCATGACCTAGCCTTTTTTTAGAAACAACACCGATTTGATCTGAATAGTAGAGTTTAGAGTCGACCCCCAACCGGCCAACCCAAACATTATTTTAGTTAAACATGAACATTTAAAAACATGAAGTAAGAGTGCCATGTACCTACGCTGTGTTAGTTCAACTCACATCATTAAATACTTCAAAAAGCAAATGATGGTAAATTAATGTTAATAAACTTTTTTTTAAGACTACTCAACATTTAAATAACGGAAACAGAACATCTAGACTCAGAACAACAATTTAAGGTTTAACCAGAGTGTTATCCCGTGTAGGGATAGAACCCACAACACTTGGGAAGATGACCACTTAAACCACTGCGCCACTATATTACTTTTTATGTCGTCGTTGTGTAATGAGTTACAATTTTTTGGTATTCTAATAAGGTAGATTCTTAACACAATTGATTCTTTGTAAATCCTTAAAGAAAAATTTGTTCTTTTGGTTCAAGAAAGTTACTATTAGAAAAAACAATCTCAAGTTTTGAAGAACTTTAACTTTAGGCAATGCTGAAAACAATAAACGTTCTCTGCATATTTTGTTTCAGGTTCATCTTACAAGTACAGAAAATCTTTAATTGTATCAAGTTGTGTATATTGTCATTATTCGCACGCTCTACACGATTTAATAAGCGTTCGGAACATGCATAATCGTTTAAAAATCGATTAGAACGTAATGTGCGTTGTTAATGCTGTTGGTTAAAAATGCATACATTTATTATGAAAGTTGTGAAATGGGAGGTAAGTGGGTGGAATTTTGCTCTCTCTGTTGTCAGATTATTATGACAAACATCTTAATTGGTTTTGCGAAATGAAATAAAGTGAAGTAAATATTTATTTGTAGAATATTTAGGTGCACGAATACAGATAGTGTAGTCAATATATAGTAATAGTGCAATGCCATATTTAACCGTTGCCAGTGCACAAAGTCGTCATAATTTCAATGAGAGGCAAAATATGTTAATAAAAAAAAGTTATTTTAAAATTAAGACACCTTATGGCATACCAAAAATAATGCCAGTTATAATTAAACTCATGAATAACAAAGTTTTTTAAAACTTTTTTTTTACATTAGAATTATTCTCAGTCCAATAATGTATTGTACTGTAATTATAAAGAAAATTTTGGTTTTTCTAGTAAAAGATTTTGTTTAGTAAGTTACGGTATTTGTCTTATTAACCCTTGCAACTCATGAGTCATAAGAGTGCAGTCCGCCTTTTAGGATAGGTGAAAATGAGGAGGGGAAAGAGGGGAAGGTAAAGGGGGTTGGGCCTCCAGTAACCTCACTCACTCGGTCACACATTGCAAGAATTGCTTAACAGTCGGTTTTCTGTGAGGCCGTGTGAGGCTCCGGTCGAGCCTGTCCATTCGTGCCGAAGCATGGCTCTTCAACGTTATCACACATCAATCACCATCACATCAAGGTTTTAGGGCTTCTTCAATGGCATATAAAATATCAACCCTCTGCTTACTCCAATACTTCAAAGAATAAAGATAAACTCGTACTTTCGTTTACATTAGAGAACACTTATAACAAATTTTTGAACATTTTTAATATTATTCTAATAACTAAATTTATGATTATTTAAAATATTTACTGTATAAAATAATAAAGCTCATTGATCTAACAATACGTTGCTTGTTAGATCAATGAGCTTATAACCGTGAGATATACAGTGGATTCCAAAGAATTGTTAAATTGTAAGGTATAGTGTATATATAAGAGAATTTATCCATATATAAATATACGTAAACGATCAGTTTATACAGTAATACTCGTATCAATCGTTTCTCTAGACGCGAGGCGTAAGTTGCCATATCATCAATTTCATTAATTAGACTATGGAGGGCAAAGGGCCAGTCTCGATTTCAGAAAAGTTCACGTTTTAACTTCTTAAGAAATTTTCAATCCTACGCACAATTGAAATGAGTGGGGCTAAGCTGAGGGGTGGGAATAAGAGAGCTCCCTTACTACGTAACTGAAGTAAATTGAAAAAATAGCCTTTTATTTTCTAGCCGCTGGCGATAGAAAAATTGGTACATTTTCGTTTCATCGCCGTACATGAAGAATAAACAGGATTGTAATTTAATGTTTCTATTTATGATGCTTGACCGTGTGATTCATGGTGGATTAAAATGGGGCCACCCCATCTCTTCCTGGTGGCATCGCACTGTTATCCATCACACATTATGTCAGTGCCCAGTTGACGGTAATAGGGTTACCACCTATTATAAGCAGAGTGAGTGTTTAATATACATCTGCCTACCTGTAGAGGATACAGGCGTGAACGTATATGTGTATGTTTATATACATATAATTTAATTGAGCTTAGGAACGAATGGGCCGGCTCGACCGATGCAATACCACGGCCTCATGGAAAACCGGTTGTGAAGTAACGCTTGCGTTGCATTTCCCCGAATTCCCGGAGGCCCAACTCCCCCTCTCTTCTTTCCCCTTCTCATCTGCCATCCCTCATCACCCTAAAAGGCGGGTAGCGCATTTACGACAAGAGTTGCAAGTGTCTATGGACGGCGGTTGTCACTTACCATCAGGTGACCCGCCTGTTCTTCTGTCCCGTTATAGAATAAAAAAAAAAATAGAATTTTGTCAGATGAGTATACAATATGTAACTTACCCTATCCCTGGAGTCGATGTGCACTTTCCCTGTGTCAAGCAGCTGACGTAGTCTGTCACAATCTCCCCTTAGCGCCGCCAGGTGGAACTGTACGTCTGTACGGGACTCTTTCTGTAACAATACAGAATTATATAAGAAGTTGAAAATACAGTACACTTAACACACAGTATACAGGTGTTTGTTTTTATGCACTACATAAAGACTAATAAACTGGATGACGTACGCACATCCCAGCATCAACCAATTACCTAGTTATTGCTTACATACCCCAATCATTGCTCTGACTTAGTTTGTTGCGTACCTCTTAATTTACTCTAAATTTTCCAAAGTTATGGGTCTTTTTATCATCATCAGCGTGCAACTTAAAGACTCATTTGTAACGTAATGTAATTTCGAGAACTATCATCCTCTTACCCCGAGAAGTGTCACCTTCCACCGTCAGCCAGCAACATGAGCCTCAAATATATTAATAGCTTTAGAAGGTCTATATATGAAAAAAAATATGTTAGTGCCCATAAAATTGGTTGATTGAGGGTTGCCCTCTATTTCACTATGATCCTGAGACCAAGAGATAATCAACTATGTTCTGAAAATATTATCTTGTGCTGATTTAACGCTACAAATCATTTTATTTCCTCTTACACGCTACATAACTTCATCTGTAACGTTTGCTTAAAATCTCGATTGAATTAACAGTTATGTTAACAATTATAGCGTGACGAGCACGCTATATCAATTATGTACAGTACTATGCTCGCGATGTAAGCTGTGTATAATTAATAATATTGTATATCGTGCAATATATCTGCACTCAGAGAGCTGGGATTCATTTTTACAAGACAATTTCACATCTCAATAAATAAAACAAGTAAATTAAAAAAAAAAAGAGTACATATATTATGTTATTAATTTATTTTTCTGCTGACGTTATCTCTAAATGGTATATCCTATGTCACTTCGAATATCAACACGATTCAAATGATAATGATAGCAATGTTTAATTCAAGATATTTCATGCTGACATAGTTTGTAATTAATAAAATAATGGAGAATAACGTGTTAGGCTCTATAAATTTTATACTGCTTAAGGATGACTAGCTTTTTTTTTTAATGCGATAGGGGGCAAACGAGCAGACGGGTCACCTGATGGTAAGTGAGTACCGCCGCCCATGGACCTGCCGGCCTTTTAGGTAGGAGTACGCTCTTTTCTTGAGAGTTTGAAGGTCGTATCGGTTCGGAAATACGGCAGGCGACAATTTGTTCCATAAGCTGGTTGTGCGAGGTAAAAAGCTTCTGGAGAAGCGCACAGTGGTGGAGTGGCCAATCGTTCAGGTGATGGGGATGGATATTTTGGTCTAGTGATTAGTGACCTTGACTGCGGAGCCAGAAGTCGTGGATTCGATTCCTGCTCGAAAAGAAAATTTGTGTAATCTATAAATATATGTTCTTTATCGTTGCTCTTGTCTCTATTGGTACTTACTAAGGTAGGCATTAGTAGAACACCGCTAGTGAACTTTTTGAGGATGGAATAACTTTGGTTAAATAATTCATGTATAAAGGACAATCCTTATTGACAATTGCCACATGCATAATAATTTGTGTATTCTGTTCAATAAATGATGTGTATTTAGTTTCACATTTCTGCTCCGATCTGTCACATCACATTATCTCAAACGAGACCTTGACTTTCAAATTGTCCAATCGAATTAATTCAGTATATCAATATCAAGCGTTACCGGATACTAACAGTTAGGTACCTTAAAGAACCAGTTTTAACTCATTTAAATAATCAAGGATTTAATGCCTTAATTAAACAAATTTGATTGTCCTTGCTTAAATTTTAAGGCGCGAATACCTATCTACTACAGGGATTTTAATCAACAGGGAATTGTTTTCGCGCATTCAAGGTGTCTAAAATTAAAAATAAGGTTGAAATATTCTTATTTCGATAACACATCAAAAGAGCTCTGGTTTAATCAGGTGCAGCGGAGTAAATGTGGAAATTCAAAATAGAAGAAGGGCTCATATATGTAAAACAACTTGATAAATGGTTTGGTTGCCCACTATGATATCACTTTTGACAACATAATTGTATAAATAAAAAACATGCATTTTAAGTCATAAATATTTCAACAGTGTTCAACTCAGAGTGATGAACGATCTAAATATACTTTTTCAGTTTTCAGTAGTACGATTTCCTAAACTCGTTAAAAATTATATTGTAATTTTGTTACTACAAAACAAATTCTCATCATTTTACCGAAACCTAATAAGTGATTTATGTTGTAGGAGACCTTGTGTTACATGGTATTATGTATGATGAAAAGAATATTATAAAATGGTTATTGTAATATATACGTACTAGCGGACCCGACAGACGTTGTCCTGCATGATATTTCAAGCGATTAGGATCAATATAGATAAATAACCTAGATACCGGCTGCAGCGCCATCTGCCGGGCTGATTTGTGAATCTAAACCATTCCCAGATCCCTTGAACACACACAAAAAATTTCATCAAAATCCGTCCAGTCGTTTGAGAGTAGTTCAGTGACATACACACTCACAGAAGAATTATATATATACGTTTATGTCAATTGTCACCTACGTAACAATGCAAGGCTATTTGTTTCCCTCTCTAGCACCAATAGTTTATGTATAGTGCGATATTTTCGCGGCACTGATTGTGGTACATGTACTTAAAAGTTAGGACACAAATTATGTGTACATTATCTGTTGAGTCATGTTTGGAATGAGTAAGAACCTACTTTAAGTTCCAGAGATTATCCCGTTTAAACAGACGAACAAAAAACTATTCAGCTTTATTATATACGTAATATTGATTTGGAAGTAAGGATTACTTAAATTTAGTTAATAGTTAATAGATTAGTAACATACAGAACTTTACAGATCTGCGATTGCTTCAGTTTCGTTGTAAAAAATAGACTTCATAAACATTTCTACAATGCTCCTACATATTCTTCGGAGACATTAGCTGATCTACTAGAATGTGGTATATAAAGAGTTTTACTTGAATAAGAATAACTTGATCAAACAAATATATACAGGTCAAGACGTTACGTTTCCATAAAATCCCATAGTATATTACCAAAATGCTAAAATATGAATGAGTTGAACTCAAAATTAGATGTATGAACAGCAAGATAGCAAATAACAAATATATGTACCTATATATGTATAGGTACATTTATAACCTGTCCTATACTATACATGTAATCTGACGCCCCAAAAATCCCACATGCAGAATAGCAGACACAATTTGCGATAGGAAACGCGATGAAGCCACGCCACCGGCGCGGAACTGTTTCCCGTTTGAATATTGAATGACGATCCGAAAGGCGCTCCCTGATTATATTTCGTACCGTACACGGTAGATACATATGAGGAGATTACCTACTTGTTCAGATGAAGAGGGGAATAGACGAGTTATGCTCTCATATTTTGCGTTGCTTTGTAATGCTTTCATATTTTGCGTTTTTTTTAAACAAGTGTCTAAGAAAACTATAGGTTTACTCAAATATGCTATAATTATTACATATAGGTAATTGCTTCTAGACCTGAAATTATAAATAAAAAATCAGGTCATAATAAAGTTACACTACTCTTCGAACACTTCAACTTGAGCAAGAAAAACATATGTTTTCAGTGACTCGTTCGTATTTCGTCAGTTCTGTTTCCTGCAATCAGTCCTAAATCGTAAACCCATAAAAGCGTACCCATACTCAATTGATGTGGAGTCGAAAGCTTTCGCTAACAGATTAAGTGGGTGGAAAAGATCACGATTATTTTCGGCCATTGTTTGCTTATGTATTCGACAAGCGTAACTCGTATGAAGGTTTAATGAACTTAGTGAATTTGTTAACTTCATAGAAATGGTGAGTGAATCTGGTTGATTATAATTGTGTATTTCTTTTAATATCCGAATGCGCAAGAAGGGGGCTAATTTTTTTGAATTCATAAATGTATATGTTAAGCTCAAAGACCGAAACCGCTCATTGGGCGAAGAAACAGTTGTGGTCACTGTAAAAGATCCATTGCGAAATTCGTGTTATGGCTTTAATGCTCACGACGCGTTGTGGCAATCACAGAAAGATCAAATAGCGAAATTCATGCCACAATCATGCCGCATGACAACGAGTTGTGGTAATGCGCAGAAAAGCGATGACGCCGCCGCAGTTATTTGCGATGTGGGGTCTCGAAATTTGTTGATACATCTCTCAAAAATCTTACTATACCTACACACACGAACATCGCTAGGAACATATTTGTTCTATAACAAGAAAGTCCTTAATGCTCTTAAGAAATGTTTTAAATGACGGAAGTGACATCACTAGATAACGACAGTAAAAAAAGTTTAATGCAGTCGGGTTTTACATTTTTTTAAAAACATCATCTTTATAACTGGTTTCCTCGCCTCTATCTAAATAATTTATTTTTGTTTCTTTATCAACTTGTTTGTAAACCACCCTATTTAACAGTACCTACTACTTTTTTCAAGGAGCAATTAATTCTCTTGGATTCCAGTTAGTCAAGTAATCATAACATCTCACATCTGTACCAACTGGACGAGTTATTGTAAACTTTCAAACAAATGTGATCCGAACTGTAGTTAAAACGCAGTCCAATGAAGCCACAGCGTTCACGTTCTGTGCACTTTTTTCACTTGACCTTTACCTATAAAATTCGCGTACATTGCGTGTTGGAGAAATTAGGTTATCGTGGCTCACGTACTGTTGGCGATATGGCAGCGACAGCTGCAATACAGGAACATGCCTACGTGAGTCGACTATAATGAAAAGAGTTTATCTGATGTTAATATTATTTATAAAAAAAATTGTATACAGTACATTCTAGAATAATCCAATAGTGCCCACATGTCGTATAAACCGATCGTACAAACATACAAATAAAGACGATAGGTACAGTAGACCGTAGGAAAATAACCTTATCGTCACTTTAGTAGCGGTGTAGTAAATGGTTTGTAAGAATAAATATCTGCAGTGTTTATTGGTCACAACCACAAGAGTAAATCGAGATGTAATAACTATTTACTATTAGACAACCTATAAGCTTTGCCATTGCATTTCATTTAATAAAGTAACATTGAGACTTCGTGCACTGCAAGTCGAATCAAAACAAATCATTTACGTCTAATTAACTAATTAAAGGTATTGTTGAATTGTCAGGAGTAGGACTAAGTCTGGCTAAATCAGTCTTGTACTATGTAAGTAGTTTGTTGTTCCGATACTTAGATCATATCTTCATAATAGCAGGAAAGAAAGTCCAAGGACACTTCTTATAACTTATTTTTATACACTTTCCTTGTAACATTGTTAAGGAGATCTGAGGACAATGTAACATATATTTCTAAGAATATTATAAAAAATGTCTTCAAAAACTTTGAGGAACTGAATTTGATTTATTTGCTATATAGTTATTGCCTTTGCAACATGTCAATGAATAATTAGCTTTTATACCAATAAGATGATTGTAATTATTTAACTGAAGCAAAGTCCTACATAACACCAAGGAGGTACGCATAAAGAGGCTAGATAGTTAAGTTTATGTCTACATAACATTTACATTTCAAAAAAGTCATTTGTATTCTCAGTTGAACTAAATATTTCACTTGCTCAAATATTTATATGAACAACTAGTAAAACAGTCGGGATTGAGATACATATGTATGTGTTAGCAGAAGAAAAGAATTCCGTTACGCATCGTTTTTATGTCAGCATACTTAAGTATTATGTTCCGCAGGTTATACTTCAAAATAATTTTAATTTCCAATACATAGACGACCCCGATATTGTAAATATACCAAAAAAATTAACCCATTCTGTCAAAAAATTCTTAACAAATTGACGATTCACAAATGAAAATGCTCTCTTGAAAGCCGCGTCGAGAGTAAATTATTAATAGTTTTACTCATCGTTTACTGCATATGATTAGTGAATATCAATATCCGAACATGATAAAAAAAACGCTTTTTGCGTTATGTTTAGCGTTTAACTGTTAGGATGATATTAAAAAAGGAGTCGTCAGGAAGAACTAATTCAAATAGGTTTTTTATAGTTTGTGTTGGAGTATAAAATCCATGTAATTACTATATATATAAAAATATTATTTATCCATGTATTAACTCAGTACAATTAGAGTTAATTCAAAAAACATTTTGATTTACTCCATTGGACAATTAACTTAACATCAATCTTTTTCTTCCCACTTTCCGTAGAAAGTACGACATTAGAATCCCATACATTAAATGCAATCAAAATGTTATCTACAGTTTCTAACGGTGTTCGAACCGCTAAGGCAATTTCCTGGGATAGTCGCGTGCTCACTGGACAACGTGCACTTGCGGTAGACAGATACGAAATACGACCGCTGTCCTACACAAAATGTAACACATGACTGTTGTTAAAATGTTAGTGATGTGCTGTAAGAAAATCTACATTATCAATAGAGTTCTTAGGTATTGACAGCATAATTATTGTTCCAGCTAAAGACTTCTCGTTACTTGTAGGTGAGATTTTTAAGGAAAATTTCAAGCTAATAATTAGTATTCATATTGTATAATGCAACTAAGAAAGCTTTTCTATTGTTTGCAATTACTGCTGATATTTTTGAGAAAAGTAATCATCAATTTTCATAGTCCACAGCTGGGCGTAAGCCATTCCTTATAAAGGAGGTTTTGGCGTACTATACCTCGCTATTTAGATGGTACAGGGTTTGTTTCAAGTTTTCCTTCCTTTGCTATCTTAGTCGGCTCTTACGACAGCTACGGCACGAAAAGCGGTGGTGACACACCGTATTCTTAATAAGTCACCACACGGATGAACACGGAGAAGTAATAGCAAAGTTAATAGCAAAGTAAAAAAGCCTAACGCCGAAAAATCTTCGAGGTCGGCTCTTCTTATATTTGTTTTTCTCTATTTTATTGTGATAATTTAAATTATTTTAAGTTATATGTTGATTTTGTGCAAAATCAACATATTCCAACGGCTGAGTATGGTATTGCACTATTATGCTATATCGACTACGGTATGTGTACACTCATATTATGCAAAATAATATTAATTTCATTTCAGTTGGTAAAATAGATATTATTTACTTTCAGTGAGGTACTGGCGTGTACCTGTGTGGCGTACACACACAAGTAAATATAAAAACTGCAAGTCGTAAATTATTTATCAACTCCACCAACACAACGTAGAATTTAGTTTGTGTCCCAGGATGTCTGCGTCAACCCAAGACGAATTACCGCCTCTTGTTTTGTGAGTCATGCATTAACTGCATTTTACATTATGCAAAATTATACCAGTTAAGAAGAAAATGCATATAAGTACAAAGCTAAATATACATATATCGAAGATACTGAAATGCTTCGTCAATCTACAGTATGCAATGGTGGTGTAAATGTTGCCATCTGGAGAAAATTACATACATATTAATATATACACATACATATGTTAACGCGTTTTCCCCGTCTAGGGAAGGCAGAGACGGTAGATCGCAATTTGCCACTATACTGACACACAACTTTCGCCTCTTCTGTATTCATCAGTCGGGTGTTTTTAAGGTGGCCCTTCTGTAGTATACTGTCGATCTGGTCAGTATACGTCTTCCTGGACCTACCCGCACCGAATTAACCACTCACAGAAGCTTCATACATTCCTTCAAAAAAAATGTTAATATAGTGATAAATCCAAGAGCCTACAAAAGGACTAATATCTATTTTAAGTAAATTCATCATTTTAATTCTTTTATATCAATACTAGCTGACCCGGCAAACGTTGTTCTGCCATAAAAAACTGTATAGGGTCACCCTTATCATTTAAAGGTATGAAAAAATAGATCTTGGCCCATTCTCAGATCTACCCGATATATACACACAAAATTTCGATAAAAATCGATCCAGCCGTTTCGAAGGAATATGGTAACTAACATTGTGACACGAGAATTTTATATATAAGATTAATAATGCGGCTAAAATTGTTTAAAAATTGTTCTGCGTGTATTTCTCCTGTATACTGAAATTAAGCTATTTAAGTAGTCACAAATTTTATTATCTTTTTTTTTTCATTATAATTTGTTAAATACATTTTTAATTTGTTGGCTAACTGTTGAATCTAATATTGGGATAACTTATCTTATATTATACAGTTTTCATAAAAAAAAACGATATCTCTATTTATATTTAATCATTTAGGTACCGAGATACAGACACGGTTAGGATATTTAGATCAGGGGCTGTTATACACAAGATACTACAGATTCAATTTTATTTTTTTATTCACACATATAGTAAAAAGACCACTTGTTTGCAACTCGGTGTAATGTTTTTGTAGTCAAAAGCCTAAATGGAAAGGCGGACACTAAAGCGAGGCGATCATTACCGTCTGTCGCAATACTCAACAATGCACATCATGGCGGTCTCTTGTCTTAGCGTCACAATGATTGATGACAAAGACACTTTCTATTTTTGTGGTGGCGAGGAGTGATCTGTCAGCCAATGTAGCAAGATGGATGGGAGGTAGCAGTTTAAAAACAGGTGGGAAAGGTATGCGTTGTGGTTGTAAGTCGCACAAAGTAACTATTTCAAAGTAGATAAACAGATAAAAGACAGTACAATAGACAGGATTGATAAATCATCTTGATATGGCGGACAGGAACATGCTCTGTGGTGATATTAACCATCAAACATAACTACACATTAAGTTATTGTCAATTATGTATTTAAATTCTTCTTTTATATACAATAATATAATATCATATTAAAAAAAAAGTAATACAAACTAAATCATAATATAATCAAATTATTATTTATATAAAATAAGTTTTAATAGCAATTTAAATCTGTTACGGTTTTGGGATATTAATCTTTATAATTTAATTGTTGGTTTATAGCTCAAAAATAGTCATGTAATAAACCTAATTGCTCACTTCCATGTAATTTAAGTTTATCACGCAAATTGTAGTTTAAGCAGTTCCTTCACAAACTTAATCACAATCATATATAGTTTAAGTTAAAAAAAATGTTTATTTGCACATTAGAAGGAAGTGTTAATAAACAGTACAATAATAGTATTTATTAGAGCGTGTCTAAGAGGTTTGTTTACGACTCGGCGTGGTAGAGGTAACTCGGTGTATGTGAGGAAGTCGTGCGCGACTAATTTGTGGCGCGACTGTTGCGCCGTATAATATTAAAAGCTTTGAGGTCGTAAACCAGGTTGGTAAATATTTATTTGAAGTGGTTCATAAGTGCTTAGTATTCGTTACTCGTCGTCGCTACTCTAACAAATAAATAAACTTTTAAACAAACAAAACTGATACTTCTTAATTATATTTAAGAAGGAAAAAGAGAAAATATTTAACTTTTAAAGACAATTTTATTCACATAATAACACGTCAGGGTCACCAAAATACCGGTCTTAGTGGCTATTGTATGTCAGTAACAGAATCTAAAAAAATAAATATATATTTTTTTAGGAACGGTGTTTGATTTGCTCAAACTTGACATATCTATCTAGTGATCATGCCTAGCGGTACCAGAACTAACGATCACTGTTTTAGGCATGTCAATCACTCTAAGGACCCCTCAAAAACACAAGACAAGACAAAATTAAAAAATGTAATACCTCGACTATTAATTAATAAATTCGATCAGAAGAGCAGAAAGAAAAAAAAGTGTATCTTAACTATTAATCTTTTATTAAACATTACAAAACAAAATTCGTCACAGTTACTCTGTAACGTAACAATTAACCCTTCTGTTGCACAATGACCGAGGAACTAACAAAACAACAGTGAGCGGTACCATCGACCCGTCACCGTTGATTTTTTGTTCACTCCGGATGTAAACAACTCTCTATTTCGTTCGTTCGTTGTTCGGTCGTGTCGTGTCCAACTGAACGGCATTGTTTCTTTTAACAATAATATTGTGGTAGCCACTTGCGGGTATTTTTAAAGGACGGTTTTTGTGATATGTCGGTACTGTTCCATTTTTGAAAGACGATTTTGCAAATTACAATATTAATCTAGTTTCTTTTTTAGGAGGAGTTTTTCCAGACGACTGTTTTTGTGTAACCGTTCCGGAATCTGACCGTTCAAGAATCGATTTAAAAAAAAGAATGAATAAATGGGACTTGAATAAAGTCCCATTTATTCAATTCTTTAGAACAGAAGACTTAAAGGTATAAGTGTAAAAAGGCCGCAACGCCACTTGTGACTCTCGAGTTGCGGGTGTCCATGGGTTGTGATAGTAACTTACCATCAGCTGACCCGTCTGTTCGTTTGCCCCCTATCCCTTAGAAAACAAGAAATTTTAACAGCCACCTGAATTGAAAGAAGCCACCTGTATTCTCTAAGGGTGAGGCAGAGGTCTATGAACACCCACATTTTGTAAATTACAACTTGGTTCCACTAAGGTAATAGTAGGCAAAAGCCTATTGCCGTCAACCGGGCACTGTATACTGTATACATATTGTCCGACACAAACCAGTCCGATCCCTTAGTAGCCTTTTCGACACCACCGGTAAAAGATAGGGTGACCCTATTCCATTCATCCGAGAGCCACACGACAAATTTAATTTTGAGGACACGGGATGAAAAAATAAAATTATTATTAAAATTTATAGGCGTCTATCATACAATTTAAGACTTATATCTTAAATTGTATGATAGACGCATTGAAGTGGTTGTCTACTTTTTTAAAGTGAATTATTTCACCGATAACCACACGGCTAACGGCTTTTTGGTTTTCTCTTAGATGCTATTGTCAGAAACTAACCAAACTCTCATCTAACTACCCTTGCAGTACATCCTTTCCAATATAAAAAGAATAATCGAAATTGATTGGCGTTATGTTGAGTTATTCGTCATTTGTCGCGCACATACTTAACGCAAATTTAAAACTTATATGATTTTCTCATGGATGTCATTGTCAGTTGAATTGGGACCACACGGAAAGCACCAGATTTCAAATTAAAAAAAAAACATCAAAATCGGTTAACCCAGGCTAAATTTTAAGGTAACATATGTACATAAAAAAATCATCGAATTGAGAACCTCCTCTGTTTTTGAAGTCGTTTGAAAATATGGACAAGTGTCGTGAAAAGCGACTAAGGGGTCCGACCATTACCTATGAGACAATATATGTATATATTTATATATATATATATATAGTGCTCGAATGATGGCAATAAGCTTGCAATAAGGGCAAATTATACATGGGCTAAAATTGGGCATTCGAGAAGTGGCTGCCTCCACCTTCGGCGATATAAGCGCGCGTATCTAAGAATCCAGTTCCATCCCTCCTCTGTAAATGAAACTTCAAACAATATATTAAATTTTCAACAACAGTACATTGTTAGTTTTATGCGTGTGCTTGTTTGAGGTATTAAACAAGTTTAAACTGTTCAGCAATTTGATTACAACGGATGAATGAACGTACTAACAAAACAAATTAGTGAGGCAGGTAGTGTGTCAATGACCTCAGATTACAAATACATACATATATATGTATAATTTAACAATGTTTTTCTGTGATATTTGTTGTGGGTCGAGAGCTCGATTCTGAACAACTATTTGCATAAATGAATATGTCAATTCGCTTTGATCTAGATGTTTCTATGTATGCTCCTCCTATGCTAATAGCATATCAGTGTTCGAGCTAAAGGTTCAGTATGACTAGACTCCAGCGTCTATCCTGAGAATTTCAACGACATGGTAACCGATTGGCATATATGTCAGTTACGGTATCAAATAAACAGTAAATTTCACGGAAACTTATTATTTTCCCACGCAAGATAAGAAATGGTGGAAATCAGTGATGTTTTGTATTAGAAGTGCTTTCTACTATATTCGTCATATCGTAATATACTGGGATTAAAAGAATAAACCTTCATATCATTTCAATCATCCGCCGTCATCTGGAGACTGTATGACAGTATACGCACTCTCTGATAGATAAGTCCGATCCCTAAGCTGAATTTTACAGCACGCATTGACCAGATGGGGTCGCTTTATGCTACTAGTCGGAAAACCAAAAGGCTATTGTTATAACAATTTTAATTAAAGTTAAAAGTATATCGCGTTGCTTTTCAGAGGTCGTAGGTTCGATTACCACTCAGGACAAATGATAGTGTGATGAGCATGATCATTTTTTCTGTGTCTAGGTATAATGCATCTATATGTATGTATTTAGAAATATATAAACAGAAATATCAACAGTTTAGTTACCATGCGTCTGTGTGTTAGATGTGTGAAGTTATAAGTATATTATTATTCTCTCTTTTTTTAGCCCAAACGACACATAAGTTACATTTATAAATATGTAAACAGAGAGAAGAATACGTGCCGTATCAAGAAGGATAATTATTATCATCACAATTAAATAAAACATGAAGACTGTTATAAAGTCTAAAGAATAATGTCATCGCACTTGTAATTTACAAATATTACGAGCAAAATTATGATATCAAGAAGATTTACGACACCAGCGACAAGAGATGAGTCTACCTCGGAACATTCTTGCGCAAAAGTTTGCTACCAATCTTATCACCACAAACAATCCTTATCTCTACAAGCAAGGACTAGGAAGAATATATACTTCCTCCAGTCGACATAAGCTCGCGTGCAAATTGTTTATGTTGTGCAACTAACATTAGAAAGTCTACGTACACAACATACAACCTCTTGTTTCCTAGCTTAATTGTGTGGCTGGCCTAAGTAAAAGGTTTCGCTTCTGTGGCTACTGTTCAGCGGTCTGAACATTAGCAACCCGTTACAACAAAATAGATTATAAGCACTACGCTACACAGCATAACAGGCATCGATTATGTCTAGTGTGAACCGGTAGTTAATAACTGCTTCACTTTGCGTGGACGCTAGAGATCACACATCGTATTACAAAAATGAAAAAGAAAAATATTTTAACAATTTTTGACACGGTAGGTGATGCTGACCTAATTGAGCTGTTGCTTGTACTACCTAATATATCCATGAAATGCTACCCTTCGGGAAAACAGGCCTCACAGCATACATATTTATATGTAAACATATTTATATAATATGCCCTAGCGTTAGTTATAGCATGGTATTTTATTTGAAAGTTTAGAACGTGGAATAAAAATTTAGCAGCGCATATAAACTCAAAGCACGCAAATATTTAAACCGGTTATTAAGTCAATTAAGGATATAGTAGTAGCTGACACTTGGGTCAGAGTAACAGATGATTCATGAGAGAGTTGCATGGTTAACACTACTGCTATAGCTGTAAAGTAGCCAAATTAAATAGAACCAGATAAGTCCTGTCGGAAACGGCACCCATTTTTAAAAACCCACGAATTGGCAATACAATGAGAAAGAAAGTTCCAGGAAGTACGATGAAAGTGCTATAAAGATTGTAAAGAAAATCTATGGTTTCTGAATATCTATGAATCCAATATCTAAAAAAAAATGTAAGAAGAAATCCGATGTAACAGCGAAGTGAAAACTACTACTATTCTGACAAATTGGTTGAGGCTTTCGCGGCCGATTGATGACTCATTGGCTTTATTCGGGTCTAAAGGCCGTCGTATGTTGGAATTGCTTCCTAACGTTTCGCTAGCACGAGTGGCCAGCTTCTTCAGAGGTCCTTCCATCTCCGATACTGGATGCAGAAGCAATTCCAACATACGACGGCCTTTAGACCCGAATAAAGCCAATGAGTTACTACTATTCTATTAGAAGATAAATAAGTGGCTTTGGGACGATACAGAAATGACGTAAATGCTTTTGATTGAGTTGAAGAATTTGAGAAAGCACGTTGTTTAGGTTTGGGAGAAGTGTATGTTGAGTAGTGGACTTGTGTGACTATAAACAACTTTGATGATGAAGAATTCAAAATCCTTGATAACGCGATCTTCGTTGGGTCATAATAGGGAAGAATAGAGAGCCTTCTTGGTTAACTTTTAGTTTTCCTCTTTCCAATTAATCTTGAGCTAAGTAAATGCATATTACTTATATATTTGTCTAAACTCAGTAGTTAAATTCTTTACATTTCTATCATCAAAATCATATTTGCTTATCCAACTATTATGACAATACTATTAGTTATCATGACTAAATTAGAATCGATTTATGAAGGGTCAAAAAAAGGCCAAAATGTAATGAGTTACGTGAAAGTTGCGCGATCACTGAGGAGATTGAATGCTATCACGAGCATTATGATGCTAACTTGTTGTGGGTAGATCAACGTTGATAGAGCAGGAATGATGCAGCAAGATTGATAAATGTGTATTGCTTTTAGCTCATCATCGCAGGGAAAGGAAGGGGAAACAAAATTGATTTTGGAGACCTTCTGCCAGCTGAATACCGGAGGTGAATAAATAAAATGTTTTAGTCAGAGATAGTAAAAAAAAAGAACAATATAATAAGTAATTTAACATTAAACATCTAAAAGGCCTATTCACAAAAGTATAATTAAATTTACAAAATTTGAAACAAAGACATACATTTTAACTAAACAGATTAGCATCAGGTAGAAAGACTTGAGCAACATTAATTGGCTGTGGAACTGTGCACGTGAACAATTTGACATTTTTATACTGAATCACTCATCGTTATATAAGAAATACAATCATAAAAATTCACACGTTGGGAATACATTATTATAACCATGAATAACCAAATTAATTAACTTGGTTGCATCAACAATACAACTGGCATTATGCAACTGCAATGTAGTATGTAGCTAATAAAAAAATAGGCTTGGTACTTCGGCAGATAGAGCAATGACCCTGCACTCCACAGAGATCTCAAATAATGTTGATGAGATTGCTTTAATTTTACTTTCAAAGTTTGGACGTAAAATTGCGGAGACTCGACGAAGAAATGTACGGGTCAAGAGATATTGGAATGAAACATTTTATGAAGGTACTCGTGACGTCTCCTTGATGCTATTAAATATTCGTTCATTTATTTTTTTCTTTCTTAAATCTAGATGAAATTAACAGTTGTGGTCCAAAAGATAGGTATTCCAATCTTTGAGTAACTGACTTGGATAACATAAGCTGATGGTCAAATCGGTTATGGGCTCAGAGTAAACTCTAGTAAGACACAAGTCATTGTCTTTATCGGTAGCTCTAGACTGATTACTAAAGTTGACTTTTCGGAACTTCCACAACACACAACTTTTTTCAGATAAATCTTTTACAGTGCAAGCTGCAAATCTGTGGAATGAGTTGCCAGAAATTATTCGTCGATCAAAGTTACTTAAATCTTTCAGACACTCGTCAAAGACGTCACTATCTATTTATGTTATAATAGTATTGTATTGTAGTAATATATGTACGCTAATCACATATTACCCATTTTTATTGAATAGTCGTAGCAATAATAACGTTACAACGTTAAGTTTTAAAAGTGTAATTGTGCATCTCGTGTTATCCATCACTATACATAATACATTCCCCAACGGTTTTTGGGAAGATATATTTAGTTATAATTGATGCAGACTAAATGGCTAGAGGCCTTGCCAGTACCTAGTACGGCGGATATTTTTACTATTAAAAGAATTTTTAGATGGGGTTTATGTAGACAAATAGTATTCGATAATGGACCCCTTTACGAGTCAAGAAAATTTACATTTTTAAATGCAATAGGGTAGAACACCTTTTTTCGGAATGGAGCTGCAGAAAATGCAGTGCGTACAGAATAAAGAACTATTAGAAAGCATATAAACGAAAACAAAAAAAAATCCTATTACCGCAATACAGAACATTGTTCGACAGAGAAAAGTATGGCAACACTGGCTAGGTAGAAAATTACGTACGAGATTAAAAGCGTTAAGGCCAGATAGGGAAATAGGGTTAAATGGGTACAACAGAGACAGCAAAAGGTAGGGAAAGACGTCCAGCGTTCTTTGTATGGACAATAAATCATGAAGCCAATTTCTCTTTTTAGTTACCGACGTGGATACAACACTAAATCCACGTTCATCTAAATAGGAAGATGGGAATGCTATAAAAGTCGTTGAACAATAAACCATAATCCTAGGTACAGTTATGAAATCAGCTTCTGCAGCCAAAATTCTTGGTAGCTACTGGGGTGATCCCGCTGTGTTAACATTTCAAAAAAGATCTAAAAAACCGTGATAGTATTCAGGTTTTTTGTTTCAGAGAAGGTAGGTTTCAGAGTAGGAACTCTATCACAGATGTAAACAGATTGTAAAATCTAATCGTTATATCTTTGTCTTTCTTATTCGGGTGTATTTTCTTGAAATGATTTTAGGGCGTATAAAGCTTTATACTCGTAGCCTCATTTGAAAACGTTCTTTTACAAATAAGACCCAATGGCGATAAATGTGATAAATCCGTATTTAATATAAACCGCTCAATATTGCGGCATGTTTTATTTTGCTTCCGACATGGTTTGCACTTTACTTTGAAAAGATCAACTACTAAAACACTTCTCAATTGCGCACAACAATGCTAATGAAAATAAAATGAACAATCATTGCCATTACATATGTTGAAGCCATTTAACACGTAACGACAGGAATAAGGGGGACGAGTGCTGGCTCAGACCTGTCGAGGCATATATGTATGTCTTACAATCAATAAATTAAACAAAAAATTAATATTTTTCACTTTGAAATATTAAAATCGTTCGGAATAAGCTTTTTTAGTGAAATAGATGAGAAATTTTATGGTCGGGGTGACCGCGGCCCCAAACCGGTTCGCTTGCCTGTTTAGATTACAAACATATTTTATAATATTATATGAATATCTATATATTTTTAGATATTATTATATTTTAACAAATATTAGGTTTTTTGGAAATTAAAGTTTATATAATCTTAATCTCTGTAATTTAACCTCGATTGTAGTACTTTTTTATTTTATAGTTTTTTAGTAATGATGATTTTAATACACTGCCCATCTTACCGAAATCCGTGAGTTTTAGCATACGTGATAAAAATTATTACTTATATTATTAAAATAATTTTTACATTACATTAACAAAATTAAACGATATTAATTTTTTATCTAGTGATCTCTGCACCATCTCAATGCCCCCTAATTTTCTATAGGTCTTCTACTGCCCCCCGAAAGTGTCAAACGCCCACAAGGGGGCGTTATCGCTCAAGTTTAGAACCTAGGGCCTAGACGGTTTGAAAATGTGAGGTGTCACTTGAATAGTCTTAATATTAGGGTGACATAGGATATATGATAACATTGTCAAGCAGTCAGGTTTTATATTATTATTAAATATTTATTATGCTTTTAATTATGTATTTATTTATCAGTTTACCGCAGCTGCAGATACCTACTTCAATACAATACATATTACACACAGGTCAAGATTCTATTTATATAATAACCCCCGGATGATAAAAATATATTCAATTAATCACAACTGATTAACGCGGGTTTCAAGTTTTGATGAAATTTATTAAGCTAGTATAAAAACTATCAAATTTCCAATACCGCCATTATACTGTTTAGAACTACCTTACCGAGCACTGTCGGGTATGTCACTGACACGACCCGAACTTGTCCATTACAACGTCCGTTATAACATATGTCGTTAAAAATGTATATAATAATTTATTATAAAAATGTTTGAAAACTAATAAACACGGTTTATCATCAAGTGTAATAATGCTTATTCGACTTGAAAAAGAAACAAATGCGCCTACACTATTTTCGCTGTAGCATGGTGCGGGTGACAGTTGCCTGTATGACGTTGACATCTCTCAGTACCACATGACTAGGGATGTGACGTTATGCAATTCATTTTTATCGCTAACGATACTCTATTTAAATCTAGTGCTCTTTAATATTGTTATAAAAATTAGTGTGTTATTCAGATGTACAGTGTAACTACGTGTATAAACTTGTCAATATAAATATTTTATGGCTACATATCTTTGCACTTATATAAAATAATCAAAATCGGGTTCATGTTTTTTTTTGTGACAACATTTTTGCTCTGACAACATAATCGAGTCATCGTTAATAATATCCGTCACAGATTCTGATGATGAACTTAGTGGCAATTTTTTTTTTTTTGTTTTTTTTTTTTTATTCGTAAGCCTACCATAATGACTCCACTTTGCCTGATGGTAAGCAATAAATGGAGTCCAAGAGTGGTGGTCACCATCCTCATTGCATGTCTAGTCAATGCAGCATGGTGACCCACACTATGGCGGCCTGGTGAGATGCTTTTTCACGCCCCGCTTAAAAGACCCGGGATCAAATTGGGAAGGAAACACGTGCGCTGGTAGGGAATTCCAGGCTTTCACTGATCGGCACAGGAAAGAAGAGCCAAACCGTTTCGTTCGGGATCGCATATCTTCGACTCGCAAACGGTGACTCCTCAGGCCAGCACGTGTAGTCCTGTAGAGGAAGGGAGAAGGTGGGACCAATTGGAAGAGCTCGTCAGAACACTCCCCGTGGTGTAGGCGATAGAGAACTGTCATAGAGGCGACATCTCTTCGCAACTGCAGGGGTGGGCAGGGGACTGAGTGACCTCAGGACAGTCTATAATACGGACTGCGCGTCGCTGCAACCGATCGAGAGCGTCAAGCAGATACTGCGCATAGCTATCCCAAAGATGAGAGCAGTACTCCACGCAGGAGCGAACCTGGGTCTTATATAAAAGACACAGATGCTCGGGCGAAAAGAACCGTCTCACCTTGTTCAATACACCGAGCTTCCGCGAGGCCGCCTTAGTGACGCTCTCGATGTAATCACGCGGATTGAGATCCCGACAGATGTCCATACCCAGTATACTAAGCCTATCCTGTAGTGGCAGTTGAGTGTTCTGAAGAGTAGGAAGGGGAAGGAATGGAGACTTTTTATTTGAAAACGCGCACGCCTGTTTTCTTGGCGCTGAACTCAACCAGATTCTCACAACCCCATTGAGAGATGCGGCTCAGGACCCGGTCGAGCTCAGCAACAAGCTCCTGTCGTTTTCCCTCAACGTCTGCTAGCTTGGCAGCAGGATGTCCAAAGTATCGCCCGTGTACTGTGCTGTCGTCTGCATAACAATGTATGTTGCCAAGAGCCAACATATCATTGATATGCAGAAGGAACAGCGTGGGCGATAGGACGGAGCCCTGAGGTACACCAGCGCTAACCTCCTGGAAGTCAGAGGCCGCGCCGTCACAGAGAACCCTAATGCGGCGCTTGTGGAGGAAGGCAGCAACCCAGTTGCATAGCTGAGATGGCAGACCAAATGCAGGAAGTTTGGAGAGAAGCGAGCTATGCCAGACCCTATCGAAGGCCTTGGCAATGTCGAGGCTGATGGCCAAGGACTCCCCATGCCTATCCATAGCCTCACCCCAAAGGTGTGTGACGTACGCTAGAAGATCACCCGTGGATCGGTTCGGCCTAAAACCATATTGCCGATCATTTAACAAGGAGTGATCCTCTAGGTGGCGGATTAATTGGGTGTTGATTATCCGCTCGAGCACCTTACAGAGTATGGAGGTGACGGCTATAGGACGGTAATTAGCTGGATCGGAGCGGTCGCCTTTTTTGGGAATGGGTTGGACGTTCGCCTCTCTCCAGGCCTCCGGAACAATTCCCGAGGAATAGGACAGGCGATACAGGCGCGTCAGTACAGGAGACAACTCTGGTGCACAGTTTTTAAGAACCACCGCCGGAATACCGTCGGGTCCACTGGCTTTCCGAACATCGAGTGACCGAAGCTCCGCACGGACATCCCTCTGCCGGATGCGAATATCCCGCATTGCGGAGTCGCAAGCTGCAATGGTGGGCGGGTGAGCGCCACGGTCGTCGATTCGGGAGTTAGCCGCAAAGAGGTCAGCAAGTAGTTTCACTTTCTCTTGCGGCTCGTGGGCCAGTGATCCGTCAGGGTACTTCAGCGGTGGCAGCGAAGGCTGGCAGTAGTTGGACTGCACGGCTTTGGCCAATCGCCAAAACTTACGGCTACCCGTAGGGTATGCGACGAGTTCTTGACCAAACCGTGCAATGCGCTGGGCATCAGCTCTGATGTAAGTCCTCTTGCATTCCTTAGTGGCTTTGTTAAACGCTGCTTTTAGGCGATCAACGTCTGGGTCACAATGAGCGCGGGCCATGATCCATGCGCGGTAGGCTGACTGCTTTTGAGCGACAGCACGGGTGCACTCGCGATTGAACCAGGGACGGGTCTTTGTGCTGGCGACTTCACTGTAGGGGATATAGTACTCCATACCGAGTGATTTCGTCAGCCACGGCAGACGCATTTTGCGACAGATCCCTGTCTTTAAAGCAGCGTTGAGCCCACGGGATGGATGCAAAATAATCCCGCATTCCATCCCAGTCTGCTGACGAGTAGTGCCATAACCGTCGCCTTGTTACCACAGGCCGTGGTGGGGCAACAAGAGGCACCGAGGTGGACGTGGATTATGCGCGACCTGACGGGGCAGCCTCCCAGGGTGGTTAGCCGTGGTTGGGCCCCTCTCTATGCCGCGGGCGGCCAGCGGCACCACCGTTTCTACGGGTCTCCCTGGCGGACGGTTCGATCCACGCCAACCTCACAATGATTCAACGAGCACTCCACTGCTCACACACATACCACGATAACTGTCACCCCTGCATCATTGGGCCTCCGGCGCACTCACTCACCAGCGAAAGACGACAGCACGAATGATGTCGCTTTAGGCTGGTTTTCTGTGAGCGGGTAGTACTGCCCCGGTCGAGCCGGCCCATTCCTGCTGAAGTCAGCGTGGCTCTACTAACCAAAATTCAGATGTTCCTGACTCTGATATCAGTTTAGACAAATAAAATTTATTTTTTCTTAGCAACCTTACCCTATATATGTTCTGTTGCTTCATTAATATAATTATAAATTTTTAAACAACAAAAATTGACCTACAAACAATATACGTTTTTTATTACAAAAAAACATCGACTATCCATCGTAGCAGTACATCCCAACATTAAATACGTCTATGGCGTTAAGTTATACGCATAACACTTTGCTTGTTTTTTCTTTCAATTGTATTTTATTTGTAGACTAGAACATTCTGGTTGGATTTTAATGTATTACGAAAGCGTGTGTGAATAATTTGTAAGTCGCGGCAACTTTCAAGAGTGAAACGAAACGTTACTGAAGCTGACACCCGCTCCATGCTACAGCGAAAATAGTACCCTAATAAACTGCAAAGTATCCTAATTGACCGTACCGTAACCCAATTGCAAAGTTCCATATCACAATTCCTGGGCTCGCCATCAATCCATATTTTCTAAGCTCAATCTACTGGACTTGTCAAAATCAACACAGGGTCACTGAAGGGTTTCCTTATCCGCCTCCTGGCTCCATCACCAGATAATCTCCATGGTGTCAAATTATTTTAGTATCACAAAATGTTATTTCATTGTGTGTTAGGTACAAGGGAAATTAAAAAAAAACGTGTTAAAACAGAGACCTATTTTTTCGCCAAGAGATTTTTTAAATGATGAAGAATATAAGTAAATTGAATTATTTAAATACCTTACAAGTTCTGAAACTAACTAAGGCATAATTCAATATCTGCTCATGGTTGCATAAAACACAATCTATCTATCTTTAGTTAAGACCTTTATTTATCTGTAAAACACCTTACGATTGGGGAAAGGATCATAAGATCCGTTATCGTATAATATTAATGGCACTCGATTTCAATATAATTTTACATAAATGCAGTGCCGAGTAGTTTCTCTGATAAGATAGATAGCTGCTCTAAATCGATAAAGATTTAAAAATAAACCTTAGAAAGATGTTATGAATGAAAACATGAAAATAAAACAAAAGAGTTCTGCTGCCTAGCTGTATATATATTTAACAAAAAGCTGCAGCTAAATATAAACTTAAGATAAGACCCAGTGACAGTAATAAAGGCAAGTATGTATCTATTTGTAATCACTGCAATAAGGTGTAGAGACGCACAACATATATCCATAACTCTGTTCAAAACGGAGACGAAGCCAAAGTCTGGAAACTTCTTAAGACACTCGGAGTTGGAAAATCACGGCTTAGCGACATTCCGAAAACTTTAAATATCGATTTACTAAATCAACACTTCACTGCCGAGTCCAACTTTGATAGGACTATTAATGCAAACACACACATTTTTTTATTCTATTCCAACGCCAAATCATAATCCTTTTTAATCAGTTTTCGGCTTGTAATGGTGAGAAGAGCACTTTAGAGATTGCATCCTATGCAGTTAGAAGCGACTATGGTAGCCGTAATATGATCCTTCCTATCCTAGAGGAAATTCTCCCCATCATCACTCATATCCCTAATTACTCATTATCAAGCGGAGTTTTCCCATGTGCTGGGTAATATGCCCAAGATGCAAAAATAGCGTTCTTAACTCTAACGGTTTTCGTCCCGGTAATAGTACTATCACAGCCCTGGAGAATGTTACGCATGACATAAGAACTGGAATGGAGAAAACTTACTACTCTTGCTCTCCTTGACTTTGCAATGCTTTTAGCATTGTAGATTTTAGATATTCTGCTCTATACTAAGCTCTTTTAACATATCTCCAACGGTAACTGATTGGCTTTGTGGTTACCTGTGCGGTCGCCGGCAGCGTGTATGCAACACCTACTGTTCTTGGTGTAACATATCTGCCGGGGTACACCAGAGTGGTGTTTTATCTGCTCTCCTTTTCGCTATTTTTATAAATTCAATCTTTCATTAACTACTATCTCAATACCACCTTTATACAGACGATCTACAGATATACTCTAAGGTACCTCTAAAGAAACCGCCTAAAGCACACAACATTAATCGCGATTCCAATTAGTTAAAAAGTAAAAAAGCCGTAAATTGTTACTATACTCCTCCAAAATTGCACTTGCAAACACGTTATTACTCCTAACCTAACCTAACCTATCCTTGATTACACAGACGTCAGCTACCTAAGTCTCACCGAGAACCAATTACAAAAACTCGAGCGACTCCAAAATTGTTGTATAAGATTTATATTTTGTTTACGCAAGTATGATCATCTCTTAGATTTCAGCCTTCGACGGATATTATATCCTATTATGTAATATGTGGTATAACTCTTCAAGCTTCCGCTTAAGAGTTCCTTACGAGATGCTTAAGAGAGGTTGTGGAACGCCCCCCCCCCCCTATCAAAATAAGAAAGCTCAGACAGTAAACGCGTTCAAAGCAATGGTAAAAAATCATTACCTAAACATATATATAGTTCGATCAGATAGTTATTATACAAAATATATATTAATATTTTTAAGTATTATTATTTATAAGTATGTATTGGATGTATATATATTCAGTATTTATAATATATTTAATGTATCATGTAGTACACCGACCGCTACCACTTACTTAGTATCACTAAATTGATCCTAAAGTTGTTTGGTAGAGGTCACTTTTAGTAGCGATAAGGCCATTGTACAATACATTTTCTATAAGATCGATAGTAATTTTATATTAATATGGTGTACAATAAAGAATAATCTAATCTAGGTTTTATTAGGTTAAATAGCATTTATGTTATTACACTTGACATCATAATTATTTACATGGTTTTGGCTAAGCATGTGTACGTGGAATAATCACTTACAGGCTAACGCCACAATGACATGCTCAATAAATTACAATTTCTTTAAAACAGTAACAACAATAACACATAAATTGAAATGATTACAATAATATAATAATACATTATTATTTATTTGACTGTACAATTCGATTTACATTTTTGTAAAATTTGTCATGCAAATCTATCAAATCACTACAACTGTCCACAATTTTGCAGATCTAGGTATTATTTCAAGGTATCTAGAGGGCGCGGCATCTTAAGAGACTCAGCAAATCTGGGTCATCACTCTTGTTTCTCACTAATTGAAAAAAAAATGCGTACATCTCTGCGTGTTGATGGTATGTGCATTCTGAAGTATTGTCAGGCTTATACTATTTTTGAATGCATTCCATTAGAAATAAGTGTGGTAGTGAGGTTTTCATACAACACTACAGTATTCTAAACTACTACGAATATTAATAGTCTATTATCATTATTATTTAACCTGATTTTTAGGTGTAATCTTTTAAAGCTTATGTTAGCTTATATCATGAATCCTAACATTTTATTTCCATTTTTTAGCAATATACTTCTAGTAAGATTTAATAAATGTAAGTATATATTCGAAAACCACTACAAAATCTTTACTGGAATTTACGTTGAAGCTTGTTATGAAGTATTCTGCGCTAATAGAGCTTCCTAGTATATGTCACATAGTAACATTTATCTGTTTATTCGCATCCTGTTATGTTTACACCATCATATTTTCCGATTTAGACTAACAAGTGGCTTGAATAGAAGAGTAACACATTTTTTTAGCCGATGCTTAAAAATATTCTACGAAAACATAAAAATATATGTGTCAGTATCATATATTGATTAACTGCATGTTATTTATAGTGCAATACGTCTAACTATTACCGGCAGCTATGAGTAATATGCAAAATGTGCAGATACTGTAGCTGATACCTACTGTGTTTTGAACAGAGTAGACCACAAAAACTATAATTACCCGTCTTGCGTGACTTTCAGTCATAATAAACTCTTTTTTGTCTTATTGTCACAAGTTTTCACCACAGCGTACAGCCCTAACTACATTTTAATAATAAAAAAGAACAAAAAAAACAAAACTTAAAGACTGATTGCGTCAACAAAACGTTTCAGGGAATGAACAAAAAGAGCGAGAACGAAGCGAGTGGAACGAATTGCGCGACCTTGAGGTGAATGCATTATGCAGGTCTAGTCCAACTGCCATTTCTATCGGAACGTGAAGACCTTGACTGTTGTTTTCATTAATAATTTATTTATACGCAGTCATTCAGCAATTTCCGACACATAGACTGTTATCTCGAATCTACCTAGCTGTTCTAAAGACATATAATATTTGATAGAATTGCGTTGTATCATTTAAACCTAGAGTGTATTTTATTTTACGATTTTCATAAGCCGTCGTCCTGAAGAGACTTTCTCATTCATGGGATTTCTGAGATATTTACTTTTATCATTAATTTAGTGCACTGATTTGTATATTATTTCAATGATCTTTAATATTTTGTCATTAATGTTTGTCGAAATTAGTGAGTACCTTTCGACTACTAATACCTTCCGAGATCTCTATGTACTCTATAATTTTATTAACTGACTGAAACTGATTATAATATTATATTTTTAAGTTCGATAAATTACACGAAAGTGATCAGTGCGAAAGCACATAGCCAAATATTCAAAAGGGTTTTGGGAATTACTGCATCTGCTTTGTACTTCTTAATTTATATAATGAACGATCAAGAATCTATTACGGCAGCACATATCGTTGGTAGTAAAATAGTTGCAAGTAATCCTACGCAAGCCAATTCATCCGCTCTTACGTTTTTTTGAATTATTAGCTATGGAATTCATGAGATATTTTTCCTTTATCCTCATTTTGTAGTCAATAACCTCTCATTACTATTGTAATTTTGTGTGTTGTGTGTGTGTGTGCTGCTGTTGTGTGCTGCAAGAGGTGTACCGCAGGGAGCTATGCTTAGGCCCTTAATTATTATATTTTTTATTGATCTATACAGTACAAAAATATAATAATTAACACACAATTTTTTTTCTATACCTAACCCCTGTTACTTATATAAATATAACTGAATTTAAAAAAAAGCAGTAAAACGACTTCAATTAATCTATCCCAAGGAAAAATAGTAAGCAGTTGTATTTTTCATCTCTTAATTTTTCATCTTAGACGGAATATATTGTTCAAAATTTAATTGGCATGATCTCCAGAACATGGCATTCACTTCAAAAGGAAATGAAAATGAAATTTATAAAGAAAATTATAAAAAATAGTTAAGAGTAGATATCGCTTAACATGTAAGATTCTTCAACCCTTGTAGGTTTAATATTTTCTTCAATTTTAAATGGGATCGCACGGAAAGCATACTTATCATAATAAAACTGAGTTTACCGAATCGCTTACTAAATGATTGAGTTATGCTGTAACAAACATAAAAAATATAATCGAAATGAGAAACTTCTTCTCGTCTTAAATATGGTTAAAAATAATGCAGGATTGAATTAATGTGTAAAAGATCTGCATTTGTAGACAAACACTGTCATATAGATTTAAATGTATACAATCTGCAGAGTTCATTAATTACGTCATTTATTAGTTCCATTACATGTAAAATATATTCAGTTTTCTCTTCAATCAAGCACTTCTTAGTACTATGTATTACCTCAGATAACCACAATTTCGTCATGCATTCCGATTGCGTCTGATGATCGTGGTGCAAGTGAGTCCCGCGCAACTGACTTCACAGGTAACTTGCACAATACGCTGACTAATGCGCGGATTGTACCCTGTTTGCTCCCCCCAGTCTTAGTTACGTCGTTTGCGTTTGTCGTAATGTGTAATTGTCAATGTTATTCAGAATTTGTGTAAGTACTAAGGCTTTTGATTAGAAATCACTCTTTTGTAAAAGTAAGATTGAGAAAATTGTACTTGTACACCACTATTAAAGGAGAAGTATATATATGATACTTCATAAATAAGACTTTATATTTTAATAATATTAACATTTATAATAATAACATAATAAATAAATAATATAAGCAATTTATTTTTCATAGTTCTAGGATTATTACTACCGCTTCAGTGGTTTTCGAGAGGTTGGATTTTAAAAGAAAGGTTTAAATGATAATAAAAAATATGTGCAATACACTTTATTTCATTACCATTTAAACCTTTATGTGAATTCACTGCTCGTGTATTTATATTTTCTTACAAGCCTGTGTTTGCAGACAAGTGTTCATTGATTCTTGTTGGTGGAACATCGAAAATCACGAGTTTTGAGATGTTTACTAATTATCCTGTTTAGACAATCCCGTTTTGTATTCTTGTCTGTATTTTTAAAAGGAAGAGGTTCTATGTTCGACTGCATGTAACATACATATTTATTTTATATAGGTTGAACCCTCTTTTCTCAGCCAATTGACGACCAATTTTATTTTATTTTTGTCCGAAATAGTACCCTGCCCTGCCGTGGTGGTGGTCCCATTTTATACAATTCAGAATTTGATGATGGGATGGGATTTCGTTATGGTTAGCCTCGACCTAACATCGTCTGTTTTTTTTTTTTATAAAATACTAGGTATATACATACATCGCAGATACTATCTACGAGCTTGGATTGATGTCCTCCACTTCATTTATATCTTATATATATGTATCTACATACAAAAATGTTCTTTAATTATTATAAGAACAAAATCCTTGACATTCACCAAACAATAAATGACATTATTTGCTTGGCACGGGTGCTGCACTATGTTAAACTATATGTTCTTGTAAGCTTATAAGTATTTGTGTGACCTTCAAAGAATAAACTGCTATAACAACAATATACGTAATGCTAGATTGTTATGCATTATGTAGTCTAGATACAATCTTTTGTTTAGACGCGTAATTGAATAATATTGATTCAAGTGCGGTAACTACTAAATACAGTCTCAGTCAGTTGATTTCGAAAATAAAGTATATTCAGCACATACATATATTCTAAAATACGTAGTTAATATACTGTGTATTTATGTATAATTTAACATAAATATTCATAATTTAAAACCGGCAAAACAGAAAACGAAAGAATACACACAAGACTTTAGACAAAGATACATAAATATCTTAAATATTTGAGTCATGATTTCCCATTCGAAACATTTCCTCGCGACGACAAACGTCGACACAGATTAACGGCAAACAATGAATGCTAAACGAGATTTATATGATCTAATTTTCACTATGGAAGTGCTTCAAGGGTATCATGGGAACGTTGCCAACGTACAGCTTATTGCATCGACGACAGGGAGTTTCTTCA